>CM076576.1:996345379-996826246 GCA_034641835.2 Pinus albicaulis
TCTTCTAGTTCTGGCTCATCTATGGATTCATTATTAAAAAGGATAAAAGAGTCTAGATCTGCGTGGACAGAGTATAGAGGTGAATTTTTAGGTTTTTTAGGGCTGCTAACCATAAACTTCATTGTGCCTCTCTATACAGTCTCCTAAGCTGGCTAAAGATAGGGATCGTGGCATATGACCCATCCATCTGCATTGTACCTTGCAGCTTGGCACCCCATGACCTTTAAAACAACATGCCATACTTAGGCGGCACATCTGCCACTACAACATCCATAACCATGCACTTGGTTGGGATTTGGGTCAGGTTCACACAGAGATCTTTGTTTAGGCCAAGGCACTTCACTCTGCTAGAGTCAAATGAATATAAGTCCTTATAAGGTTTGGTTATTTCTAGGCCTAACTTCTCCATAATTACCTTAGGCATAAGGTTGTGTGAAGCCCTAGAGTCAAGCATTGCATTATGAAGGATCTTGTCATGGATATTGAGGCTGATATAAAAAGGAGTTACTACCCCTTCTTGAAACTTCCCTTCTATCTTTGAGCCAAATGGAAGGGCTGGTTGATCATCACGTAGATTGACAGTGTCACTGTTTTCTCCTAGATTTAAAGCTTTCAAAATTTGACCTTTTTATGCATCTTGGGTGGCCAACTCAGTGAGAGGTACTGAAATTTGATCTTGGCTATCTCACTTTCCAGATTGAAATGATATGGACTCTTTGAAAAGCTCAATTCTATTTGATTGGCCACCATTTTATTGACAGAATTAGATTGCTGATTCTCACTATGTACAATGTTTGAAGCTGTTTTATCAGAAGCATTAGCTGCAGTGCTAGTGCTGTTGGTTTCTTGACTTTGTTTATCAGTATTTTGGTTGTCCTTATCTTGGTTCTTCCGAAAAAACAATGTTACCGATGAAATAGGTAACCTCAATGTTACCTACTTTTTGAAGTATCAAGAAAAACACTTGATTTTGAAAAAGTGGCGATGCAGAATCAAGAAAAAAAAATTTGAGCATGTTTTTGGCACTTTAAGTTTTTTTCATTTTGTTTTTTTTTTTTTAATTAAATTTTTTTTTTTAAGTGGTGTTTTTAATGTCTATTTTGAATAGTGGTGGTGTATAATCACCAACGTTTTTTTATAGGATTGATTTTGACACTATAAATTTTCTAATGTCTTCTTCTTCTGTGAGATGTTTATTTTTAAGTTCATTTATGTACTTGTGTTTTAAAAATAAAAAAATAATTTTTTTTTAAAATAAAAACTTGTAATGATATCTTCACTTTTTCATATACATAAAAGATGGAAAAAGGGTCAATATTCTAAATTTTATATTTTATACATGTTTATGTATTGTTAAATAATTTTTCAATGCACATCAAAAAATTGTCGCTAAAAAACCAATATTTTGAACCATATGACAAAAAAAAATTCAATATAAATACAATGCAAAAAATACACTTTTACAGAGTTTTTGTTGAAAAAAACATGTTAAATAAACTAATTTTTTGGGAGAATCTTAACAAAAAAACTTAAGAAAACAACATTTTTATTGAATTTTATGTCAAAAAATAATAGCAATCACATGTTTTTTGCAAAAAAAAAGGGTTGTTCTCATTAAATATCAAATTCTAAACATTACAAGTAAAACTGATTAATAGTTATAAAAAATAAGTTTTGTTTGCAAGCATAACTTAAACATCATCAACAATATCAACTAATACATCTTCAACATCATCTAGAACAGCATTGATGGCTTTTTCCGCAACATTTTCTTCTTCATTTTGATCATCACCATCTTCTAATGGATCTTTCATGTCAGCAAATCTTCCAAAGTGTCCCTTTCCAATCATTCCATATAATGGTGGTTGAGGTTCCTTTGCTTTTTTTGCCACACGTGATTCATTAAAATCTCCTTTCCTCAAACCAACTTCTTGCTTCGCATGTGGAAGGAATTTAAGAGCGTTAATTCTTTTTTGAATAAATTTGCATTGAAATGGGTCTTTCTCAATGGCAATGCAATTTCTTCCTTTTATTAGGCAACATGCTAGTGTTGTACCTAATCATCAAGCACAAAAAAAATAAGTAAGAAAATTAGTATGGAGACATAAAAGGTAAAAAAGACAATATTTAAATTTAAATTTGTATATTAAAACTTACCTGAACCTGAGAATAAATCCAAAACCCATTCTCCTTCATTTGAACATAGATCTATAAGATAGTTAATCAATGCTTGTGGTTTTTGATAAATGTTAACTATATCTTCTTTTGCATCTTTATCTTCATATGTTAGTTTTCTTACCACTGCATCATAAACCAATACTTGACTATGACTCTTCCCATCTACTTGATTCATAATAATATGCTTATAGCTATCCTCTTTTGTCCAACATTCAACATGGATGAAATCACAATCATTTATAATAGGTTGATCTTCGGAAGAAACAATATTTGACTTTTGCCTGTTACATAACATAGTAAAAGTTCAATTAAATTTTACATGAATAAATTTTTTTAGGAGGAATCAAACATACAATTTCAAAATATTACCATGTAAGTTGCATCCTTGAGTTTGCTTTACCCTTGAAGCTTGTTAATAACATTGGAAACTATGTGTCTGAATGAAATGTCACAAATTTCCAAAGTGGTGATGTTGTCACTTCTTGAAAACCCGTAACCACTTTACTAAAAGCTTGATAAGTATATGGTTCTCTATCACATTCAATGTCTGGGAAATTGAAACCATGAGAAATATTTGCAATAACTAGGCCGTATTCCCTTTTAGGTATTAGTGATGCAATGTCTTCACAGTCACCTTGTATTATTTGATATTGGACACTGTCGAGCCCATTCCAAATGTAATGATTAAGAGTAGGATCTAGTTCAACATTCATAAGATGCTTCCTTCTCATGTTATCCATCTTAATTTTTTCAATAAAGCTTTTGAAAGTATCTGGTACTCCATTTCCATCCTTCTTCGACATCTTTAATGACATATATATATATATATATATAAGTAATAAAATAAAAATAGTTAAAATATGAATAAAATAAATTTATAAATCAACATACCTTATTGAATGCAATATAAAACTCTTTTAGCATTGATGTAGAACTTGCTTCTGGGTAGTTGCGTACAACATCATCCCAACTGTCTTGATTCAACATTTTAACCATGTGTTCTTGAATTTTCATAAAAATTTTCTGACTGAATAAATCAAGTTAAAAACGTTAATATATTGACATGTATAAAAAATTCTACCAACATCATTATGTTTTATTTAAAATAAAATTATAATGAAAGAAATAATTCAAGAAACTTACTTTTGAAATTCTGCACACATTTCTTCCATTGATAATTCACCCGACTTCACACAGGCTAATATTGATTTGACTAATTTATCATCCTTCACACCTTGCATTGTTCTCCAAGGTGTAATAGTCATATCCTCTGGAAGCTGCTTCATTTCAGGACCCCCCTTACTATTGGTACATATTATGGGTTTACTCTTTCTAACCTTCTGATTTTTTATGGAAATATTCTCCCATCGATCAAAAATCTCATCAATCAAATCCCATACCTCCCTAGTTCTAAATGCCAACTGAAAAATGTTATCTGTGCCTCTGAAGAGATTTGTATTTAATTTTCCATCTTTTGCTTTTTTTTCATCAATTTGATAACCTGTTTCCATTAAACATTCCTTTCGAAATGCTACACTAACTTGTGTCTTATCCCCATGACATTTTTCTATGAATTCATTATGAATAAATCTAACCCTTTGGAGAAATTCATTTTCATTATGTACTCATTATTTGCATTATGATCCCATGCCAATAACTTTGATTCCATTTCTGTTAAGCCAGCGTAAATGATGCATTTCACTGTTTGAAAAAGATAGTTATTGGGATATTCTGCAATCAATTGTCTCTTAGCCTCTATTGAATGGTTTCCTCCAATTACATAATATTTATAATCAAAGCATTTTGTCTTGTCAAATGCTTGTTTGTTGGGAACCTGACATGGATCGACAAGAACCACATAATCCACCACATGCGCATATGGATTGAACCTGAACAATGTTTTCAGATTATGTACATGTAGGTGATGGGCCTTTCTAATTTGATATTGAGATTGTCCTTCATCTGAGCCATAAAATTGGTTAACATTAAGCACAAATGTTTGGCCACCAAGAATTAATTTATTCTTCCTCAACTCTAGTCGAATAGCATTTTGTTTTTATTTTTAATTTTTAATTTTTTAATTTTTTTAAAATTTTTTTTTTAATTTTGTTTTTTAATTTGTTTTTTATTTTTTTTTTAATTTTTTTTTATATAATATAATTATTAAGACATTATTTATTAATAAATAAATAAAAATGTTAATAATAACAAAATATAACAAAAAAAAAAAAAAAACAATTTATTAAATCACAATAATGTTTGGTTTTTAAACATCATATAATTTAAAAAAAAAAACAATATAATAAATTATAAAAAAAAACATTTGTTTTAATATAACAATATAATTAAAAAAAAAAAACTATATCACAACACAATTAAAAAAGATATATATATATAACAAAACAATAAAGAAAAAAAAATAAAGATTTAAAATTAAAAAAATGAAATCACTGATATATTTATTATAAAAAAAATACAAATAAAAAATGTTATAATATTACTTTTTTTTTTTATGTGCATGGTCGTTTTATGGATTTTTATGTGTAAATGAACCTATAAGTCTTAAAAAGGAAAAAAAAATCTAAATTTTTGTTCTTAAAACCCTAAAAAATTGAGTTTTTTTTGCATTTTCTTCACTAAAAGAATATAAAAAAATCAAGGTTTTTGAACCTAAAAACCTTAAAAATTTAGTTTTTGAACACGGAAAAACTATAGAAAAACAGATTTTTCCCAAAATCGTCTCTAAATTGACAGAATAGAAGGAAAACTAACCTTTGAAATGCAAAAAGCTGTTGTCACCAATGCCAACACAACGCCTCCACAAAATTACGAATAGCAACACAATGCCTCCAATGCCAATGCAATGCCTTCACGAAGTTACCAATGCCAATGCAATACCTCCACAAAATTACCAATAGCAACACAACACTTCCAATGCCAATGCAATGCCTCCACCAAGTTACCAATGCCAATGCAACACCTCCAGAAATTTGCTCTAACAAATACTAGAAAACTTGATGTGATGTGATGAATAGAAACAATAATTCCTTTTAAAGAGCATATATTGTTTGATTGGTTTACTGTTTAATGAATGTGAGATTAAAATTTCAAATTTAAAATATTTACATTTAATTTATTATAGTTCATACTATAGTTAAAATACTTATTATTTTCATGTAGTTATCATAATTAATATTTTATTTAATATTTACATGTACTAAATGTTGAATAATTCAAATATAATCTCAGATTAAAAATTAAAATATGAAATACTTACATGTAGTTAATTATATTTAATATTATAGATAAAATAGTTAATATTTGTATTTAGTTATCATAGTTAATATTTACATGTAATCAATGTTTAAAATCATGGGATTAAATTTTAAAATCTAAAATATGTACATGTAGTTAATTATAGTTTAAATAGTTAATATTTACATGTTGTTATTTTTGTAAATATTTACATGTAGTCAATCTTAAACCATTCAAATAAGAAAATTATTTTAGTTTTGAAGACATGCATGAAAGGAATATTTTGTGGATATTTTGAATAGAAAGTATGGTGAAATATTTGAAGACCAACAGTGTATTAATAAATTTTGAAATAAATTTTAGATGAATATAACGTAAGTTTAAAATAAAAAATTTAAAATATTTACATGTAGTCATTATAGTTAAAATAGTTAAAGTTTTTCGTGAATTTTTTTGGAGGGAAATTTTTTCGCGAATTTTTTTGGAGGGAAAATTTGGAGGGAAATTTTCAGTCTTTAAGCTATATATTGTAAGTGGGAGAGGAATTTGTATCATTCAACCTATTCTTTGTTGAAAGCCATGGTTTCTTCGATAACGAAGTTTTTCTTTCTAGAACATCAACATCTTCATCACGCAACAACTCTATTCGTAGTGATGAATATAACGGGAGTTCGCATTCACCATGAATAGAGAGTCAAAAAATCAACTTGGTCGTTATCCTAAAGATGATGAGAACAAATTGATGAGGTGCGGCAAAAAATGAAATTTGCTGTAAATCGAGCGCCCAGGTTATACCACTTACTCTTAATCCTAAGGATTATGAAAGCAAAAAGTGATGAAGGGCATGATGAAAAAAATTCCCGAGTCAAAAAGTTTCACTTCGTCCTAATCCCAAGGATTATGAGGACACCATTGATGAAGAGGAGATGAAGAATATCCATTTCGGCTTAATCCTAAGGATTATGTGAGAACAACAAATGAAGAGGGTAATGAAGAATCCGTAGAGTCAAAATATCCACTCGTCCTAATCCCGAGGAGTATTCCAGCACCACTAATGAAAAGGGGGATGTAAAAATTTCCGAGTTAAAATATCAAATTGCGTCCCCTAATCGTAAAGGATTATGCAAGCACCAACGATGAAGAGGGGAATGATAATGTTTCGAGTGAAAAACATCCACTTCATCCCAATCTAAGGATTATGCTAACACCAATGATGAAGAGGGAAATGAAAAATTTTACGACGTCAAAATTTCCACTCGGTCCCCTAATCCTCAAGGATTATGCACAGCACCACCGATGAAGAGGGGGGACGAAAAAAATTCCAAAGTCAAAATTTCCACTTCGTCTTAATCCTAAGGGATTATCTTAGCACCATGGATGAAGAGGGGAATGAAGAATTTGCAAAGTCAAAATATGCACTTCATCCTAATCCTAAGGATTATGTCAAGACCACCGAGGAAGAGGGGAATGAAGAATTTACCATGTCTAAAATATCCACTTCAGTCATAATCCTAAGGATTATGCTCAAAGCACCACTTGATGAAGACGAAGATGAATTTCCAAAGCTAAATTTTCTACTTCATCCTAATCATAACGATTATAATTTATCCACCGATGAAGGGGGGGGATGAAGAATTTCCAATAAACATGATTCAAGGCATTCACTTATTCCCCTAATCCCCAGGATTATGAGAGCTCGAGAGGAAGGGAGAGGGCAGGATGAAAGAAATTCTAGTGAATACAAATTAAAGCTTCCACTTATGCCTAATCCCAAGGATTATGAGAGCACCATTGAGGAAGGGGAGGATGAAGAGTTTCTTGCAAATGATAATTTTTAGAGGCACGGATATCGAATATTGCATTTTTCTCCAAGTGACCATTTCAAAGACACTCATGGTGATGAAGAATTGAATCCTCCCTGTGGGAATAATTTGAAAGCATGGGTCAAGATGGTGAAGAATTTCTTTTGAGTCGGGTGGTTACCAAAGTGCCGATGATTCTTTGTGAAATGTTTTCTTCAAATGATGATGCTAAAGAAAATTTTCCATGCAATGATGTTGATGAATTTCTTAACTATGTTGAGGATGATGATAGTGGGGATAATATTCCTCCTAATGGTGATGAAACTACTTTTTACAAGGATGATGGAATGATGAAGCCGTTACAGCAAATATTGCAACTAGGAGTAGGAGTAGACCTTTTCATATCAATCAAAGCATTCCGAGTTATACAAGGGCGAGGACAAATATCTCACGAAAAAAAATTTCGCGTTCATTTGATTTCAAGTGAATGTTGTCGAAGGGATTGCTTGAAGAATATGGATTTCAACTTTGCTTTGGAGAAAAGGAAAACATATATGTCAATGAATAAAAGCATACAAAATTCATATTTAGTGGGTTGCATGCAATCTACACTCGCAGTTATGATTATCATATTGGGAATGTATTGCTTTGCGCAGTAAAAGGCATTCAAAATGTTGTATTCAATTGGTAATTGTCGTTTGTCAAGAATCCAGGATAGATTGGAAAAGGATCCCACATATTATTCGAGCACATTATAAATGCAAGGTGGGGCCGTTTGCAAATACTGCTAAGACATGGATGAAAGACTTCTTTTCAAATCATGGAGAGTGTATGCCAAATAAAGACACAATACATATTCTAGATAATTTTCGAGACGAGAAATATTCATGTATATAAAAAAGATTATGCGGAAAATTTTGAAGGAATTGGTAATTTTATTATCATATTCTTATTTTTACAAGGATATGGAAAAACTAAATTCAAAAAAATGTTCGTATTCCTAAGAAGACAAGGATGGGGATTTTACAGACATGCTGCTTCTCTTAAAGCAAAAAAGAGATAAATGTCAAGGGGCAAGAGAGAGGTATGTATTTCAAACCATTGTTTTTTTAAAATTTGATACTTATCAACTATGAAAATATATTTATTCATATGTTTCTTTTTATTTTTATGTACTGCATTCCATTGTCAAAGAACTTCAAGACCATCGCAATCAGCTGAAAAACAAGTGAAAGCCAAAAGTTGTATAAACATCGAAAGAAGTGTTATGATCATCCAAATAAATATACTGGGGATTGATAATTGATGGTATGGACCAAAAGAAAACACTTCTTCCACATTTTGTTCACACACCAAAAAAATTACAGGAGGAAAATTTCATTCATGTTTCACTTGGTTGGTTGTATGGTATTTAATGAGAAGATGTTTCCAAGAGTTTTTCTTCACAACTCCAAATATTCACAATGATGCAAATCGACTCATAACTATAATCCATGATGTGGTTACTCATTGTCCAGGGATTCTTCCTAAGTTTTGTATTTACAATTAGACAACACAAGTCGTGAGAACAAAAATCAAGCTCTTTTTGGGTATCTAAACATGCTCATTGAATTGGGGATTTTTAAAAATATAAAGGTTGGTTTCCTTCTTGTTGGGCATACTCATGATCATATTGATCAAATGTTTAGTCGTTTTTAGTAACATCGATGAGGAAAGGTATGGGAGCCTTCTATCATTAATTGAATGTATTAAGAAAATCGTACATTCCCAGAGCACAAATGTTTTCATGTGTTGGAAGAAAAATATTGACATACGAAGGTTTATTTTTGGATCGCATGGTGAGGAGAAATGCATTGAACAACTTAACGACATTGGCTTCCAACATCAATTTCGTATCAAAAAAATTGATGGGATAACACTTATATGGGGCGAGAAGTATTCAACTATTGAAGAATGGGGACCATCATCGTGTTTAGCATTTTTGAAGTTCATTCCGGAGCGTCCCAATGTTTTCATAAAAGATATTGTTATTACGATCGGTTTCAGAACTCCATAATGCACTGAAGGTAGAAGAGAGACATAAACTATTACGAATGTCTAGAGGAAATTAAAAGATGTATTAGAGATACATATGAATACTTCGATGTTGTTGATTCGGTTTGTGGGAGTCTTTTTCGGTAATCAAAGTGATATGATTTCAAGATCGAGTAAATGGGGATACGCTTTTTGAAGACTCCTTTTTTTTTCCACAAAATATTCCAAATGAAAATGAACATCGGGAAACACACAATGTTGAACAACAACAACCTCAAGCTATTATTAATTCCCCACAGGTAGAGGAAGAAAAATCTATATTGGTTCTAAAAAGATCACGTGCACAACGTGAAGCCATGGAAGACCTTTTACAGGGGGTTCGTGCAAGATCTTGAGGAGGGTTGCATGATACCGCGGTGTTAGCGAGATGAAGATCCATTTGGCTTTCCATTCGGGATTGCCAAGGTTATAAAGGTCATTAATGAAAATGAAGAGATTACGGTTGTTGATGTACATTGGTATGCACGTACCCACCCTTTCAATGGTGTGTACAAGCCGTAGATGGTAGTGGAACAAAAAAATTGGTAGAAAGAGAAAAATAAAGGGCACAAATATAAATCGTCTCGCACGGATGTATTAAAATTGGAGGATGTTGACATACTTGTGTATGACTTCAATTTGAAAAAGAGAGGAACTTTTCGGTTATGAGACCATAAATATTTTGAAGAAATTGCTACAGAACAATTCTGTTGAAATGGGACTCTAAAGAATCTAGACGTAGATCTACAAGACTTTTGAACTCTGAAATGGTGGGCATGCATGTTGACTCTGATGGAGCATCTAGTTGATGAAAGAGAAGAATATGGATCATCTTCATCTACATCGAGCCATTCATCGAAGAGTGTAGATTATGATGGTGTTCTAGAACCTATGGCTGATTTTTGAATAACTATATAAGACACTTTTACGTAATTGATGTTTGCATGGTAACTTGAAATAGAAATTTTGACTTCCATGTCATTTTTCATGAGATTACAGTTCTAGACATTTTTATGTTTTAATTATGAAGAATTCATTTCTTTATAATATCAACAATGTAACAATGAATTAAAAAAATAATTTATGTTATATTCAATGTACCAATGTTGATATTTTAATTATAAGTAAAATAGAAAATAGAAACTAATGTTGAATTTTTAAATTATGCGATGTGATATTACCATGATATTATGTATTGTTACCATTTGGTATAAGATACTTTTTAAAAGTTTTAATAATTGTATGCGTCATTGAAACAAAACACTTCTTGTTTTGATGCTTGATTTTTTAGGTTTTGGTTGAAATTATATTTAAATTTGTCTTATGCTAAGATTTGAAAAAAAGATAAGTTTTTTATCCTTTAAAATTAAAATTACTCTTACTTGTTTACTGTTCAATGATAATTTTTTCATTTACTTGTTCATTTTTTTAATTGTTAAGTCTTGTAATTTCTCCATAATTTCATTGTTCAAGTATGTTGAACACTTAAGATTGAAAAAAAATTTAGATTTACAACTTGTCATTAAGGTTTTTATAAGCGCTTCGAAATTTTATCTTTAAGGTTATGGTTGACAATAATTACAATTTTTGGGATTGTTTAAAGTCAAGATATTTTTATGTTTAACAACATGGATGAAAAAGTGATTCTGAAATGATAAGCCCTTCGGACATGTATTTGTTTATCTTTAACATCATCTATCAAAAATGTTAGAAATTTACGATTTTAAAAAAATGTCCTAATATGTTGTCTTTAATTCCATTGTTACAAGTGTCAAAATTATGACACACATTTTTTTTGTTATTCAAGCATCAAGCTGGTTTTGTTTTTGAGGGTGTTTTTTTCAATCCTTTTTTTCAACAAACAATTTTGTTTTTAGCATAATTTTATAAAATGTTGAAATTTGACCTTCACAAACCAAGTGCATTTTGGAAGACACACTTTTTTTTTGGGGTGTTTTTTCATGTTTTTTTGAGACTTTTTTGGGCTAGAGTTCTAGTTTTGAGGTCGAGTTACCTATTTGATCGGTATAGGTGTTAAAAACTCTCGATTGTTGATTTGTTACCTTGACAGTACTTTAGGAGTTTTCTCGAGTATTTTTCTTAATGGTAATATCAGTAGGCATTTTTTTTGGAATTGTCCAAGCTCTTCTTGCTTATAAGTTCATATGGTTCTCCCTGACTGCATGATGGCATTTTCAAATCCTAACCTATAATCCTCGCATTCTAACATTTCTCATCCCAATGTGAGTATGAGGGTCCGATTATTTTTTTTGTTGAACAGTGTGGATACTGGTTGTCTACTTCCACCATATTTATAGTGGTTCCCTCGAACTCTTCTATTATTCCCTCATCTTCATCTAGTGAAATTCTCTTGAAATGGGGGGTATGACTTGTTGATTAGAGTCTCTCCGTTCATTTGGGAGAGTATTTCTCCTAAAGTTACGGGTTACGGTTTGATTTTTGGTTTATGTTTCGATTACTTGATCGTGACAACCATTTTTATCCATCATTTTCTCTATCTTTTTCCATGTTTTTGGCTAGACTGTCATATTTGGGATCGGATGTGGAAGGCTGCAGTGTCATCCCTATAGGTTACCTTCTTCTAAGCCCTCATTACGGCCCTTTTTTTCAATCGGGTTTGCTTCTACATTCATCTGCTCCTTTTTGCATGTCTTCCAATATGTTATAATCTCTCTCCCAGTTGATAGGCCACGTCGCATCAAATACTTCGGGGTATTTCACTAAGGCCACTCCTTGGGGAGGTTTGAGTATGGGGTGGAAGAGCATTGTAGACACTTTGAATCTAGTAGAATAGTCATGGACACTCTCTCCCTGGTTTCTTTCCGTGTTCTTATATTCGGTTAAGATTTTGAGAGGGTCACTTTTGACTTCCCCATTTGTTTATGAAAGTTTGGTGTAAGGAGGGATGGTCGGTGATGCTATTAGGAGGTAGGCCTTTAAACCACTTCTTCACCTCCTCCTAGGGCTCGAGCAAATATCCCTCATCTTAATGGTTTCATCTTCGATTTCCATATAGTCAAAGGCATCTTCCATCCTATCTACATGATGTTGAGTTGTGGTAGGCTATTTGGTAGTGAAATACAGAGGTGTTGAAGGAGGGGGTCTCTCTCTATCCCTAATATGTTGACCATTATGAGATGGTGAACTTGGTGGCTCAAAAACTGACACTGGTCTAAAACACTAAATGACTTAGTTCTTGGTAAATCACTTGGTAGGTCTAAGCCAAGTGGAGTCTCCGATAGAGTTTGTAAAGTTTTTCGGGTGCGGAGTTAGCTCTATGAATGGGTCCGATAATAGTTGACCTTCTAGGGGGTGGGGGGATTTCCTAAGAATTCTTCAAGGTTGTGAACTATTTCGAGTGGAGCTTGGATTAGGATAAGCTCTAGTATAGATTGTTCTTGAATCCGAAATGTCTATATCTTTAACAAGAGGCTTAATCCTATGTGTTTCTTCTAATATGGTTGAATTTTTAATGGAAATTGGTCTCCCAGATGGAGTCTTGTGAAAACCAAGATAATCGAGTGCCTACGATCACCGGTGGAGTCCTTAGTCATTAAGGAAGCTGTAGAGTCGCTAAGTGGAGGGTTTTAAGTGTTTCAAGAAAGTTTGATGTCCACCATGTTGATTAAATACCGTACAAAGGCTACTATGGTCTTCTTTGAGTTCTTAGAAATTTTTAAGAGGTGTTTCACTCAAAGTTCCCCAAATAGAGTCGCCATTATATTTGGGTGTTCTTATGTTTTAGCGGGTTTGGCAATAACAAAAGATAAGACAACATCAAAACCAATTTGAGATCTTAGGATCTAATCCACTCTTGGATCCAGAGAGAGGATCTCTCTATAGAGGCAAAGAAATATATATCTTGAATTTCTATTTTAAGGTATTAGGCTAGTTATAGGGGCACTAAGGTTGTTGTTTTTGTTTGTTTGTTTGTTTGTTTAGTTGTTGGGAAACATGAAAGAAGGGTTAAATGTAAGACAAAGAGGTGAGTAAAGAGGATTTTTTGGCAATGGGACACAATTCAAAGGACACTCAAGACCATTGGGAAATAGAGCCATAAAAGGGTTTACATTCAATTCAATATCCAAGGCTTTCAAATGGGCTAGTCATCTAAAACAAAGGATCTTTAAAGATGATAGTGTGGGATGAAATGATAAGGAATGAAGGTGAATGACAAGGAAACCTTCCAAGTTTACCACCTTAAAGACTAATCCGGGGACGGGGCGTCATGCCTTAATCATCGCATGATCAAAACTCCTAATGAGGCTAACTCTTTCAGACAATAGAAAACAAATAAAGATTTAATGCAAAAGGTGAAGCTCGAGATTAGAGAAAGACTTTGAAATTTCAATGCTTTTACATTCAACTTAAGGGATATTAGAAAAGCTTAACTGTAGAAAAGGACCCTAGTGAGACGAGAATCAACTCTAATCTCCCAAAGTATCCCAATTCTTTCAATTAAAACTTGACAAGAACATATAAGAACAAACTCTAAATTTATGCATGGTAAGTAGGGAAAACCAACTATTATACTAGCTACAATTATCTTGAAATTGTTCTCGGATAGCACAATTAGTAGAATATATCAAAGATAAGAAGAGCAGGGAAGCATTAGGGGTACCATGCGAGAGTATCATCCTAAGTCATATTTACGATTCTTATTGAGTCAATGAAATATGATGAATTACAGAAAGGAAAACATAGACAAATATAGAACACATCACACGCTTACTTTAAATTAGGATCCAATGAAACATGCTTTGTCATATTAAAGAGCAACACCAATGGTATACAACATTTTCCAATGTGCTTTGGTATTCAATGCTGAAATCATCTACTCGGCCCTATTTTACAACCGACACATAGAACTCTATCTCAAGAGAAACAACTTACAATCCATGGTTATCTAAACAACAACCTTTACAATGTATTTTTTCATGAGATTTATAGCTTTGAAAAGAGAGGTAGAGGGAGGTAGACAGAACTTTAAATGAAACATTAAAACATAGGAGAAATATTTTTGGAGGCCCATTACTATTTTAATATCCTTGCATTTACTCTCGGTACTCTTTTTGGATGAAAAAATGAGTGATCTTGACTAGTGATCATCAACTTTCGGAGGTATGTTATTTGATGTACTTTTTTGGTTGTTTCTACTCTGTGAGTACTATGTGACAAGAAAAGGAATATAAATGACTTCAAGTATACCATACTATATAACAAATTCTCTAGCTATATTAGGACTTTACTGCAGGGGTGGAGATCTTCTCGGGAATGTTGATGAAGAGTAAAAAAAACATTATGGGAACTTTGTCCTTTCTAGAAAGAACCTTCTACGATGTGAAACAACGACAAGGATTTTTTTGTGCTTTAGGGCCTCATTTAGGCCTTTTTTTGTCATTCATAAGGTCTTCAATCGATACATTCTCCATTTAATCACTGAATTATAGCTTAAAATATTCAATAATAGGCTTTAAATCTCTTTAATCCTTCTACCGATACTCTTTTCAGCTTCTTTGTCTTCCTCTGCATCTATGGATGCACATGTTTAATAGAGCTCGGAGGTTTTCAATAGGGATAATAAATATGATTGGAATGAAACATGGGTTTAAAACCCCCCTCAAGAATCTTTCCCTCGCGATCTACGGCTCCGAAAAATCTTCCTTTGCGCTCTGTGTCACTATGTAGCGTGACCGTGAGCAATAACGGTTTTTCACCATCACGTACCTCGACAAAAGATGATAAAAAGGTTAAGAAAAATCCATAGGAGTGGAGGTGGATAGTTATGGTGGCTTGTGGAGGTGGCCGCGTAGCAGTGAAAATAGTGGTTGTAGCGAATAAAACGGGTGAAAACTACGAAATAATGTTGAAGCGATGATCCGATTGAGGTCCCAGGTGAAAAGATGGTTTTGGACCATTGGATTAGATTTGATGGTGGTTACTAACGACCAAAGATTCACCGATGGAGGATGCTTTAGAGAGTTAGGCAGAAGAGATAAAGAAATTAATGTAAAACATAAAAGTTTAGACTTTTGAAGTAATTACAAAGGAAAATGCATGAAATCAAATGAAATCGGGCTTTGAATGGTGGGACCGCGAGGGCGGAGGGTGATTTGAGTGTGGAATTTTAGATTTCGGGAGGAGATCAATGGTTGAGATGCTCGATGAAGTCTCTGGAGGTCCCGACTAAAGAAATAATGAATGAAGATGTGATGCAGTGAGGGGCCGTAGATCTATACGGATAAAAAATCGCGGGAGCTTCGAGAAGCATTGTCGGAGAGCGAAAGGGGGAAAGTGGGGTTTTTTTTTGGGGAAAATAGTTGTTTTTCGCACTCAGTGAAAGAGTGGTTTTGAATTTTTCCCAAAAAACGCGACATCGCTTGCCGCCCGACACGTGGAAAAACAAAAACCTCCCCATACCGCACGTATTTCAAAAATGTTAAAGTTCGAACACAAAGTTACGCGATATAATTCTCTACTCAGTTGGATTATGGACGGGGAGATCTAACTGGTGGAGAAGCGAGCACGATGAGGGCAAGATGTACAGGGTGATTAGAGCGGTGGTGATGTCAAAGGTGGATTAGATCCCAGTCCCGTTGGATCTATAGAATGGATGGTCGGGATTAAAAGAGGGAGCGGGAATGCCAAGGGTAAGTGAACGGGCGAGATGAACGAGAGCTATTGGATCTCAAGAGATCAGCTGGTGGAGATCTAATCGCATTGGGGATAGGCAGAGGCCAAAACCTATGATATTTTGATGTTGTGATTACACCGGGGGCCGTTGAATTAGAGGGGAAAATTGACGGTCCATGCTTGATCGGAGGTATAACGGGGGAGAGGCGATGGGGTGCAATGCGATTATGCTCGGGCCGTCGGATTATGAAATATCTACGGTTCATATTGAGCCCGTGGTCGATAGACCAAATAATTCTCGCATCGAACTTTTTACGTTTTAACAAAATAAATGCTAGTCGCAACCAAAATTCTAATTGCGATTAGCACTATATGGCTTAGTGCTTGGTGCTAGGGTGCGAGGTTACATACGGAGAAGGGGGTTGAGGGGCTTAGCCAAAAGGGGCTTAGGCCTCATATATGGTAAAAGTGGGTATTTCAGGTCAAAGAGAGAGTTTTTTAGGCTTAGAAAGGGGTTTCTGATAGAGGGATAAAGGGATTTTTACACCAAATGAAAGGATTCACAAGGGTTTTTAAAGGGGGAATTCGATGGTTTAGAGGACTAAGGAAGGGATTTTGAGGGTTTTTCGGGAAATTTGAGAAGGGGAAAAAGGGGTGAAAAATGGGAAATTGACATGGATACAAGGGGAGAAGATGGAGGCTTTCTTGACCATAATTTTTTTCAAAACAGTAAGGATTTCTTGATGGAAAAAGCAGTGAAGATATTTTCAAAGGCTAAGGACACACACGTAGGCTTTAATAATGATATATTTTTAGAGGAAATGTTTTCTCTTGAAGGCTCGAAACATCTTAGCCACTTGTTTGCTATGTCAAAATTTATAGGTGGCTAACGGAGCTCGACGTTGAAGTTTCTTCCTCTTGGTTTAATTGCGATTGAAGAAATCCCACAACCTCGATACACCTTTAAGTCCAACCCATTTTGGGGGAGACCTTTACCCTGTACCAATATTTTTTCTCAATTGTTTCCATCTATTTTTGTTGATCCCATTTCCATTCAATCTCACGTTTATTTTGGAGAGTATACATTTGGTCATACAACCATGCTCGAACCAACATCTTGATTGGGTCCTGCTATGTCAATTACATCAGCTCCTATCCTCACTACTCCATCAATTTTCACAACCTCACCCTCGAGTCATATTTTTCATGGTGGCCCTTTAGTCCCAACGAATAACAAATCACCGTCGACACTTTCTGCGGTACATCTTCAAGACCATGGTATTTACCAATGCCATCATCCGGTATTTTAATTGGTAGTACTATAGTTGAAATTCTGAATGACTTGATTCATTACATACATCATCAGGGCAATATCAAGTCGAGTCCTTATGGGTCAATTCCTTTAAGTACCAAAAGTATCAACAGGGACTCCCAACATTTGGAGAAAAATTATTTTCCGTATTATTATCCTCCTTGTGTTGGGGGCAACCTTTGGTCACCCAATACGATATTTTTTAGTGTCACTCTCTAGTCATCATCGCCATCAATGATCAAAATTTCTCTTTTTCATTTGCATATTAGGGAGTCCCATACCAATAAATTTCATGATTTCGCTAGGTCATGGATTCATTGATGGTAGTGGTTTCTCATCGGTTTTCCCTCATGTGAAACTTGTCGATTATCCTCTCTATGGTCCTTAGTCATGAGCTACTTTCACTTTGTGAGTCATGTCGGTAGGTCATGGGATGGGTCTCATTAAGTTCCAGGATCTCATCATGGTCAAATTAATGAGTCAAGTGTCAATAAATATCGACAAGGTCATGAGGAAGTCAATAAACTCAAAGGAAATGTTTTTATTCGGGTTTGATGTAATTTTCACCTCAAAACCATGTTTTGAGGTGAAAACATGAAACTTTGCCTTTATTATCATTCATTATGTAATTTTATGTCAAAGCATATGTAATAAGTCACAATTCGAAGTCGTTATCTCCACAAAGTCATCACCCCTGCCTTTAGAAAAGTTTTTCGTAGCATTTTTAAATTCAAAATCATGTCTTAAGTTTTTTCGGTATGAAGGATATTGCAAAGAGCTTTCCAACGGTATATTACACTCTTAAAACTGACTTCGGATTGAAATTTATGCCTAAGTGAATAAAATCCTCTATACCCTAACCCTTCCCCTTTTTTCCCATCTTTCCCCTAAACTTTATGTTATTAAAATTTAATATTTTCTTCTATAAATCCCTTTTTCCCCATCTAATCGAAAAAATTGCATTATTAAATCTTTTAATAGATAAATCCGATGTAATTAAACCACTTCCCCTCGTGTCCCTTCAAAACTTTGTAATAACGTTTTAACCTTTGTTATTATAAAATCTCGTTAAAGCACTTCCCCTCCATACCGAACTTGATAATAAAGTTCAAAGATTATCATAATCCCGTCTGTTCCAAACCACTTCCCCTCCATGCCTTTTTAAATTTATAATAAAGTTAAAGGTTTCATATTATAAAACCCCGATGTTTTCCCATCGCAATCACAATATTTGAACAACGCATTCCGATTGGCCTATTGCAAAAAAACTCCGATGCGATTGTGTTGTCCCCCGTCCCGATGTACATCCCTCGATCGTTGATCGCCCCCCCCTAATCCGATGGCCCATATGAAATCATTTATTTCATAAAAAATTTTCATTCAATTGACAGTCGATTTCAAAACCCATGATTACTCCTCTCGCAGTCAATCTCATCATACGATCCGACGGCCCATAGCCAACCTGGACCATCCCAATCGGTGTTGTTAAATAAAATCTCTCCTCTGCCCTCCTCCGATCTCCGATATTGATGGACCTTGGGTCCCACCATTTTATATTCCGCCGATGTATGATAGAAAAGGCCCTTTCCCTTTGTAAACTCCCAAATCACATTTTATTACATTTATTAAAGGATTTCCCATGGTTTGATCCCATCGCATCGGAGGAATTTCATTATGCAATATGTCCGTCCCGATTTCCCAATTTCAATTTTGATTCATGCCCCTGGGTCCCATCTTAAAGCCCTCTACCATTTCAACCGTAAAATTGTTCTTTCCTTTATAAAGTGCCCAACCTTTCCTCTTATATTTTATTACTACCCCATTATCCCTTGTACATTATTTCAATCGCACGGAGCTTTTTCGGCCTTGTTTCACATATATCCAACCCCCCTTGATCCCTGATTGCGATGAAACTATCACAAACGTATATTTTCAATGTTTTATTATATATTGTATCCCCCTTTCCCATTGATCCCGATCGCGATTGCGATGCGGGCCCGCCTCCCTTTTCCTTTGCTCCTTCTCTTTAAAAAATTTGGTTTTCCTTTCACCAAACGCATAATTTCATTCTATTTTATTTCAAAGAATTTTATTAAAGTCATTTTTCTTGAACGAAAATAATGGAAACAATGAAAGACAGATCAAACGCCGAGATACTAATATAAAACAAAGATTTCTACGACGACATAAAATTAGGCATTTTCTCCTCAAATTGCCTAATATTTTTCATTCAACAACATAAATGTGAATCTACCCAAGTAGTCAAAATGTAATGATGTTCCTTCTTTAGAGCGCTTTGTTGGTTCTCTTTTCTATCTTCGGATTTCGGTTCCGAGTTGTTAAAACAACTCCCTTGTTCTCTAGTATCTATGTTTCCCACAAATATGGTCTATTTAATGTAATTGTAAATCATTTGTAAAGCGATGTGTAACTCGTAAGTAGGGGAATAGTGTGGAAAAGAATGCTTTGACGCTCCATTGTAATAGTTTTGGACAGGGGAATTAATAAGAGATGCAACTCGATTTGTGGGATCCATGTTGTATGAGTTTTAGCATTTGTTCTCTCCTTCTGTGTTCATATGTAAACTATTATGTGTGCCATTCATTCATAAACATCTCTTTTTTGAATGCTTTCAAGATAGAAAGGTAGAATCTATTTTTATGCTTTCGCCTTGGGAAAATCATTCAATACTCTATGTTTTTCTTACGTTTTGAAAAAGGATCCATCTCCCATGCCCTTTTTAGCTCCTCACCGATATTTCCATCCCATCATTATTTAAACTTTATTGCTTAAATTTCCTACCTACCCCACGCCCCATGAAATACCATGTGTCCTAATTTAATTCCCCGCTTTCAAACCCTGTCCCATTTTGTCCTACATATCCCCAGAAAAATTCATTCATTTATTAAAAATTTTCCCATCATTATACCTAGCCTAAAATCAGCCCATTATTGTAATTTTTTTGAATATCTTTTTCCGGAGAGAGCCTCTCTCTGACCTTGTAGGGGCTAGCTACAAGGTCGAGCATGGTTTAGATGTTACCCTCGTTTTTCCCTTTTTTCGACTGGGGTCCGGATCGGGAGCTAACATTTCACGGCGACCATGCGGGAAACGCTTCGATCTGATTGTCTTTCGAGCTCGCACTCTCGGTGCTCATTGACTATGTTTATTCTGTTTGAAGAAGATCATATTTAAGTTTGTGTGAGATAAATATTATTAAGAACTATGTCCAGAGGTTAAACTTAGATTATATTAAACGCATAGCAGTTCTTTCGAAAAATCTCTGTTATTAAAGTAAAAATATTTATTCTAGGTCGACATATTAATATCGGTGGGACCCAAATGTTGAGTTAACACGAGGATTTAAGTGCTAAACCACGTGAAAGCCTAAGTTAAAGTGTGAACGGATTTACCACCCGGCTGGGTTTTGGAAACCAAAACCACCTTCATCATGCCACTTTTGGCCCGGAGCAAAACCACTCCCAAAAAAATGCGATCCGAGTAATATAAGGGCATGTCATCTCCCCAATACCACCCATATCGTGCAACTTTTCAAATGTTAAACTTTGGCCTTTTTAAGAAACATGATATACACAAGGATCATTTCGATCTGAGCATGTTAGATCCGACAAAAAATCACTGCAGTGAAGTGTTCAAGTGATAATTTCGAGGTATGACACTGGTGGTTTTATGTTATTTAAATGTTTATTTATTTATAAAAAGCCAAAAAAATTGATGTGTGGGGCTCCTTTGAATGAAATTTATGTCGCGTTGGTATAATAAAGGGGGTTTTTACTATGTTATAAGTTCGAAGGTTGATGTTTTTTCAAAGGAAATCGCACCCAATCGTTATATCATTTTGATATTACGGCCATAGATAAGGTTCGCTTAAGTATTTTTAAGTGTATTCCCCTATGTCACATTAAACTATAAAATTTTTTTTAAGAGCTTTGAATATTGCTTTCTATAGCGAACATTGTTAAAGTGCTTTGAAAGGGAATATAAGCCCTTATTCCACAAGTCATAATATATGTCTGAGTATCGAGCATAAAGACGACGTCCCCTAGCAATATTTTTCCCTATAAATTCCTCGACTCTGGAAGATGATGTTCGAGTTTGTTAGGCTGAAATAGAATTTTTAATACAGTAGAAATTTAACCACACTTGCTTCAAGAAGATACACAAGGGCTAATCCGGATCCAAATACCCCCTTCGTGTTTGAAAATCCTAATACGATTCCAAGAATTGTTCGGAAGACAAGAAGGATCACTAAGTCCTAAACCTATCTTGAGATCCCATACTTGGCCCGAGTGAGTGTTTTTTTGTAGAAGATATTTATTTTGATTAGAGTTTTTGAGCTTTCTTTGGTTAGAAATAAGTCTAAAACTGAATTTGAGGGACACAGCTTTTAGATCTATAATTCCTTGTAGATATTGAATTTCAAAGAGAAAATTCCTCAATTGATGATTATATTTTTCATTCCCCTTAGTCATATATCATTGTAACTAATATCCCGAGGCTTTCGAGTCATCGAGAACAACATTTCCTCCTCCTAATTCATCAACATTTCCATCAGTTAATTCTCGACTTTCATGTCCCCCATCAACACTTCCCTTAAATCCTAGTAATAAAAACATTGTTGTAAATCCACCTAGAGCCACTGGCTGCTCGGTATGCACCCCCCCCCCACTTTTACCTCGGGTTCTCAATGATATTTCTTTACGATTATCAAAGTAAAATTCCTATCTTTGATGCCACTCCTGATCATTACTGACCCAGAGTAGCATGTTGATAAGATGAATTAATTTTTTTTATCTACATGAGGTAGAAGGCGAGAATGTAACTACCGGCTTTGTTTGTTCAAAGCTTTGGAGGTGAAGTTAGAAAGTGGTTCGAGCCTTACTAGTCGGGCTCAATTCACACATTGCAGGGAATTACACACACGCTTCTTAGATCATTGGGAGGTAAAGAAAACCCATTCCAAATTTTGCATCCAGAGTATGAGAATATTAAAAAAGAAATGTGGGTGAAATCGTACGTGATTATTGTTTAAGATTCAATGTTGTATATAATGCTATTCGGTAACTCTGAAACTCTCCCTGTGGATTAGACTTGCTCAAATTTCCAAACGGTTTCAATGTTGATATGGAATATTAGATGCGGGAGAGATATCCCCCCCCCCTACGTTGGAAGACATGAAGAAGATAGCGAGTAGAGTGTAGAAGAAAATACGCATAGCTAAAAGAGCACGAACCATAGCTAAAAAAAGGAGTCAACTGTGAAAGAAGAAGTGTCTCCTTCGAACGCTAATGATGCACACTTTAATCTGAGGCAGGTGGAAAATTTTTAGTGTCGATCTGAGTCATACTGCCATTAGTGATCAACATTTCTCTTTTTTCATTTGCATATTAGGATTCCCATACCAATAAATTTCACCATTCCATAGGTCATGGATTCATTGATGGTAGTAATTTTTCATCGCTTTTTTCCCTCATGTGAAACTTTTTATTCTCCTTTCTATGGTCTTTAGTCATGATTTCAATTTCACTCTCAAATCATGTCATTAGGTCATAGGATGGGTCTTATTAAGTTCTATGATCTCACCATGGTCAAACTAATGAGTCAAGTGTCAATAAATATCAGCAAGGTCATGAGAAAGTTAATAAACTCAAATTCACAACACCCGGGAGATCAAAGAAATATTTTACTCGATTGATGTAATTTTCACCTCAAAACCATGTTTTGAGGTGAAAACATGATATTTTTCCTTTATTGTCATTCATAATGTAATCTCATATCAGTAATAAGTCACAATTTAGAAGTTTCCATCTCCACAAAGTCATCACCCTACCTTCGAGAAGTTTTTTTGTAGCAAGTTCGTGTGTCAAATCATGTTCCAAGTGGACTCAACGAAAAGAGCCCTAGAAATATCTTTCAAACGGTGATACTACACTCTCAAAAGCTGACTCCCGGATTGAAATTTATGCCTAAATGAAGTAAAAGTCCTCTATATCCTAAACCTTCCCATTTTTTCCCATTTTTTCCCTTTAAACTTTATGTTTAAAGTTTAATATTTTATTTATAAAATCCTCCCTTCCAATTTTCAAAATCACATTATAAAAATCATTTAAATGAATATGAGATTTTTTTATTAACCACTTCCCCACCATACTTCAAAAACTTTATAATAAAACTTAAAGTTTTATATTATAAAACCCCACCGATCATTTCCCTTTCCCATCGCATCGTAATATTTCATAGGTGTGTTTCGATTGCCCCATGCCAAAAGCTATGATGCGATTAGGTTAAGTCACCCTGATTGGCCCCACCCGATGATATAGCTCTGGTCGTCGATCCGCCCATCCGATCGGACGACCCATACCCAATCGGCGCTTTTCACTCGCTCTCTCTCCGATTGACTCCTCCCGGCGTAGCCAACTCCCGATTAATCTCGCACCTTCGATACGCTAATCCAATCGGATGGCCCACATTTGATAGGTGCTCCCAAAATACCTCCTCCCCAGATTGACTTCTCCGATGGAAACCCTCCGCAATGAACAACCCGACCGCCGATCTCGTCATTCAATCGACGGCTCATATTCCATCACTATGTTCCCATCGGTGGTTTCCTTTTGTGCTATATGTTTCATCTCCGCTCGTCACTCGATGTCGATTGAACCGTCCCACCATAAAATTCCTCCACCCTTTTAATAAAAAAATTCATTCGTCCCTTTTTTATAAAATGAAAAACCCTTTTTATTTATTTATAAATGATTTCTGCTCTATTGTTGATTACCCCCATCTTGCCTTGCTAATCGCATTAGAAATTTTTGCCTTCATTCAATTACCCTTGTCCCCATTCCTCCGATCCCGATTTCAATTGCAATGTGGACCCCATCCCTTCTAACTTCCTTCCTATTCACTTAAAAATTAATTTTTTCCCTTCACAAAGACATAAAATTCATTTTATTTTATTTCAAATCATTTTATTAAAAAGTTAGCAAATAATGGAAAGCGACAGTAAAGGCCGAGAGCTAAATAAAACGAGAGATTACTACAGTAAAGCAGCGAAAGTAGGGAATATATTTTTTCGGATTGCCTATTTTCTTTCATCCATGTATAACAATGAATCTCCAAGAAGTCAAATGTAATGTTGTCCCTTATTTTAGGGGGAAAAATTGTTGTTTTTCTCTTCCATATTCGGATTTGAGTTCTTGAGGTGTTAGAACAAATCCCTTTTTTACTCGTGGATCTATGTTCCCACATTTTAGCCTATTTATTGTAATTGTAAGCCATTTGTAAAACGATGATGTAACTCGACAGGTAGGGGAATAGTGTGGAAAGAAACACTCGTGCCCATTGATACGGTTTGACAGAAATTAATAAAGTTATGTGACTCTGATTTGTGGGATCCAGTGGTATGAGATTTAGCATTTGTTTCTCTCCTTTGTTTTCATATGTAAATTGTTATGTTTCACCTCTCATTCATAAACATCTCTTTTTGAATGCTTTCAAGATAGAAAGGTAGAATCCATTTTTTATGTTCTCGCCTAGGGAAATCATTCATACTCTATGTTTTTCTCTTTTTGTTTGCAAAGGATCCATTTATTGTGCCCTTTTCAACTCCTCACCGGTCTTTTCCATCCCATCCTTATTTAACCTTAATTTCTAAAATTTTCCTGCCTATCTTGCCCCATGAAATACCCTATATTCTAATTTAATTCCACGAGCTTTCATACTCTCCACATTTTCTCCCACACATCCACGAAAAATTCATTCATTTTATCAAAATTATTTCCTATCATTATACCTAGCCTAGTATCAAATCATTATTGGCACTTTATTGAATATCCTTTCACGCGAGAGAGCCCTCCCCGTCCTTGTAGGGGCTAGCTACTAAAGGCTGAACATGGTTTTAGTTGTTACCCTATTTTTTCCCTTTTCAGCTTGGGGTCTGATCAGTGCTAACATCTCTGCGACCATACCTGGAGAAGTAAGCAATTTGATTGTCTTTGAAGCTCATATTCTTGGTGCTTTGGATGTGTTATTCGTTTTCAAATCAAATCATGTTCGAGCCACTCGTGAAATAAAGAGTATTGAAAACCTATCTTAAGGTTTAAAACCCCAGATATATAGAAACACGACAAAACCTTGGAAATATTTGTTATTCAAGTTAAAAACGCTTTATTCTTTATCGGGCGGGAGTAATATTAAGTGGGACCCGACTTTGATTTAAGTGCTCAAACCAAATCGCTAGAGTTAACCGTTAAAAGTGCGGTTCATTTACAGATCAACGGGTTTTGGAAAACCAATACGGCCTTCATTCTTGCTTTGCTTTTTGGCCTAGAGCAAAAATACTTCAATAAAATGCGATCCAGTAATATTTGGGCACATCATCACCCAAATACCACCCATATCGTGCAAATTTTCTAAGTTAAACTTTGGCCTTTGAAAAAACGTGATATTCACTTAGGATCATCCAATGCGGAGAGTGTTGGATTCAACGAAATCACGCGGTGAAGTGCACAAGAGATAATCAAGGTATGATGCGGAAGTTTTTGCACTATTATATGTTTATTTTATTAATAAAAAGTTGAATAATGGTTCCTGCGGCCCTCGTTGAATCAAATATATGTCGCGTTTGGTAGTATAAAAGGGTTTTATATTATAATTTCGAAGGTTGGTGTTATTTCAAAAGAAATCGCACCACATTATTATAATGTTTTGATATTACAACCGAGAGTAATAAGGTTTTCTCAAGTATTTTTAATGTGTTCTCCAATATCACATTAATTTGTAAAGGATTTGTTTAATGATGGTCCTGAATATTATTGCACCCGGACATTGTCAAAGCACATTAGAAGGGAATATAATTTCAAGCATTGTTCCAAAGTCATAATGGCATCGAAGAGCGTAAAGGATTAATCACCCCCATTAACTATCTTCCACTGGTAAATAATGACGGGGAGTATCATATCCGAATGTTGATGGTGAAAAATAATCGGATGCATATGAAGGTCTGAATTTTTCACCTGGCAACTCCAACTTAATGTAAAGACTCCACTGGAGGACCGACTCTTTCTTTATTAAAATGGAAGGATCTTACACATATTTCAGGTATCCAAAGTGGAATGGTATTCGGGTTCTAATCTTATTTCTGTAAACTACTTCTTTACTTTTCCGGAAGTTGTTTTTGAAAATTTTTTTCGTAAATTTGTCGCATGATAAAGGTGACCAAAATATTGGTTCTACCTAGTCCAAAAAATTATAAATACTTGAGGTTTACTTTTTATCTTGGCCTCCATCCCTTTTTCCAAATCTTATGATGACCCTCTTCAAATTGATGAGCCTAAAGAGACAAAAGATGCATCCTCTAGCTCCCCGTATATACTCCTAGACCCTCTATAATCCCAGGATAGATATAAACCTCTCATTTTACCTCCTATACTCCATGCTTTCCCGCAAATTATTACTTTTATTTTACTGAGGTTTGATGGTGAACGTGACAACATCAATCGTTTGAGCAACATGTGCAGAATGTTGAGACTTTCCTGAGACCTTTTTGAAGTTGATAAAGAAGATGTTAGTATTAGGCTTTTTGCTCTTTCTTTGCAAGGCAAAGTCAAGAGTTGGTTCAAAACCCTCACCGATGTGAGCATCTTAGATTTCCAGAAATTTGTCAAAAGTCTTCCTCAACAGATGGGTGGTCAAACAAAACCCTTCTCGCTTTTAGAAGAGTATGCCTAACTGAAAAGACACTTAGGGGAGATAGTACAATAGTTTTACGTAAGTATCTATCAAGTATTTTTCGATACTCGTCGATATAAGACCTCCTCTCGGCTCGGCTCTCTTACATTACCCGGGCGCTTTTGATCCGGAAATGGAGTTTCGAGAGAAAGGAACTTAGAAACACTCTGAAGAGATACAAACAATGCGGTAGATGTAGAAGCTAATATGTTGATCGGAAGAGAAAAGTTGAAGGAAGAAGAAAAAAGAAGAATGTTACAGAGCACCTGACACCTTTAGAGTTAAAGCTTGACCTTTTAGTAAGTGCGGTGGAAAAAATGATGTGAAAAATCACTACAAGGAATGAAAATGACGTTCACGAACAAATGGCCTATCCAAAACATTCTCTTTCTTATCCCACTTTTTCGTCGATCTCGATAATGACTGCGTTATAGAAAATCCTCGGAGAAGAGAGATTTATTGAAATATGACATGTATGCTTGATGATATGTTTTATGTTGATGATTTGCCAAAATTTGATCAATACGATGATGATGATTTTTTACAAACACAAGCTAGTCGTGCGAGCACAATCAACTCGTTGATTTCGTGGGAGGAGGTTCCATTTCAACTGACTTGAAAACGGTAGATCATCCAATGCATATCATCCAGACGAGTGATGAGGAAAGTCTAGAAAATTGGGAAGTAAGTGAAGGATCTCTACCTCTGTGTTTCGCTTCAATTCAATTCATCAAAGATAACTTTCATGCAATTAGAAATCAACAATCTCTCATTTTTAATGTTGAGGTTGAGACAGATAGTGAAATTCCTAAGAAAGTTGTTAATAAGAAATCTTCCCTAAAACTACGATGAAATCATTTGCAATATAAAACCCTCCCTAGCTCTAGATTTGTAGCTACCAAACATGATTGAAGGTTAGATTACGGATGAAGGCTTTGGAAGTTGAAAAACATATGATCTAATGATGCAAGAGGATTCTATACCTTTATGTTTTGAAGAATTTCGAGCTCTTAAAGCGATAAATTTTCATAATATCTCTAAAGAAAAAGGATGAGCAGTCTCAAAAGTGTCATACGATCTCATTAAAGTCAATAGATACATCGTGATGAGTCATTTCAAGTTTTTTTATGATCCTATAGCTCACTGTGTTGGATGATGTTTGCTATAAAGTCCTTCTCCATATAGCTAACCATGTGTCGAAAAAGTGTTAACAGTGAACTTTATTTGAAATCCAACTTCATTGTCTTGTTTGTGAGACGTTTCATTACTAAGCTCATACTCAAGGTTTGCGGTCAAATGAGGAGACTAATGAAGAAGACTTTTGTTTTTTTTGGGATCATCGGAAAGAGATTGGTTATTCACGAATTTCAGGGATCCCTTTGTCAACTTCTGTGCAATCATCGGGAGAAAGGCGTAGCACAAATGTTAGGAAACTTTTTAATATCAAGGTATGAATATTACCTAGAGAAAAATAGTGATATATCAATGAAAATCCATAGCTATTGTTATGAAGAACCTTTTGCGACATTCTTGAGGTCATCCATTCAACTCATGTTTTGCAAGTTTATCAAGATTCAACTTGATTCCAAGTTACCATGGGAGTTTCCTTTCGCGTTTTTCCCTCTACTTTTCTCATTAGGAAGCACTTGGGGGAGAATTCAAATAGCATCAGGGATGCTTACATGAGTTGCATTGGTTGTTCCATTTGACTTGATCGAGTGGTGAATAGAACAATTAGAGTAGGTTTGATGAATAAACTCAATTATGAGCATCTTTCCAGCTTGTCAATTGTGTTTTAGTCATGTCTTAACTCGGCTTGGTTTTATTATGATTATCGGTCTTAGTCTTAAGTCAAATTGACTCACATTGTCGTCAATTTTTTAGTGTTTTTTACTCCATGCCCAATGGATGAGGCTACTTGGTCTACGGTGTTCTTGACACCTCCAGGGAGCTACCATCTCGTTGAAGAGAAAATTTGTCCCGAGCCAACGACGAGGGGATCTCCCCGGTAAAAAGGTCCCAATTAGACCTCGAACCGTTTGGAATAGGGATCCTATCTCAGGGGTGTGGGTCCGGCGTACCACCGATTTCTCCTTTCTTTGGGTCTCGCTTAAACTCTATAAAACGGTTGGATACACACCTAATCAAACGATACAAGACATATGATTGATGCATTAAATGTACATGCGCACTATGAGTAGCAAGAGAAAATAATAAAGCATGAAGACCGAAGGAAGTAGTTTGTTAAGAACAATTCATTAGGGTCATGCTTGTAAACTATTCCGATCTGCAAAGAAACTATTCCTCACGATAAAGAACACCCTTCACTTCCCTAAAAGTTTTAAATGGAAAACAAAAATTCTAATAAACAAAGTCATCAGCTGTTCATTAAGAAAGTGAAATTAACTCAACCACCATTAACATACTCAGCAAATTGTTATGCAATTATGATATGAATTAAAGATGCATTTTACCTTAATCTAAAGACATTCAAAAAGCTGAAAAACATAATACTCAATAGTGCTCATACATATAATACACTAGATCCCGTAAAGGGATTTTTCAAAATGCTTGTATTCATACTTAAATGTATAATCTTCAGTACTACAATATATTCGGCATCGTAGTCCCAAACCAAAGATCCTTTTACAAGTCTCCCGAAGGAAAAGCATTTATAGAGCAAAGCTCGCCTTTGGAATCCCCTCGCCTTTTTCACTTTCTCGACCATTGCTTCTCTTGCACTGACTCATTCACGACCTTGTAACTGAGCCACTATTGCAACCTATAGACCTGACTGGGTTCTACATCCTTGCGACTAGTTGTTGGGTCATTGGGTCGCGCCTCGCCGTACATTTAATGAGGATGCGACTTAGAGACTCGTGACCTTAGCAGATGTGCGACTCGCGATCTTTACCCCGCAATCCAGCGACTGGGACCCAGTCGGCGGGTCGTGGGTCGCGTGAGTCGAGCGTCTGGGCTATGGGAACACGACTGCGCATAGTGGTGACTTAAGACATCCGCGACAGGGTTTTATCCCTTCTTCGTTTCTCCATTGAGATAGTCTTAGCTGCCATGTGAACCAACATTTTTCTGGATAAGTGACAAACTTCCTTGTCGGGTCATCATCATAATATCCCTCATGTTACCTACTTGTAAGCATATTATATTAGCTATTAGCCTCTACCCACATACAATATGTTATATACACGTTGAAGAAAAAATAAAGATACGAGTAAAGAAAACGGATGCATAAGAGCATATTGACAAATAACATTAATGAGGGATTTTAATTATTGCTTGGACCTCGTGTAGTCCTATTCTATAAGCGATATATGAATGATTGTGAATATCTTTCATGGGTCGCAGCCTCTAGTGGACGTAGAATTTGTGACCTTGCGACCTCGGAGAGGTCGCATAGCTACCCCTTTGGGTAAGGTCGCATCTCTGGCCGGTGTAAAATTATTGCAACCTCGCGAAACATTGGGTCGGAATCATGCATCCCCTCGATAAATATCAGGTCGCAAATTTATGTAGGTTGGACCCCCTTATTCATTTAGCATGATTTATGACCTAGCAACTTGGGCAAGACTCACGACTTTCCCTACTTGGTCGCACGATCGCACATTCATGTAGGTCGCACTTTAACCAATTCCATGTGCTCTGCGACTTGGGCGACCCGTCGCAAAAGGCTCGAGGGGGAATTTTCTCCACTTTTTTGAGTGTGGCTCTACAATCTAGTTTAGCGATGATTTAGTGGAGGGGGACGTGATCGATGGAAGGCTACGCGTATCTACGAGCAACTTTGTCCAGGTCAAACTCCATGTTTCATTATGGGAGTGTAACACGCTCTCCAAACCCCGATTTAGGTGTATCATGGCTTCTATATTGAGCATCAGCCTATGCCGATAGAATGAAATGAGAGAAAAAGATTATTCATATCACACACGAGACGTAGCATAATGTCTCTCGTTCTAGTCTCGCAAAACTCAAATGAAATACGACGCAGTATTCTCAACGTGAGGATGGACCTCTTGACCATATAGGGGCATGTGGCTTTTGATGCTCCTTGGTCATCACGTCAACTTCAAACATAAGGTGCTAACCATCGTTGCACTCACGGTCATGTACATGCATGAAATTTTATTTCATTATCATGCCGAGGTCGAGAAAAAAATGTCGTGGACGTTTTTACCACTCTTTATGTGTCGTGAAATATTGAAACCTCCGGATGATGGCAAGGCTAAGCGAGAAAACAATGTCGCATGCTCTTTCCAAGATCATGTTAACAACGATACACCGTATGAGAATTATAATCCGTCTCAACACAACATTGAACAAGTGAGATTATTTCCCTTGGTCAGCTCATGTGTCTTCGTCTGTCTCTACGATCGGCGTGTGGTCTTTCATCCGACTACAATTCAACACGCATTATAAAAAGAGCATGTAGTCTCAAGTACCCTTTTTAGTCGTGCACTTTGATCCCATCTCCAAGAAACCATATTTGTTATTGAGCAAGGCTAATTATATGAGGTTTCTGCTCCTCTCGAGTCGAAAAGTCTCTACAGCATGTACATATGCACTGCATCGAAATTGTTTAGGGATCTATTCCACGTGGTCTTTGCATGCATGCTGACTGCGCATGACCCATCTGTCTCGGGAGGTTTTTTTCATAGAGGTTCTTGCATGAGCCCGCAATGGAAAATGCACTATATGCAGCTCTCGAATAAATCTACGTGGGCTATGTGATCTAGTTTTTTAGTACCTCTGGAGGCAGTAAAAGAAATGCCTTAGGAATTATCGAAAATTTAGCTCCGTGAAGACATCCTGGACATGGTCGGTAGTGGAAATATTGAAAATTTCGCTTCCAACAAATATGAAATGACAATGTCTTTCTAAAAAGGGACCATCATAGGTTATTAATAGTAGATTTGAATATTGATTGTCTCCCATAATATTTCCCTGGGCTACGGAAATCGTATTTTTATCTTTGTTCTTTTGAAAATAGCTCTTTTAGTGTCGAATGGAAGCATGCCTTTAATGCGTTTCGCTTTTGGTCCATGACTACGGCTTTGTAATGCATAAATTATTCATATTCCTTTCGTATTGATATCTTTATACACTTACTTGAAAAATCATGGTCCTTTTGTGATGTTGCCATGCATATTTTGAGATAGACACGTGGAAAACTCAACCTTGTGGTTTTTGATCGGCAACGTACCATATTACAATGTTGCTACTATAGGTTTGTTAAAATAATTTTTCTCGATGAGTTGAACGTACATTTTTTGACCGTTATATATATGTGTCCGCTCCACAGGTTTTGACATGGACTAAAACTTCGGTACTATAAAACATTTGATCCAATCGAAATGTTTTCTCGTATGCTTTTGCTCGATGGTCTTATATGGTTTTGAAATCATATATGACTTGCACCACTTAAAAAACGTGGTTACTGATTGTCAATTATAACATGCCAATATAGTTATAGCACTCCGCTCCACATGTTTTAGTTGGAAACGTTGACCGCCATGTATATATATATAAACATTTACGTTTGGCTCCATGCAACGTAAACATGACTTTGGACCATTGAACGTTCAATCGTAGTGATCACATGGCGCCATGTGTAAACACGACTTTGGACCACTAAATATATATATATATATATATATATATATATATATATATATATATATATATATATATATATATATATATATATATATATATATATAGATATGATCCAAAACTTTTAGCATAGGTCTAAAAACTTGCCATTGAAACCTTTGCGCTCATTTGTAATGTTTTTCCCATATAGTTCGATCCACCATCTCTTATGGTTTTGAAACCATATTGTTTTTTATCATTTTTCGTGCCTTGGCTTAGTTGTACAACATCTAAAATCATTTTATTTGGCTGACCCTCACGACCTCTTGCTTGGCCAATTGCATTAATCTCGTCAATAAAGATAATACTTGGTGTAGACGCCTAGCTTCGTGAAACAAGCTTCTAACTCTTGAAGGCCCAACACCAACAAACATCTTCATGATATCACGAGCCACAAATTGAAAGAAAAGGGGACTCTTGCTTCCCTTGTTGTAGCTTTTTCCAAGAGATTTTTCCTCGTGCCAGGGAGGACCCATTGAAAAGGGCACCTTTTGGAATTTTAGCTCCTAGCTCTTTGGTACTTTTTAGGATTTTAAGAAAATGCACAAACTCCATGATCTCTCGCTTTTCTTCATCACACCCGACTACATCCTTAAATAATACCTTGTCCTTTGAATTTTATCTACCTTCGTCACATTAGCTTTTCCGATGTTAAAGATTCCATGACCACCCTTGCCTACAAGTCCACCCTACACCCAAACCACTTTGCATTTCTTCGCCCAAAGTAAATGAGAGACCCCGTAATCAATAATGTAGGTGAAAATATCAACAACTCTTGGTACCGGACCATTTTACAAAACATATGTTACAGGGAACATAATCATGAGGACAAATACCCAACGCTTTCTTATGCATCTTCCAACTTCCGCTCAAAGGATTCTAACACTGCTAATATTAAAAGAATACTTATGTTGGGCCGCCACCCTCGGAGTAGGTCCATCTCTGACATGTATCTCTACCTCACTTTGCTTTCACTTTGGGTAGAATTATTTTGGTGAATTTTCGAACATAAACTTTAGCTACGGTGTTTCATTGAAACCACAATATGGTCGACGAGCCCGTGTTCCAAAAGTTTATTTTTTGAATTCTCTGAAAAATAATCTCTTCGAGTGTAGGAGGCTTAATCTTATTTTTCCTCGGTGCCATGACAATCATTGATGAGTTTATCGATCTGTGGGATTGACTCTGTATAAACAACATAACATTAATTAGTTCACGATTATTCTTTGGGAATGGTGCCCCTAGATAAATTATATGAGACCAACAAACATAAGAGACGTATTCAAACAACGTGCTTAATGACCCATGGCAAGGGGGTCGTGATGTACATGATGAATGCACGAAAGTTCTTATTCGAACGTATGTTTGGTGATCCTTCCCTCACATGCAGCGTGATTGTAGCAACAACATCGGATCATGATGGTGAGAAGCTCGTGAGGGTCGCGTGGATAGGTCACTGTGATGTCACTGACTGCAGGTCGGGTGAAAGACTTTAACACCTAAGCGAGCAGAGGGGGAACCCGAAATTTTAAATGTACCCAAAATTGTGGGTGGTGTTGTAGCAGCTACAACACATCCCCATTGGAGCTAATGTTAGTGTCAGTCTAGTGATACTACCATCAGTGATCAAAATTTCTCTTTTGCATTTGCATATTAGTATTCTCATACCAATAAATTTCACCATTCCACTAGGTCATGGATTCATTGATGGTAGTAATTTTTCATCAGTTTTACCTCATGTGAAACTTGTTGATTCTCCTTTATATGGTATTTAGTCATGAGTCACTTTCACTCTCAAATCATGTCATTAGGTCATAGGATGGGTCTCATTAGGTTCTAGGATCTCACCATGTTCAAAATAATGAGTCAAGCGTCAATAAATATCAGTAAGGTCATGAGGAAGTTAATAAACTCAAAGTCACAGCATCTGGGAGATCAAAGAAATATTTTATTCATTTTGATGTAATTTTCACCTCAAACCATGTTTTGAGGTGAAAACATGATATTTTTCCTTTATTATCATTCATAATGTAATCTCATATGTAATAAGTCACAATTCAGAAGCTGCCATCTCCACAAAGTCATCACCCTACGTTCAGAGAAGTTTTCTATAGCAAGTTCAGTGTCAAATCATGTTCCAAGTGGACTCAGCAGAAAGAGGCCAGCAAGAGCTTTCAAACAGTATACTACACTCTCAAAATTAACTCCTGGATTGAAATTTATGCCTAAGTGAAGTAAAAGTCCTCTATATCCTAGCCCTTCCCATTTTTCCCATTTTTCCCTTAAAATTTATGTTTAAAGTTTAATATATTCTTTATAAAATCCTTTTTTTCCCCTTCCGATTTACAAAATCGTATTATAAAATCATTTAAACGAATATGTGATTTGTTTATTAGCCACTTCCCCACCATACTTCAAAAATTTATAATAAAACTTAAAGTTTTATATTATAAAACCCCGCCAATCCTTTCCCTTTCCCATCGCATCGCAATATTTCATAGGTGCGTTATAATTTCCCCATGCCAAAAGCTTCGATGCGATTAGGTTAAGTCACCCCCGATTGGCCCCGCCCGATGATATGATGGCCGTCAATCTGCCGATTTGATCAGACAGCCCATACCCAATCGGCGCTTTTCATCGCTCTCCTCTGATTGACTCCTCCCGATGGCCAACTCCTGATTAATCCTGCACCATCAATCTGCTCATCCAATTGGATAGCCCACATTTGATCGACGCTCCCAAAATACCTCCTCCCGATTGACGTCTCCGATGGAAACCTGCCCGATGAACACCCTGACCGTCCATCTCGTCATTCAATTTGACGACTCATATTCCATCGCTATGTTCCCATCGGCGATTTCATTTTGTGCTATATGTTTCATCTCCGCTCTCCCCCAATGTCGATTGACCTGGTCCCACCATAAAATTCCTTCGCCATTTTAATAAAAAATTCATTCGTCCCTTTGTATAAAATGAAAAACCATTTTTATTTATTTATAAAGGATTTCCCGGCTCTATTGTTTGATTACCCCATCGGGCCTTGCTAATCGCATCAGAAACTTTTTCCTTCATTAAATTACGCTTGCCCCCATTCCTCCAATCCTGATTACAATTGCAATGCGGACCCCATCCCTTCTCCCTTCCTTCCTATTCACTCAAAATTAATTTTTCCCTTCACAAAGACATAAAATTCATTTTATTTTATTTCAAAGAATTTTATTAAAAAGTTAGCAAATAATGGAAAGCGACAGTCAAAGGTCGAGAGCTAAATAAAATAGATATTGCTATAGCAACAGCAAAGTAGGGAATCTTTTTTTCGGATTGCCTATTTTCTTTCATCCATGTATAACAATGAATCTCCAAGAAGTCGAATGTAATGTTGTCCCTTATTTTAGCGGGAAAATTGTTGTTTTTATCTTCCATATTCAGATTTCAGTTCTTGAGGTATCAGAATAGCTCCCTTTTTCTGTGGATATATGTTCCCACATTTCAGCCTATTTATTGTAATTGTAAATCATTTGTAAAACAGTCTGTAACTCAGCAGTAGGGGAATAGTGTGGAAAGAAATGCTCTGTGCTCCATTGTACAGTTTGACATGGAATTAATAAAGTGATGCAGCTTTGATTTGTGGGATCCACGTGGTATGAGATTTAGCATTTATTTCTCTCCTTTGTTTCATATGTAAATTGTTATGTTTCACCTCTCATTCATAAACATCTCTTTTTTAATGCTTTCAAGATAGAAATGTAGAATCCATTTGTTATGCTCTGCCTTGGGAAATCATTCATACTCTGTGTTTTTCTTCTATTTGAAAAGGATCCATTTATTGTGCCCTTTTCAGCTCCTCACCTGTCTTTCCATCCCATCCTTATTTAACCTTAATTGCTAAAATTTCCTGCCTATATTTCCCCATGAAATACCCTGTATTCCGATTTAATTCCCCAGTTTCATACTGTCCCATTTTGTCCCATACATCCCTAAAAATTCATTCATTTTATCAAAATTCTTTCCTATCATTATACCCAGCCTAATATCAGATTATTATTGCACTTTATTGAATATCCTTTCATGGAGAGAGCCCTCTTCTGTCCTTTTAGGGCTAGCTACAAGGCTGAGTGTGGTTTAGTTATTACCCTATTTTTCCCTTTTCAGCCTAGGGTCCAGATCAGGTGCTAATATCTCTGGTTACCATACTGGAGAAGCAAGTAATTTTATTGTATTTGAAGCTCATATTCTTGGTACTTTGGGTGTGTTATTCTATTTTCAAAGAAAATCATGTTCAAGCCCTGCGTGAAATAAAGAGTATAGATAACCTATATTAAGGTTTAAACCCCGGTTATATAGAAATGTGACAAAACCTTAGAATATTTGTTGTTCAAGTTCAAAATATTTATTCTTTATCGGTGGAGTAATATTAAGTGGGACTCAGCTTTGAGTTAAGTGCCAAACCAAAGTTCCAAACCATTGTTAAAATTGTGGTTCATTTACAGTCAGCGGGTTTTGGAAAACTAATATAGCCTTCATTGTGCCTCTTTTGGCCTGCAGCAAAACCACTTCAATAAAATGTGATCCAGTAATATTTGGGCATGTATTCACCCCAATACCACCCATATCACGCAACTTTTCTGAGTTAAAGTTCGGCCTTTGAAAAAACGCGATATTCACAAGGATCGTTCGATCTGGAGAGTGTTGGATCCAATGGAAATTTCACGGTGAAGTGCACAAGCGTTAATCAAGGTATGATCTGGCGGTTTCACACTATTATATGTTTATTTTATTAATAAAAAACTCAGTAATGGATCCGTGGGCCCCTGTTGAATCAAATGTATGTCGCGTTTGGTAGCATAAAAGGGTTTTATATTATATGTACGAAGGTTGGTGTTCTTTCAAAAGAAATTGCGCCACTGTTATAATGTTTTGATTTTACGACCAGAGTAATAAAGTTTGCTCAAGTATTTTTAATGTGTTCTCCAATATCACATTAATTTGTAAAGGATTTGTTTAATGAGGTCATAATATTATTGCAAGAGGACATTATCAAAGCACATTGGAAGGGAATATAATTTCAAGCACTTGTTCCAAATTCATAATGGCATCAGAGCGTAAAGGATTAATCACCCCAGTAAATATCTTCCCTGGTAAAGAATGATAGAGTATCATATCTGAATGTTGATGGTGAAAAACAATCAGATGCATATGAAGGCTGAATTTTTCACCTGGCGACTCCAACTTAATGTAAAGACTCCACTGGAGGACCGAATCTTTCTGTATTAAAATGGAAGGATCTTACACAAATTTTAGGTATCCAAAGTGGAATGGTATTCAGGTTCTAATCTGATTTCTTGTAAACTACTTCTTTACTTTTCTGGAAGTTGTTTTGAAAATTTTTCAGAATTTGCTGCATGATAAAGGTGACCAAAATATTGGTTCTACCTATCCAAAAAGTATAAATACTGAAGTTTCTTTTGATCTTGGCCTCCATCCCTTTTCCAAATCTTTTGATGACCCTCTTCAAATTGATGAGCCTAAAGAGACAAAGATGCATCCTCTAGCTCCTGTATATATTCCTAGACCCTCTATAATCCTGGATAGATATAAACCTCTCATCTTACCTCCTATACTCCATGCTTTCCCTTCAAATTATTAACTTTATTTTCCGAGGTTTGATGTTGAACGTGACAACATCAATGCCGAGCAACATGTGCAGAATGTTGAGACTTTCCTAGACCTTTTTGAAGTTGATAAAGAAGATGTTAGTATTAGGCTTTTTGCTCTTTCTTTGCAAGGCAAAGTCAAGAGTTGGTTCAAAACCCTACCTGATGTGAGCATCTTAGATTTCCAGAAATTTGTCAAAGTATTCCTCAACAGATGGGTGGTCAATCAAAACCCTTTCATTATTTTAGAAGAGTATGCCCAGCTGAAAAGACAATTAGGGGAGACAGTACAATAGTTTTCTACCAAGTTCAATCGAATCTATTATTCGATACCTGCCGATATAAGACCTCCTCCTGGCTCACCTCCCTTACATTACCCGGGCACTTTTGATCCAGAAATGGAGTTTCAGATGAGAGAAAGGAACTTAGCAACACTTGAGGAGATACAGAACAATGCAGTAGATGTAGAAGCTAATCTATTGATCAGAAGAGCAAAGCTGAAGGAAGAAGAAAACAAGAATGTTGCAGAGCACCTAACAACTTCAGAGGTAAAGCTTGACCTTTTAGTAAGCGCAGTGGAAAAAATTATGCAAAAAATCACTACAAGGAATGAAAATGACATTCAAGAACAAATGGCCTATCTAAAACATTCTCTTTCTTATCCCAGTTGTCGTCGATATGACAATGAATGCGTTATAGGAAATCTTGGAGAAGATAGATCTGTTGATATGACATGTATGCTTGATGATATGTTTTATGTTGATGATTTGCCAAAATTCAGTCAATATGATGATGACGATTTTTTCCAAACACAAGCTAGTTTTGTAGTACAATCAACTGCTGATTTGTGGGAGGAAGTTACGTTTCAACAGCTTGAAAACAGTAATCATCCAATGCATATCATCCAGGACAATGATGAGGAAAGTCTAGAAAATTGGGAAGGAAGTGAAGGATCTCTGCCTCTTTGTTTCACTTCAATTCAGTTCATCAAAGATAACTTTCATGCAAATAGAAATCAACAATCTCTCAGTTTTAATGTTGAGGTTGAGACAGATAGTGAAATTCTTGAGAAATTTGTTAATGAGAAATCTTCCCCTGAAACAACTGATGAAATCATTTGCGATATAAAACCCTCCCTAGCTCCATATTTGTAGCTACCAAACACAATTGAAGGTCAGATTATAGATGAAGGCTTGGAAGCTGAAACATATGATCGAATGATGCAAGAGGATTATGTACCCTTATGTTTTGAAGAATTTCAGCTCTTAAAGTAGAATTTTCATAATATCTCTAAAGAAAAGGATGAGTAGTTTGAAAAGTGTCATACAGTCTCATTAAAGTCAATAGATACGTCGCAGCAGTCTTTTCATGTTTTTTATGACCCTATAGCTCATGTGTTGGATGATGTTTGCTGTAAAAGTCCTTCTCCATTGGCTAACCATGTGTCAGAAAAGAGTGTTGACAGTAACTTTATTCGAAAGACGAATTCATTGTCTTGTTCAGCAGATGTTTCATTACTATGCTCATATCAAGGTTTTCAGTCATATGAGGAGACTAATGAAGAAGACTTTTGTTTTGTTTGGGATCTTCAACAGAGATTGGTTATTCACAAATTTCAGGATCCTTTTGTCAACTTGCTGCAATCATCATAGAAAGACAACACAAATGTTAGGAAATTTTTAATATCAAGGTATGAAGATTACTTGGAGTAGAACAATGATATATCAGTGAAAATCCATAACTATTGTTATGAAGACCATTTTGCAGCATTCTTGAGGTCATCTAGTCAACTCATGTTTTGAAAGTTTATCAAGATTCATATTGATTCCAAGTTACCATGGGAATTTCCTTTTAGTTTTTCCCTCTACTTGCTCATTAGGAAGCGCTTGGGGAGAATTCAAATAGCAGCCAGGATGCTTACATGGTTGCATTGGTTGTTCCATTTCACTTGATCAGGTGATGAATAGAACAATTAGAGTAGATTTGATGAATAAACTCAATTACGAGCATCTTTCTAGTTTTTCAATTTTGTTTTAGTCATGTCTTAACTCAGTTTGGGTTTATTATGATTTTCAGTCTTAGTCTTAATTCAGATTCAGTCTGCATTGTGTAAACTTTTAGTTTTTTTGACTTCATGCCCAATGGATAAGGCTACTTGGTCTATGATGTTTTTGACACCTCCAAGGAGATACCATCCCCATTGGAGCCAATTTTACTGTCAGTCTAGTCATACTGCCATCATTGATCAAAATTTCTCTTTTGCGTTTGCATATTAGGAGTCCCATACCAATAAATTTCACCATTACACTAGGTCATGGATTCATTGATGGTAGTAATTTTTCATCAGTTTTCCCTCATGTGAAACTTGCCGATTTTCCTTTCTATGGTCTTTATTCATGAGTCACTTTCACTCTCAAATCATGTCATTAGGTCATAGGATGAGTCTCATTAGGTTCTAGGATCTCACCATCGTCAAAATAATGAGTCAAGTTTCAATAAATATTAGCAAGGTCATGAGGAAGTTAATAAACTCAAAGTCACAGCACCTGGGAGATCAAAGAAATATTTTATTCAGTTTGATGTAATTTTCACCTCAAAACCATGTTTTGAGGTGAAAACATGATATTTTTCCTTTATTTTCATTCATAATGTAATCTCATATGTAATAAGTCACAATTCAGAAGCTGCCATCTCCACAAAGTCATCACCCTACCTTCAGAGAAGTTTTCTACAGCAAGCTCAGGTCAAATCATGTTCCAAGTGGACTCAGCAGAAATATCTTGGAAAGGGCTTTCAAACGGTATACTACACTCTCAAAACTGACTCCTGGATTGAAATTTATGCCTAAGTGAAGTAAAATTCCTCTATATCCTAACCCTTCCCCTTTTTCCCATTTTTCCCTTAAAATTTATGTTTAAAGTTTAGTATTTTCTTTATAAAATCCTTTTTTTTCCCTTCCAATTTACAAAATCACATTATAAAATTATTTAAACGAATATGCGATTTGTTTATTAACCACTTCCCCACCATACTTCAAAACTTTACAATAAAACTGAAATTTTTATATTATAAAACCCCGCCGATCCTTTCCCTTTCCCATCACATCGCAATATTTCATAGGTGCATTCTGATTGCCCCATGCCAAAAGCTCCGATGCGATTAGGTTAAGTCACCGCCGATTGGCCCTGCCCGATGATATGCTGGTCATCGATCTGCCCATTCGATCGGACGGCCCATACCTAATCGGCGCTTTTCATTGCTCTCCTTCGATTGACTCCTCCTGATGGCCAACTCTCGATTAATCCTGCAACGTCGATCTGCTCATCCGATTGGACGGCCCACATTTGATCGGTGGTTCCAAAATACCTCCTCCCGATTGACTTCTCTGATGGAAACCCACCCAATGAACACCCTAACCTTCAATCTCGTCATTCAATCCGACTGCTCATATTCCATTGTTGTGTTCCCATCGGCAATTTCCTTTTTAACTATATATTTCATCTTTGCTTTCCCTTGATGTCGATTGACTTGGTCCCACCATAAAAGTCCTCTGCCCTTTTAATAAAAAATTCATTCGTCCCTTTGTATAAAATGAAAACCCATTTTTATTTATTTATAAAGGATTTCCCCGCTCTATTGTTGATTACCCCATCGGGCCTTGCTAATCGCATCGAAAATTTTTGCCTTCGTTCAATTACACCTGCCCCCATTCCTCCAATCCCGATTGCAATTGCAACGCGGACCCCATCCCTTCTCCCTTCCTTCCTATTCACTCAAAATTAATTTTTCCCTTCACAAAGACATAAAATTAATTTTATTTTATTTCAAAGAATTTTATTAAAAAGTCAGCAAATAATGGAAAGCGACAGTCAAAGGCCGAGGGCTAAATAAAATAGAGATTGCTACAATAGCAGCAAAGTATGGAATCTGTTTTTCGGATTGCCTGTTTTCTTTCATCCATGTATAACAACGAATCTCCAAGAAGTCAAATGTAATGTTGTCCCTTATTTTAGGGGGTAAATTGTTGTTTTTCTCTTCCATATTCAGATTTCAGTTCTTGAGGTGTCAGAACAGCTCCCTTTTTCTGTGGATCTATGTTCCCACATTTCAACCTATCTATTGTAATTGTAAATCATTTGTAAAACAGTCTGTAACTCAACAGTAGGGGAATAGTGTGGAAAGAAACGCTCTGTGCTCCATTGTACAATTTGACAGGGAATTAATAAAGTGATGCAGCTCTGATTTCTGGGATCCATGTGGTATGAGATTTAGAATTTGTTTCTCTCCTTTGTTTCATATGTAAATTGTTATGTTTCACCTCTCATTCATAAACATCACATTTTGAATGCTTTCAAGATAAAAAGATAGAATCTACTTTTTATGCTCTTCCTTGGGAAATAATTCATACTCTGTGTTTTTCTTCTGTTTGGAAAGGATCCATTTAATATTCCCTTTTCAGATCCTACCAGTCTTTCCATCCCATCCTTATTTAACCTTAATTGCTAAAATTTCCTGCCTATATTGCCCCATGAAATACCCTGTATTCCGATTTAATTCCCAAGTTTCATATTGTCCCATTTTGTCCCACACATCCCTGAAAATTCATTCATTTTATCAAAATTATTTCCTATCATTATACCTAGCCTAATATCATATCATTATTGCACTTTATTGAATATCCTTTCACAGAGAGAGCCCTCTCCTATCCTTGTAGGGCTAGCTACAAGGCTGAGCGTGGTTTAGTTGTTACCCTGTTTTTCCCTTTTCAGCCAGGGGTCCAAATCAGGTGCTAACATATCTGGCAACCATACTGGAGAAGTAAGCAATTTGATTGTCTTTGAAGCTCATATTATGGGTGCTTTGGGTGGGTTATTCTATTTTCAAAGAAAATCATGTTCAGGCCCTGTGTGAAATAAAGAGTATTGAAAACCTGTCTTAAGGTTTAAACCCCGGTTATATAGAAATGCGACAAAACCTTAGAAATCTTTGTTGTTCAAGTTAAAAATATTTATTCTTTACCAGCGGAGTAATATTAAGTGGGACCCGGCTTTGATTTAAGCACCAAAACAAAGTGCCAAACCACTGTTAAAAGCGCGGTTCATTTATAGTCAGCGGGTTTTGGAAAACTAATACAACCTTCATCGTGCCACTTTTGGCCTGGAGAAAAACCACTTCAATAAAACGTGATCCAATAATATTTGGGCACGTCATCACCCCAATACCACCCATATCGCGCAAATTTTCTGAGTTAAACATCAGCCTTTAAAAAAACGTGATATTCACGAGGTTCGTCCGATCTGGAGAGAGTTGGATCCAATGGAAATCACACAGTGAAGTGCACAAGCAATAATATAGGTATGATTTGGTGGTTTCGCACTATTATATGTTTATTTTATTAATAAAATTCTTAATAATGGATCTGTGGGCCCCTGTTGAATCAAATGTATGTCGCGTTTGGTAGCATAAAAGGGTTTTATATTATAAGTCCTAAGGTTGGTGTTCTTTCAAAAGAAATCACGCCACTATTATAATGTTTTGATATTATGACCGGAGTAATAAGGTTTTCTCAAGTATTTTTAATGTGTTCTCCAATATCACATTAATTTGTAAAGGATTTGTTTAATGAGGTCTTAATATTATTGCAAGCGGACATTATCAAAGCACATTGGAAGGGAATATAATTTCAAGCACTTGTTCCAAAGTCATAATGGCATCAAAGTGTAAAGGATTAATCACCCCAGTAAATATCTTCCATGGTAAAGAATGCCAGAGTATCATATCTGAATGTTGATGGTGAAAAACAATCAAATGCATATGAAGGCTGAATTTTTCACCTGGCGACTCCAACTTAATGTAAAGACTCCACTGGAGGACCGACTCTTTCTATAGGAAAATGGAAGGATCTTACACAAATTTCAGGTATCCAAAGTGGAATGGTATTCAGGATCTAATCTGATTTCTTGTAAACTACTCCTTTACTTTTTCGGAAGTTGTCCTGAAAGTTTTTTAGAATTTGCTGCATGATAAAGGTGACCAAAATCTTGGTTCTACCTATCCAAAAAGTATAAATACTAAGGTTTATTTTGATCTTGGCCTCCATCCCTTTTCCAAATCTTATGATGACCCTCTTCAAATTGATGAGCCTAAAGAGACAAAGACGCATCCTCTAGCTCCTATATATACTCCTAGACCCTCTATAATCCTAGATAGATATAAAACTCTCATCTTACCTCCTATAATCCATGCTTTCCCTGCAAATTATTACCTTTATTTGCTGAGGTTTGATGGTGAATGTAACAACATCAATGTCGAGCAACATGTGCAGAATGTTGAGACTTTCCTAGACCTTTTTGAAGTTGAAAAAGAAGATGTTAGTATTAGGCTTTTTTCTCTTTCTTTGCAAGGAAAAGTCAAGTGTTGGTTCAAAACCCTACCTGATGCGAGCATCTTAGATTTCCAGCATTTCGTCAAAGTATTCCTCAACAGATGGGTGGTCAAACAAAACCCTTTCCTAATTTTAAAAGAGTATGCCCAGCTGAAAAGATAGTTAGGGGAGACAGTACAACAATTTTCTGCTAGGTTCAATCGAGTCTATTATTCGATACCTGCCGATATAAGACCTCCTCCTAGCTCATCTCTCTTAAATTACCCAGGCGCTTTTGATCCAGAGATGGAGTTTTAGCTGAGAGAAAGAAACTTAGCAACACTTGAAGAGATACAGAACCGTGCAGTAGATGTAGAAGCTAATCTGTTCATCAGAAGAGCAAAGCTAAAGGAAGAAGAAAAGAAGAATGTTGCAGAGCACCTGAAACCTTCAGAGGTAAAGCTTGACCTTTTAGTAAGCGCAGTGGAAAAAATGATGCAAAAAATCAGTACAAGGAATGAAAATGACGTTCAAGAACAAATGGCCTATCCAAAATATTCTCTTCTTATCCCAGTTTTCGTCGATCTGACAATGACTGCGTTATAGAAAATCTTGGAGAAGAGAGATCCTTTGATATGACATGTATGCTTGATGATATGTTTTATGTTTATGATTTTCCAAAATTCGATCAATACGATCATGATTATTTTTTCCAAACACAAGCTAGTCTTGTAGCATAATCAACTGTTGATTTGTGGGAGGAAGTTCTGTTTCAACAGCTTGAAAACAGTAATCATCCAATGCATATCATCTAGAACAGTGATGAGGAAAGTCTGGAAAATTGGGATGTAAATGAAGGATCTCTACCTCTTTGTTTCACTTCAATTCAGTTCATCAAAGATAACTTTCATGCAATTATAAATCAACAATCTCTCAATTTTAATGTTGAGGATGAAACAGATAGTGAAATTCTTGAGAAAGTTGTTAATGAGAAATCTTCCCCTAAAACGACTGATGAAATCATTTGCGATATAAAACCCTACCTAGCTCCAGATTTTCAGCTACCAAACGCAATTGAAGGTCATATTACAGATGAAGGCTTGGAGGCTGAAACATATGATATAATGATGCAATAGGATTCTTTACCCTTATGTTTTGAAGAATTTCAGTTCTTAAAGCAGAATTTTCATAATATCTCTAAGGAAAAGGATGAGCAGTCTAAAAAGTGTCATACAATCTCATTAAAGTTAATAGATACGTCGCAGCAGTCTTTTCAAGTTTTTTATGACCCTATAGCTCATGTGTTGGATGATGTTTGTTGTAAAAGTCCTTCTCCATTGGCTAACCATGTGTAAGAAAAGAGTGTTGACAGTAAATTTATTCTAAAGCCAACTTCATTGTCTTGTTTAGAAGACGTTTCATTACTAAGCTCATATCAAGGTTTGCAGTCATATGAGGAGACTAATGAAGAAGACTTTTGTTTTGTTTGGGATCCTCAATAGAGATTGGTTATTCATGAATTTCAGGATCCTTCTGTCACCTTGATGCAATCATCAGAGAAATACAACAAAAATGTTAGGAAATTTTTAATATCAAGGTATGAAGATTACCTAGAGCAGAACAGTGATATATCAATGAAAATCCATAACTATTGTTATGAAGACCCTTTTGCAGCATTCTTGAGGTCATCCATTCAACTCATGTTTTGAAATTTTATCAAGCTTCAACTTGATTCAAAGTTACCATGGGAGTTGCCTTTTATTTTTTCCCTCTACTTGCTCATTAGGAAGCACTTAGGGAGAATTCAAATAGCAGCAAGGATGCTTACATGGTTGCATTAGTTGTTCCATTTCACTTGATCAGGTGGTGAATAGAAAAATTAGAGTAGGGTTGATGAATAAACTCAATTATGAGCATCTTTCCAGTTTTTCAATTGCGTTTTAGTCATGTATTAACTCAGTTTGGTTTTATTATGATTTTTAGTCTTAGTCTTAAGTCAAATTCAGTTTGCATTGTGTCAATTTTTAGTGTTTTTGACTCCATGCCCAATGGATAAGGCTACTTGGTCTACAGTGTTCTTGACACCTCCAAGGAGCTACCATCCCCATTGGAACCAATGTTAGTGTCAGTCTAGTCATACTACCATCAGTGATCAAAATTTCTCTTTTGCATTTGCATATTATACCAATAAATTTCACCATTCCGCTAGGTCATGGATTCATTGATGGTAGTAATTTTTCATCAGTTTTCCCTCATGTGAAACTTTTTGATTCTCCTTTCTATGGTCTTTAGTCATGAGTCAATTTCACTCTCTAATCATGTCATTAGGTCATAGGATGGGTCTCATTAAGTTCTAGGATCTCACCATGGTCAAACTAATGAGTCAAGTGTCAATAAATATCAGCAAGGTCATGAGGAAGTTAATAAACTCAAATTCACAGCACCTGGGAGATCAAAGAAATATTTTATTCATTTTTATGTAATTTTCACCTTAAAACCTTTTTTTTCCATGCCCTTGACTGAGTTGGTAAAAAATAGTGCTTATAAAAATCAGGTGTCTAGAATTTTGCAAATAGACTCTGTTTTAGATATGGTGAATGTAGAAGATGACTACCCTAAACTCATTTTTGGTTCAACCACAGAAGATAAATCAGAAGAAAGTTAAGTCCCTCCCTTTTACCTGAGTCTTAGAGTACATGAGTTCATCTTGCATAATGCTATGTTGAACTCTGGAGCCTCACATAATTTGATGCCTAAGGCCATCATGGAGAAGTTAGGACTTGATATTACCCATAAATATCATGATTTATATTCTTTTGACTCATGTAGGGTCCATTGTATTGGTATTATCAAAGACTTGGTAGTGTCTTTAGATCAAATTCCAGCCAAGAATGTCTTGATGGATGTAGTTGTTGCTGATGTCCCACCACGGTTTGGAATGCTTCTATCTAGGTCTTGGGGTGCAAAACTTAAAGGAACCATGCAGCTTGACTTCTCTTATGCCACCATTCCCGTGTTTGGCCAGTTAGAAAACTATATAGGGAGAAGAAAATGCAATATATGATCACTAGCAAAGAGAAGCCAGTCAATCATCCTATTAATGTTGTCCACATATATTTAGAGTCCTCTGTCTTATATTCAGATGGTGGTTTGAATGATGACAATGTTCACTTGGTACAAATAGATGACATGCCTGAAAATTCATATAATTTTAGGGAAGTCCTCAGACAGGAAAAAGATAAAGCAGCAAGCACTTCTGAGCCTCCTGCCTGCCAACAGCCAAAGGATAGTGAACAACAGAAAGATGCAGAAATCATTCAAGGTAAAGAAGAGAAAGAAGCACAATTTCAGCATATAAAAGAAGAAGAAGAAGGCCTTTGGAGCATGGATTTTGATGGAGCTGCTGGTAAGGATGGAGCTGGTATTGGAATATGGATTCAGAGCCCTATTTTCTAGCCTGAAAAAGTTCCTAGCAATGTTATATTATGTGTTTATAATTTTGATTTTGACTACTCTAACAATGAAGCAAAGTATGAAGGTTTGATTGTAGGTTTGAAAATTTTAAAGAAGCTAAATGCAAAAAGGATTTCTGTCTATGGAGATTTAGAGCTGATAATCAAACAGGTTAAAGGAGAGTACCAAGAAAAGCATCCACAGTTGAGGGCATATAGAAATGTAGTTTTCTACACCTTGAAGACCTTCCCTGAGTACACTTTCACAGCAGTACCCAGGATGCAGAACATTATTGCTGGTTCTCTTGCCACTACAACAAGCAACTTGAAGATCTCGATGAACTCCAACAACAATTTTGAGATTTATGTCAAACATAGGCCTAATGTTCTGGAAAATTTAAGGTATTGGCAAGTGTTTTGGGATGACAATGAGATCAATGCTCTTTTGCAGAGTGATGGAAAATTCAAAGATACTCCAATAGAAGGTGAGTATGTGATTGATGATCAAGAAATGGAATCAAATTAGATGGACATATTGCAGCTGAAAGACAATGTGATTCCTAGAGGTCTCATACCTTTAGAGGAGCTTTTTGATCAGTACAATGTTGCAAAGAAGCCAAGCTTGGTGCCTACTGAGAAAGGAGTTGAATATGTGAATCTTGGAACACCTGACAAGCCCAAGTTTTTGAAGTTGTCAAAGGCATTGTCCCCTGAGGTAAAATAAAAGTATGTTAAATTTATTTCTGAATTTTCTGTTTTTTTGCATGGGATTATTCAAATTTGAAGGTGTATGACAAGAACATAATCCTGCATACTATTCCCATCAAGCCGGATCAGAAGCCATTTAGATAGAAGCTGAGAAGAATCAATCTGAAGCTACTACCATCCATTGAAAAAGAGGTAAATAGATTGTACAAAGATGGTATCATATTTCCTACTAGATTTTCTGACTGGATTTCAAATTTGGTCCCGATACGCAAGAAGACAGGAGAGATAAGATTATGCATAGATTTTCAGAATTTGAATAAGGCATCCTTAAAGGATAATTATCCACTTCCGAAGATGGACCATATTCTTCATAGAGTAGTTGGATCATCTAGGATGTCACTACTTGATGGCTACTCAGGCTATAATCAGATCTTGGTGCATGAGAAAGACCAAGAAAAAACTGCCTTCACAACACCCTGGGGAACCTTCCAGTATGCCAAAATGACATTTGGACTGAATAACGCTGGAGCTAATTTCCAGTGAGCAATGGAAATTGCTTTTGCCAATGAAAAAGATGTTTTTATTGTTGTTTATTTGGTTGATCTAATAGTATTTTCTAGTTCTGATGATGAGCATTTGCACCGTTTGAGAGCTATTTTTCAGCGATGCAGAAAGTTTGGGATTTCTCTCAATCCAAAGAAGAGTCTCTTTGCCATGGATGAAGGCAAGTTGCTGGGGCATATCATCTCTAAAGATGGTATCCATATTGATCCATCTAGAGTGGAATAAATTCAGCACATAGACCTTCCATGGAACAAAAAGGATATTCAAGCATTCAATGGTAAGATGAACTTCTTGTGTGGATTTATACCCAATTTGGCTAAACATTTGAGAGAAATCACTAATATGTTGAAGAAGGATAGCACTGTCAAATGGAGTGAGGCTATCAAGTCATTTAATTTGGTAAATTTTGCCTTGTCCAATGCCCCAGTCTTGATTAGTCTTGATTATACCCAAGATTTTATCATATTTTCATTTTCATTGGAGCATACTATGGCTGCTATTTTGATGCAAAAGATAGATTAGATTGAAATTCCAATTTCCTTTTCAGTAGGACTATCAGAGATGCTTCTTTGAGTATAATATTATTGAAAAACAAGCATTGGCCCTTATAAAGGCATTGAAGGATTTTAGTGTCCATATTCTGCATTCACATACTATAGCATATGTTCCCAATGCAGCAGTAAATGATGTATTGATGCAAACTAATCCAGAAGGTCGAAGAGGTAAGTGGATAGCAACAATGCTAGAGTACAATTTGGAGATCAGACCCACGAAGTTGATTAAAGGCCAAGGCTTGGAAAAATTGATGGCCCAATCAAATCTACGTGCCCTGGATATAAACCTTATAACAACAATGTCAGAGGATGAAGATGAAGGTTTTCTTGTTCCAATTTCAGATATTTTCCTACAATCCCCATGGTATTCAGATATTGTTTATGTCCTTCAGCACCTTTCACCACCTCCAGGCATGTCTAAAAGCAAAGTTAGATCACTGAAACTTAAGTCTACTAAATATTGTATTTTAAACAATGCCCTTTATTGGAAATATCCTGGAGGTATTCTGCTCAATTTTTTGGTTGAAGAAGAGGCTCAAAAAGTAATGCATGATTTTCATAAAGGTGATTGTGGTGGTCATTTGTTTTGGAAGACTACAGCTAACAAAGTGTTGAGAGTAGGATATTATTGGCCCACGTTATTCTCAGATTTTTATAAAACAGTGATGAGTTGTCATGAATGTCAAATTTTCCAAGGGAAGAAGAAATTGCTGCCTCTTCCTTTGAAACCAATGGTAGTAAACACTCCCTTTCAGCAGTGGGGACTCTATTTCATAGGAGAAATCCATCCCGCTTCATCAGCACAACATCGATGGATCCTGATAGGTACAGATTACTTTACTAAATGGATCGAGGCTGTCCTAGCAAGGCAGGAAACTGATATGATAATTATTCAATTCCTAGAATCGAATATTTTATCTCTTTTTGGCTGCCCTTACAAAATTGTAACAGAAAATGCAGCAGAGTTAAAGTCTAAGAAGATGGTGGATTTCTGTGAAAAATATAATATCGTGTTGGGCCATTCAACAATGTATTACCCAAAAGGAAACGACCTGGTAGAATCATCGAATAAATTGCTGATAAATATAATCAAGAAAATGTTGGAGGCAAACAAAAGAAATTGGCATCGGAAGCTCATCAACGCATTGTGGGCAGATAGAGTTAGCAGTAAGAAATACAAAGGTATGTCACCTTTTGAATTGGTTTACGGTACTGATGCTATTTTTCCTACATCTCTTACAGCTCCAGTTATGATATTATTACAAGAAGTTGGTAGTGAAAATGATGACAATCAGCAAAGGATTAATCAGATGATCCACCTTTATAAAACAAGAGAGGAAGTGTCACAAAATGTTATTCAGTTGCGGGAGAAGATAAAGAAGATCTATGAATGTAAGACCAAGGTAAAAAATTTTCATTTGGATGATGTAGTGTTGAAATGGGATGTAAGAAATGAGGACAAAGGGAAGAACGGTAAGTTTGACAACCTGTGGAAAGTGTTGAGCCTTGAAGATGTTCTTCTCTTTCACCACATTCTACTTCATTTCCTTTGCCCCTCATCAATTACAGGATTAAATTATCAATAAGATTAATTAAATTTTCTTTAAGAATTTATATAATGACTAACTTGTTATATTTTCATGATTTTGTTGGTGTAGTAATTTTGACTAAGACTCAGCTACAGAATACAGGCATTCCGTAGCCAGTCGTCTGTTTTGCAGCCATCCTCATGTTTACGTAGGTTCCAAGTGTCACTGCAAAGAAAAATGCATATGGGTGAAATCCACAACACTTCCCCATCATCTCTTGCTCCCCACGAAGTCTGAGTTAAAGTCTCCAAGCGGTTATGCACGTAGAAGAGAAGCAGTTTCCTATCAAAACATGGACACTACAGATGTCCGCAGTAAAGCACAAGACTGTTAATAAGAGTTTTAATTTGATTAGAAGTGGGAAAGACACTTATCCCTGTTTTTCTCAAATAGTAGTTATGTAATTTCATTATAAGTATGACTCGGGAGACCGAGAAACTATTGGTTAGATTTTGTTTTGTTGCTAGATCTTTGAAGGCCATAAATACTCTGTTTTGAAGAATTTCTCCTTTAATGAAAGAGATATCATTTTATTGCATGAGCTGAGTCAATATTGAGTAGATTTTCATGCTACTCCGGTGGTAGAGGGCCCCTACTACCTGAGGAGCTTTGTTCATATGATTTAGATAAGTAACTTAGTCTCGTTTCATTCCTAGTTCAATTGACTTTCTGAATTTTGCGTTTTTCACATACATTGGATGCTACAGTTTAGTTCGTTCTTACGTACTCTTCCAAAATATCACTAATGTCGAATGAGGTGTGACTGTAGTATTTTAGGAGTTAGTTTTACGTTCTTATGCTCAATTACATCAATTGTTACAACTAGTCATGATCTTATAAACTCTTCCAAAATATCACTAATTTCGGATGAGACATAGCTGTGGTGTTTTAGAGCTTTGTTGTGTTTCGTTGAATTTTATGATTTCATGCTCATTTACATAACATGTTGCAACTAGTCCTGTTCTACAAACTATTCCAAAATACCACTATTTCTAAATAAGACAGAGCTGAGACATTTTAGTGATTAGTTGCATCCTTAGTCTAGTTGTAGTACTCTAGAGGTAGATGTCACTTTAGTTTAATTCTGCCACTGTGTTTCAAGTTTGATAATGGCACTCTAGTATAACTCTATTCACTGTACTTTAAGTTATATTAGTGAAATTCTAGTTCAATTTGAGTTCACTTTATTTCAAAGTTAGGCTAAAAGCATCCTAGTTTAGTTCTGATCACTATGTTTCAAGTTTGATCAGTTGCATTCTAGTTTAGTGTCATACATTGTTCCTTAGGTTGTGTTGACTGCCAAAATTAGACTTCACGGCCTTCATTGTTTACAAACTAATATTTTTTTGACTTTATATTAATGTATCATCATATGAACAGGAATAAGTTAGTGATATTAGTTTAAGGCCTTGATTGTTCTGCAATCCTTTGCAATTTCACAATTAAACCTTTCTTTCCAAAAAAAACTATTTTAGAAAATATTTAACTTTTGAATAAGGTTTAGTGGTGATAAGTTGAGCTGCAGAATGAATTGATCTTAGCATGAAAAGTTAATTCAGAGTAGAAACCTTATTGTGTTACAAATAGTCTTTTTCCAATTTTGTTCCAATAAACTTCTAGCCATGGATGAGATTCTTTGTAATATTGTAAGATGATTGTGTACTTAGGAGAGCCTCATTTGTACTAAACTTGTCCTTTTCTCAAACTATTCCAACATATTCCTAATGAATGAATTTGATGAGTTCATGCTATGAGTTATTGAGTTCATGATTGTGATTTATTTCCTTACTAAGAGTCATTATCAAGCTTCACATTTTCTGTTCTCTAGTGTCATATATAGTTTAGAATAGGTTTTTCTTTGTTTTAGTGTAACCATCCACTTCTTTTTACCAACACTTATTTCTTTTCCTTCTTGACAGAAAACCATAAAACCAAAAACATCATAAAAACACTAAACACAACGTAGTGAGAAACAGATACCTAGGCACATATAGTGCACCACGCTTCAGCACTTTACTAACCTTGGTGATAATTTATGACCTCAATTTAGGAACACTAAATTGAGCACAATAGAAAGGACCATACAGGATTTCAACATACAGGGGACATATTGCTTTCTTGCTTTCAAAAATGGATGGCCAAGATTTCCCTGGAGGAGTAGTGAGTGGTAGGCTTTTGAGGCACTACCATTGCTGAAGATAATGGATCAGAAAATATGTCACAATCATTGTATATACCATGTTATTTTTGTTCTGAGTTCAAGTACATAGTCATTGAAGTTTGGGGCCCGAGGTGAAGGCTATAAAACTTGGCTGACATGTGTATGGTTTTATTTTATTTCAGTTTTTCAGTCTTAGTCTTGAGTCAGAGTCAGTCTGCATTGTGTCAGTTTTTAGTGTTTTTAACTCCATGCCCAATGGATAAGGCTACTTGGTCTATGGTGTTCTTGGCACCTCCAAGGAGCTACCATCCCCATTGGAGCCAATGTTAGTGTCATTATAGTCATACTGCCATTAGTGATCAAAATTTCTCTTTTGAATTTGCATATTAGGAGTCCCATACTGATAAATTTCACCATTCCACTAGGTCATGGATTCCATAATGGTAGTGGTTTCTCATGAATTTTCCCTCATGTGAAACTTGCTGATTCTCCTCTCTATGGTCCTTAATAATGAGCTAATTTCACTTTGTGAGTCATGTCAGTAGGTCATAGGATGGGTCTCATTAAGTTCTAGGATCTCATCATGGTCAAATTAATGAGTCAAGTGTCAATAAATATCAGCAAGGTCATGAGGAAGTCAATAAACTCAAAGTCACATCACCTGGAAAGATCAAAGAAATGTTTTATTCGGTTTGATGTAATTTTCACCTCAAAACAATGTTTTGAGGTGAAAACATGATACTTTTCCTTTATTATCATTCATTATGTAATTTTATATCAGCATATGTAATAAGTCACAATTCAGAAGCTGCTATCTCCACAAAGTCATCACCCGGCCTTCAGAAAATTTTTCAACAACATTTTCATTTAGAATCATGTTTTAAGTTTTTCAACAGAAAGAGCATGGGAAGAGCTTTCCAATGGTATATTACACTCTCAAAACTGACTTCTGGATTGAAATTGATGCCTAAGTGAATAAAATCCTCTATACCCTAACCCTTCCCCTCTTTCCCATCTTTCCCTTAAACTTTATGTTATTAAAATTTAATATTTTCTTCTATAAATCCCTTTTTCCCCATCTGATGGAAAAAGTCACATTATTAAATCTTTTAATACATAAATCCAATGCGATTAAACCACTTCCCCTCATGTCCCTTTAAAACTTTATAATAACATTTTAAACTTTGTTATTATAAAATCCCGTTAAACCACTTCCCCTCCATACCGAACTTAATAATAAAGTTCAAAGATTATCATAATCCTGCTATTCCAAACCACTTCCCCTCCATGCCTTTTAACTTTATAATAAATTTAAAGGTTTCATATTATAAAACCCCGTTGTTTCCCATCGCAATCACAATATTTGAACAACGCATTCCGATTGGCCTATTGCAAAAAACTCTGATGCGATTGTATTGGCCCTGTCTGATGTACATCCTAATCGATGATCAACCCCCCTAATATGACAGCCCATATGAAATTGGCGATTTCATAATTTTTTTCATCCGATTTACCCCCCCACCAATTGCAAACCCCCGATCACTCCTCCAAAGTCGATCTCATCATCCGATTCGACGACCCACAGCCAATCGGACCATCCCAATCAGCGTTGTTAAATAAAATCTCTCCTCCACCCTCCTCCAATCTCCGATGCCGATGGACCTTGGGTCCCACCATTTTATATTCTGCCCATGTATGATGCAAAAGGCCCTTTCCATTTGTAAACTCCCAAATAACATTTTGTTATGTTTATTGAAGGATTTCCCATGGTTTAATCCCATTGCATCGAACGAATTTCATTATGCAATATGCCTGCCCTGATTTCCCGATTCCGATTGTGATTCATGCCCCAGTCCCACCTTAAAGCCCTCCGCCATTTCAACTGTAAATTTTTTCTTTCCTTTATAAAGCACCCAACCTTTCCCTCTTATATTTTATTACTACCCCATTATCCCTTGTACATTATTTCAATTCCATCGGAGCTTTTTGGCCTTGTTTCACATATATCCAACCCCCCCGATCCCGATTGCGATGACACCATTGTAAACATATATTTTCAATGTTTTATTATATATTTTATCCCTCCTTTCCCATTGATCCCAATTTCGATTGCGATGCGGGCCCCACCTCCTTTTCCTTTGCTCCTTCTCTTTAAAAAATCAGTTTTCCTTTCACCAAAGGCATAATTTCATTCTATTTTATTTCAAAGCATTTTATTAAAGTCAGTTTTCTTCAATGAAAATAATGGAAACAGTGAAAGATAGTCAAAGGCTGAGATACTAATATAAAACATAGATTTCTACAGCAACATAAAAATATGCATTTGCTCCTCAAATTGCCTATTTTTCATTCAACAACGTAACTGTGAATCTGCCCAAGTAGTCAAATGTAATGTTGTTCCTTCTTTAGAGTAGTTTGTTGGTTCTCTTTTCTATCTTCTGAGTTTTTAAAACAACTCCCTTGTTCTCTGTATCTATTTTCCCACAAATCTGGTCTATTTAATGTAATTATAAATCATTTGTAAAGCAGTGTGTAACTCATAAGTAGGGGAATAGTGTGGAAAACAACGCTCTGCTCTCCATTGTAATAATTTTGGACAAAGAATTAATAAGAGATGCAACTCTGATTTGCGGGATCCATGTGGTGTGAGTTTTAGCATTTGTTCTCTCCTTTGTGTTCATATGTAAACTGTTATGTGTGCCATTCATTCATAAACATCTCTTTTTGAATGCTTTCAAGATAGAAAGGTAGAATCCATTTTTATGCTTTGCCTTTGAAAATCATTCAATACTCTGTGTTTTTCTTCTGTTTGAAAAGGATCCATCTCCCATGCCCTTTTTAGCTCCTCACCAGTCTTTCCATCCCATCATTATTTAAAATTTATTGCTTAAATTTCCTACCTACCCTACCCCATGAAATACCCTGTGTCCTGATTTAATTCTCCAGTTTCAAACTATCCCATTTTGTCCAACATATCCCTAAAAATTCATTCATTTATTAAACATTTTCCCATCATTATACCTAGCCTAAAATCAGTCTGTTATTGTACTTTGTTGAATATATTTTCCGGAGAGAGCCCTCTCCTAATCTTATAGGGCTAGCTACAAGGCTGAGCATGGTTTAGATGTTACCCTGTTTTTCCCTTTTTCAGCCTAGGGTCCAGATCAGGAGCTAACAACAATACTCAATCACATTTTGGTAAAAATAATATTGACATGAATGTTTTTCAATGGCATCCCACTCTGCCTATCCAACCACAAACAGTTGTACATTCATATCAACTAGTTCAACCTGTTACACCCACTTCAATACCACTTGTTAATACATCTATACCCCATCTACAGAATCAAAATATTGTACATAAACCTTATTAGGCAAGTTATTCGACTCAATATCATCAAATGTTGGGTAAACAAGCTTAAAATCCTTTGGTTAATTTACAACAACATGTATCAGGGATCATTTATTCACAAGCTGGTGTACCATTTTATGGGATGTCACAAATGCAACCTGGTTATACATATCAACTGAATCCAAATTATTTGGGTTATAATATTGGTGGAAAGACCCCTTGGCAACCACGGGCCCCAAATCCCTCAAACTTCATTTCAACGAGTATCATATCCATGTTTTGGCCAACAACATTATCAAGCGTTTTCTATGCAAAACAATCCCTATCTGGGTTACCAAAATCAAATTCCATATGCTGGTGCTCAAAGACCTGTTACCCAAGCAATTTCATCTTACCCTGGCTATGCTCAACCTGACCTTAATCGACAGTTTCCTTTTGTTGCAACCTTGGAATTACCATATTTAAACCGGTTAACCAATGATCCTATCAATTATGTTTCTTGGTGGCGATGATACCTCATAAATTACCCTCTGATATTCCTAAATTCAATGGAAAACCTGGAGAAGATCCATCAACTCATGTTATGACTCATCATTTATGGTGTTCATAAAATTCCCTAAATGATGATTCTGTTCGATTACGTCTTTTCCAGCGAACGCTCACATGTCTGGCAGCTAAATGGTACATTGAAATACCTAGAGCTTCTTTCGAGAATTTCACTTCCTTAGCTACTGTATTTTTGACCCACTTCTAGTTACCAATCAGATACGAAACTAGAATGAAACTCTTGACCAATTTAAAATAGAATAATGCTACTCACATTTCCGATCATATTCATGAGTGGCATCGCCGTCGACGAATGTTTAATACATTTGTTCCCGATCAGCTCCTTGCTGAATGGTTCATTAAGTTCCTTTTACCATCTATAACCGAGGACGTGGCTAAAAGTGGCGTCATCACAGAAGAGCAAGTTATTGCTTGTGCCCAATATTTAGACTTGATTTATACTCAGTGTGGCACACTCTATGAAAAAATACCAAATGCGCCACGATCTAATTTCAATGTTCCTCCTCAAATAAAGGACTCTCATGCCAGAGACGACTTGATAGGCACTGCAAACACACACCACCCTACTGCATCTAATCCTACTCCTACTTAAAAAAATTTGCCGTGTTATTTGACAAAGGAAAAAGTGATAAGCAACCAGGAAGTAAGAAAAAGGGGAATTCAAAGAAAAAACAAACTTGTAACCTGCAGGAACGATCATCTGATCAATCGTCTAGACCACAGAAACCTCATTATCCATGCATAATCTGTAACGAGGAAATTTTTTTTAGGGATTGTCCTCACCATGCTGAAGTCTCAAAAATCATCAAGACTTCTCATGCATCAGTTGTGTTGACAGACCCATTCCCAAATCTGGACACAAATTTGGTTGCTATGGATCTAGCTCCTAGTTCCTAAGTGTTAATGTTACCCACCACAAAACCTTAAAAATATGTTTTAGTGTCGACGCATAATAAAGACTATAGTAGTCTGGCCACTGATCAACCTACTACCTCGACAATGAATCCATCTAATGAATCGGTACCACCTCCTTTTATTCCTAAATTGGCGATTAAGCCACCGAAGGGAGTAATTCATAAATCAACATATAATCCTCAAGCGAGAGTTGCAAAAGATTTGGCTCAATCCCCTTCAACTATCTCTGATCTTGAGGTTTTACAAAATTTTCCCTCCTAGAAGCAGGTTTTATTGTTGGCCATTGGTGGAATTGATCTGACTGATTCTAATCTTGTCATCTTTAATCATATGGGCTATGTGGCACAATTACCAGCAAAATTGGAATTCTCCATACAAGTAAATGTTCTCAATCACCTTGTTCATCACACTATTATTTATGAGGGAGAATCTACGTGCATTATGTCTCTAAACTGTTGGAAGTCACTTTGCTCGTCGTGATTATCGCAATCATCAATGAAGTTGAAGGCTTTTGATGGAAGAACATATAAACCTCGTGGTGTTATCAATAATCTGCAAGTTGAATTAGGGGGAAAAACAGTAAGTATTGATGTTGAGGATTTTGATGGACTCCTTGACTATAATATTTTACTAGGAATACCATGGGTATATGCAATGAATCCAATTGTTTCTACATACTTTATAATGATTTCCTTTCCACATAAAGGTACAATCACAGTCATTAATCAATTATCCTTTTTTTCCTCCGCTTCGCAGGTAACTAGAAGCGTTCCGTATATTCACTTACCCCAACTAGAAATCCAGAACATTGGTGTAGGAATCTTAAAGGATTCCACTCCTATGGGAACCTTTTCATTACCGCCACCCGCGACATCAGCAGAAATTGCAAGCATAGAGACCTACTACATGATCTCTTCCACTCTATCTGGCTTAAGGAAGAGTACGGGTGATTCTGAAATTTCTACGTTGGATGATGTTTTACCGCTCAGACCTATTGAGCTACAATAGCAATCAATTTATTTGGCTTGGGCAAAAAATCTGAAATCAACGTCGCTGAGTGTTTGGGTTGATCATTCATTAGATTTTGGAACTCCATCTGATCCATTTTCCTCAAAATTTTTGACAGATGAAAATATTTTGGAAGCTATGATGGCAAAAGGAGAACCATGGGAAGATTATCGTCATTGTTCCCATCTTCCAGATTATGAAGAAAATAATCTTAGTGAACTATATCACCCATACATTCAAAATTTCTTTTCGAATTCTTTTCCAATTAATGCAATTGAATCTGAGCGAAATTTATCAAATATCGAAGAAATGATTTCTATTGATATTTTGACTAAACCTGGCATTGTAGAAAATATTCATGTTGGTGTATCTTGTTCTCCATTATAACTTGATTCATATCGTTCTCTTTTTCGTGAATTTTGTGACGTATTCAGTTGGTATTACGAGGAAATTCCAGGAATAGATACTAGTATAGTTGAACACACTATTAATATGTATCCTGATGTCAAATTGGTGCGTCAACGGCTTCGTCCAGTTCATCCGAAGAAAGCCGCTGCCATCAAAGAAGAAGTTGAAAAAATTTTGCGTGCTCGTTTCATTTACCCCATTCTGCTAACTGAGTGGGTTTCCAATATCATTCCTGTTATGAAAAAACAAGGAACCATTAGAGTGTGCATCGATTATCGGGATGTCAATCAAGCTTATCCAAAAGATAACTATCCTACTCCCTTTATCAACTAGATCATTGATGATTGTGTTGGATGCGATATATTTTCATTCATGGATGGATTTTCTGGCTGCAATCAAATAAATATCTGCCCAGATTACCAACATAAGACAACATTCATCTATCCTTGGGGCACATTCGCATATAGGAAACTCCCGTTTGGTTTAAAGAACGCTGGGGAAAATTTTCAGAGAGTAATGGATTATGCTTTCAATGACATCAAGCACATTGCTCAACCATATCTAGATGATTTACTAGCGCATTCACAAAATCGGGTTGATCACCTGATGCATTTGAGAGCCATTTTCTTATGCTGCTGACACTACAAGATATGCCTCAATCTACACAAATGTGTGTTTTGTGTTGGTTCTGGTCGATTGCTTAGATTCATAGTTTCAAAGAAGGAATTCAAATAAACCCACTGAAAGTATAGGCCATTCTTAATTTTCCTGCACCATCAAACTTACTTCAGATACAAAAACTTCAAGGCAAGGCTAACTTCCTGAGAAGGTTCATTCCAAACTATGCTGAAATGGCTAAGGGATTTACTCGATTATTGAAAAAGGGGGTTCCCTTCCATTGGGACCAAGTTGCGCTAGCTTCTTTTGATGTTATCAAGGACCATCTTGTCCGAGCATCATTAATGTATCCTCCAAATTATCAAAATGATTATTTCCTATATATCACCGTGGCTGAAATGACCATTTCTATGGTTTTGGTCCAAGTAGAAGATGGAATTGAACATCCGATCTATTATTTGAGTCGTAATCTCAATAATACAGAAGTTAAGTACTCATACATAGAAAATCTTGCCTTGGCAGCCATTCAAACTCTCCAAAGATTTCGCCATTATATTCTTCTCCTAAAAACAACAATAGTTTCGGATTGCAACCCAATGAATTACATCTTATCACGTCAATTTCTGGGGGGAAAATATTCAAAATGGATTGTCATTTTATACGAATTTGATTTGGAATTCATCAAATCCAAGTCAAAGAAGTCTTTAGTTTTGGCTGAGCTTCTTTGTGACCTTCCCTCTGATAGTACTGCAACTACATCAGAACCATCTATTCCAGATGAGTCTCTGTTTTTGATCGGATCATCTGATCCCTGGTATGGATATTTCATCATTTATCTCCAAAACCAAACTTTTTTACCTAATACCTCTTTCTTTGATCAACGACGTATTCGATACCAAGCCAAATATTATCTGATCATAGGTGATACACTTTATTGTCGTGGTGTCGATACCATTTTAAGGAGGTGCCTCACTCATGAGGAGGGCGAAAAAGTATTAAATTATTGTCATCCTGGGGCTTGTGGTCGACATTTTTTTGGATATGCTACCACGCAGAAGATACTTCGTGCTAGTTACTTTTGGCCTACTATTTTTCGAGATTTTATCCTCGCAGTTAGAAGTTGTCATGCATGCCATATTTTTTATCGTAAAATCTGAAAATCACCAGTGTCAATGCATCTTGTTGTCTCTGCTGGACCATTTACGAAATGGGGTATTGACTTCATGACCTGTAACACTCCTTCATCCAGGGGGCATGATTATATTATTGTCGCAGTTGACTATTTTACCAAATGGGCCGAAGCGATGCCTACATTCAACAACACAGGACAGACAACTGCATTGTTTTTCTTTAACCATGTTATTGCACAGTTTGGGGTCCCACAAGCTATAGTTATGGATCATGGGAAGAATTTTCGTAAACATATGATGTCTGAATTAACTGCCAAGTTAGGATTGTCACATGATAATTCTACTCCTTATTATCCATAATCAAATGGACAAGTTGAGGCTATTAACAAAATTCTTAAATGAATGCTTCAACAAATGATAAGAGTCCATAAAAGGAATTGGTACTTGATCCTATACTCCACCTTGTGGGCGTATCAAAACTCAGTGAGAAAAGTGACCGGATTCACTCCTTTTCAATTGGTGTATGGTCTGGAAGCTATCTTACCAATCCAATGTGAAATATCATGATTAAAACTTGTGATAAACTTTCTACCTGACACCTTAGAAGAAGAGGCACGTCTCCTTAACCTTATCCATCTAGATGAAATGTGTCATGAAGCCCAATTGGCCAACGAAGTGCATAAGAGACGTATAAAGGCACAATGTGACAAAAATTTCCAGCCTCGCATCTACTCAGAGGGCAAGTTGGTCCTTCTTTATGACCAAGAATCTAATGTAATAGGTATAGGGAAATTCGAACCATTATGGCATGGCCCCTATATTGTCAAAAGAGTTCTTACTAAGGGTGCCTACGAGTTAGTTGATTATGATGGAATTCCATTGGCATAGCCTAGAAATTGGTTGTATTTGAAACGTTACCATGCTTAATCATGAGTGTAGTAATTTTTTGTATTATATTGTTTATATGTTGTTGATTTGCATTCACTATCTTAATTTGTTTTTACATTTTTCTTGACATTAGTAATCCACTTTACATTTCATCGTAGATGATTTAATATTCAGAACCATTTGTTGGATATGCTGATGGTGCTAGTCGTAGTATGCAGAATCTATCCTCTGCGGCGTGGGTCATTTTCGCTCCAAACGGAAAGTTAGTGAGTTTTCAAGGGATTTGTACTGGTAGATCGATGAAAAATATCGTTGAGTATAGCGTGTTGATCTAACTTCTCTCTGATGCCATTTAATTTGGTATTAACCGCATAATCATAAGGTTAGACTCACAACTTGTGGTACTACAACTTACTAGTATTTATACTGTTAGAAATCCAACAATTCTTAGATTGTTCCTAAGAGTTTGACTTTTGGAGAGGCATTTTGATTTCATTCAATATCAACAAATTTCTAGAAATCTGAACACTTTAACTGACTCATTAGCTAATCAATTTTTAGATAGACGTTTGCAACATAGGTAAAGAAAACATTCACATCATTGAATAGGATTGCGCATTAAACATAGGAAAAACTCTGAAAACATATAGATAGATAGTTATAGGTTTTTTAAAAAATTTGTGCCCAAGACAGGTTGGTCATCTGACCTCAAAATTTATGAAAAAAATCACAAGTAAACTAGTGATGCTCATGGTAGCACACTATAGATCTAGAAATCCTACGGAGCAATCGCATCCAACGGTTAGGAACCCCAATAATGTGTCGCTGCAGTCGCATGGGTAACTCTTCAAGCTAGAAATCTGACATCTCGAAGGTTAATCCCTCTATGTGTTGTTGAAGCTCAGCTAGAGTCTCATCCATATCAAGGTCCTAAAGGACTGCTCTCCCGACATCCCTCTCTGCTAGCGCATCTGCCTCGCACTCTAGTTCCTCTACTGGTTGAACGCAACCAATATCTGCATTACATAAAACATTTAGTTTAATATTGGAAAAAATAAAATAAAAAACATTGTATAAACCTTAGGAAAATAAAAAGCATGGTCAAATCATTCTTACCTATTGCACCCAATAAGCACCTTCTGGTAAAACTAGATCTAGACCTCCTCGAAAGTCGACGCCTGCGTATGCGTAATCATTGATGGCGACAATCTGTTGCTGAAACTAAGCGAAGAATGTAGTCAAGAACAGAATGGTCAATTGGCCTGCATGCTGACCCATGAGTTATACCCATCTCTACATTCGAGGATCTCTAGGACTAGATATATCCAATGTTACATGTTGTGGCTGCAATAGTGGAATCCATTCCAAAGCATAGGAGATAAGGATTGAACCATAGCTGAAATTTTTCTTCCTTCCTCCCTTTGCTTTATTCAGTTGTTCCTTTATTTGAGATAGAACAGCTTCAGACCAGTTGAAGGCTATTGTATCAAATGATGAAGAAATTCGTACACGAAAATGACCGCAATAAACGACTGAAGTTCGGGGGAAAAATCAAGTTCAGAGCTCCAAAATGCAAATGGTAACTATGGAATTGTAAAAATGAATAGTAGAACTGCTTTTTATAGTCATTTAATTGTTTGCAAGTTAAATTTATTGCTATGACTATATTTTTATTATGTTTTTATCATGCAATAGGTATTTTTAGTCCATTTGATGTTGTTCTGAATAGGAAATACAAATGATGAACAGATTAGTCATGCAGACTTATTCAAAGAATGACTTGACCACAAAGCATACTTTTTCTCCTTACTTTTTGAGCTTTGTTAAAAACAAAAAAGGATTTGAAGCGCACTTTTATCTCTTTTTCGAGCTTCTATAATAGTGAAAAAGGAACCCCTGGAGTCTTCTTTCAGCTCTTTTCAGACTCCGATAATGTGAAAATATTTCCGACCACTTGTCATTTCGAGCTCGTTAAAGTAAATGAATTGATATATACTCAGTATAAGTTTAACCCTTTTCCAGACTGAGATGGATTATTTATGAAAAAGGAATATCTTGGTTAAACATGACTAAAGAGGTTCCTTCAAATATTATTTTACACTTTTTTGGATCTGAGTGACAAATTTACGAAAAAGTACTTTTGGAGTTCTCTTTTGTCCTCTTTTTCAGACTTTCTAAATATGAGAAAGGACCGGGCTATCACTGTCGTTAAGCTCGTTAAAACATAAAATAGCGACGGGCTTGTCGATCATGGCAAGAATCGAGTTTCATTCATTGCTAGACTTGTTAAATTATTAAATAGCGATACTATATTTGCCCAAAGGGTTGAATTATAGATCAAGCAAATGTTATCCTCCTGAAGCTTGTTAAAAAATAAAGAGGTACTGGTCGACAAATGACCGGGGAAAATTTGGGAAAAGCAAGAAAATTTTCTTTTTGGTAGCAAGTCGGTCTTGAACATGACACTTCTTTCACTCCATGTTCGTGACTGTTTGGGTTGGTTAATCATCTTGATGGTTCATTCACACCTATGGTTCATCATAACTTCACTTCGGTTTTGGGTCAATGTTGCCAACTCATCACAGTGTCGCTGTGTTCAAGAGAAGACATCCAGTGATTAAAAACTCATCCATCTGCAATACTCATAAACCTCCATTTTCATGACTGTCATCCTTGAAAATTGCTATATCAAGTCATACCCTTGTCTCTGAAATTATTAACTCCTGTTTTGCAATAAGGTGAATTCCTGTTGATGAAAAACCAATATCCAGGAAGTTCACTTAGAAACATTAGATTCCAGTACCATGAGGCTTGTTACATCATCGACAAGAACCTCGCTTCCAGACCTTTGACTAAAATATTTTGTTTGGCGTTCGACATCAAATCATATATTCACGCCTTACGAAATGTACTGCAGTACCTTGAGAGCCATTGACATTAATGGTGGTTCTCTCATGTTTGTTAACAGCTCACATCATTAGCTGGTAATCAAACAATGTCTTTCCATGTTCGACTAAAAATCATATATTCCCATGGCTAGACTTGTACCCGAATGATCGAGTGAACAAGATAAGAAGACCTCGAATCTAGTTTCAGCCATCCAGGCTACGATTTTAGAATTTTTGTACACATAATCTGTATGGTGACCTTACATATAGATTGTCATCCAAACATGGGCCTATATCTATAGGCGTGTCTGCATCTGGGCAACATTCCAATGTAGATGAATTTCTGAATTATGTACATGTTATTAGATTGTTTTATGTGCTGACTATGGGAATGCCTACCCTCAGCAATTATGATCAATAGAGTATATATCATGATGTAATTTATTTTAATATTGATGCAGGTGACCATTCCGCTTCGTTTCCAGGCTCATCACAACATAAAGCATCTCAATAAAATGTTATTATTATTTGGATATCATGCTTTAGGGGGCAATTGTTATAGGTCAATTTAGGAACCATTCCCAATTACCTGGTTAACTAGACATCATCTCCAGGACCAATGATCAAGGGTATATAATTCACTATCATTTTGGTTGTTACATTCCCTAAGACAAGAAACAAGACAAATCAAGCAAGACTTTCATCAAGCAAAGGTTTCCATGGTTTGAAGTTTATTATTTAGCATATGAGAGCTCACCAACACAGGCTCTAAGGGGCCTAAGTGCATTGCATATGTAGGTATCCCCATTCAAGGCTGCTCTGCAAAGCACTTCCCGACATTCACAGGTGCATTGGTCACATTGGGAGCGAAATTCTCATTGTTCCAAAATCTCCACTTGGCCAGTGCCTTCTAGAAGAGTTCACATGTGTCAAGCTTTGGATCCAAGTGTCCATTTGACATCTACATGAATGGAAACATGTCTTGCCTATTTTTCGAAAGTTATTGATTGAAATAAAACCTACATTTCATCTATAAATTGAACACAGATCTAAGTGTTTGAAAAGGAAGAATTTGAGTAGAGAAATGCTAGAGAATTTTCAATTGAGAGCTTGGTTTGTAGAGCTACTGCTGGAGAGATTTTTCTTGTGATGAGACATGGGAACTATGCTGGAAGGTCACTCCAAATTAGTCACTAGGTTTTAACCTCTCCTTCTATCATCAATAAAGAGTACTTCTTGTTTTTCCCTACATGCATCTATGTTAACTTTTATTTTCCATATTGTAAGCTCATGGTTGATAAATGTAGTTTATGCTTAACTGATTTAGATAACTAGCTTGAATAGATATATATATTATTGCATCTTCTGTTGTTTCAGTGTTCTTTCTTGCAGGAATCATTTAGCTCACAAACCGCTTGAATTTGAAGCTGCAACAGAAGCGACAAAAGGAGCCATTTGGAAGCAACTGAAACAAGTAAGCCTCCAATCCTCTCTGTGTATCTGTTCTGAGTTAGGAGAAATGGTAGTATATTTTTTCACTTGTTGTTATAGAATAACACCTATCTAGGGAAGCGTAATTTATCCATATATTAAAATTCTGGCTAGCACCCTTAACCTTCACCTTAACCTAACCTTAATCTTTACCTTAACTATAATCTAACACTAACGTTAACCTTTACCTAACCTTAACCTTAACCTTAACCTTGACCTTAAAATTAAATTTAACCTTAAAATTAACCTTAACCTTGACCTAATCGTAACCTTAACCTTAACCTTAAATATAACCTAACCCTAACCTTAACCTTCATTGTAACCTAACCTTAACCTTAACCTTATCCTAACCTTAGCCTTAACCTTAACTTGACTACACCAGTAACCTTAACCTTACCTTAACCTCACTTTAACCTTAACCTTAACATTAGCCATAACCCTAATCTTGACCAAACCCTTAACCTTAACCTTAACCTAACTAAACCCCTAACCTTAACCTGACTAAACCTGTAACCTTAACCTTAACCTAACTATAACCTTACCCTTAACCTAACTTAACCTTAACCTTCACCTTCACCTTAACCTAACTTAACCTTAACCTGAACCTTTACCCTTAACCTTAACCTTAACCTTACCCCCTTAGCCTTAACCTAACCTAACCTTAACCTTAACTAAAACCTAACCCTAACCTTAACCAAACCCTTAACCTTAACCTTAACCTTAACCTAAGCTTAACCTTGACTTTACCTTTAATCTAACCTTAACATTAACCTAGCCTTAACCTTAACTTTACCTTAACCTTGACTTTACCCTTAACCTACCCTTAACCTTAACCTTAACCTTATCTTAACCTTAACCTAACCTTAACCTTAACCTTAACCTAACTATTACCTTACCTTAACCTAACCTAACCTTAACCTTCACCTTCACCTTGACCTTAACTTTAACTTTACCCTAACCTTAAGCATTTAGTCAGGTTATGGTTAAGGTGAAGGTTAAGGTTAAGGTCAAGGTTAAGGTTAGGTTATAGTGAAGGTTAAGTTTAAGGGTAAGGTTAAGGGTAAGGTTAGGTTGACGGTAAAGTTAAGGTTAAGGGTAAGGGTAAGGTTAAGGTTAAGGTTAGGCTAAAGTCAAAGTCAATGATAAGGTAAAGGTTAAGGTCAAGGGTTTGGTCAAGGTTAGGGTTAGGTTAAGGTTAAGGTTAAGGTTATGTTAGGTTAAGGGTAAGGTCAAGGTTAACGTTAGGTTAAGGGTAAGGTTAAGGTTACAGTTAAGGTTAAGGTTAAGGTTGATGTTAAGGGTTTGGTCAAGGAGGTTAGCGTTATGGTTAAGGTTAAGGTTAAGGTTAGGTTAAGGTTAAGATAAGGATAAGGTTAAGGTTAAGGTTAGGTTATGGCTAAGGTTAAAGTTAAGGTTAAGGTTAGGATTAAGGTTAGGTTTAGGTTTAGGTTAAGATAAGGATAAGGTTAAGGTTAAGGTTAGGGTAAAGGTAAAGGTTAAGGTTAAGGTTAAGGTTAACTTAAAGGTAAAGTCAACCCATAACCTTAACCTTAACCTTAACCTTCACTATAGCCTAACCCTAACCTTGACCAAACCCTTAACATTAGCTATAACCTAACCTTAATCCTAACCAAACCCTTAACCTTGACCTTGATTTACCCTTAACTTAACCTTAACCTTAACCTTAACCTTAACCGTAACCTTAACTTTACCTTAGCCTAACTTAACCTTAACCTTGAAGTTGACCTTGACCTTGAACTTGACCTTGACCTTGACCTTAACCTTAACCTTGACCTTAACCTTACCCTAACCTTAAGGGTTTAGTCAGGTTAAGGTTAAGTGTTTGGTCAAGGATAGGGTTAGGTTTAGGTTAAGGGTGAAGGTTAAGGGTAAGGTTAAGGTTAAGGTTAGGTTACGGGTAAAGTTAAGGTTAAGGTTAGGGTTAAGGTTAGGGGAAGGTTAAGGTGAAGGTTAAGGGTAAGGTTAGGGTAAGGTCAAGGTTAAGGTTAAGTTAGTTTAAGGTTAGGTTAAGGTTTAGGTTAGGTTAAGGTTAAGGTTAAGCTTAGGTTAAGGTTAATATCAGGTTAAGGGTAAAGTTAAGTTTAAGTTTAGGTTAAGGTCAGGGTTAAGGTTAGGTTAAGGGTAAAGTCAAGGTTAATGTTAGGTTAAGGGTAAGGGTTTGGTCAGGGTTAGGGTTTGGTCAAATTTAAGGTCAGGTTAAGGTTAAGGTTAAGGATTTGGTCAAGGTTATGGTTAGGTTATAGTTAAGGTTAAGGTTAGGGTTAAGGGTTAAGATAATGTTATGGTTAAGGTTAAGATAATGTTAGGGTTAGGTTATAGTTAAGGATAATATTAGGTTAAGGGTAGATTTAAGATTAAGGTTAGGGGAAGGTTTTAGTTAAGGTTAAGGTTAAGGTTAGGTTAAGGTTAAGATAAGGTTAAATTTAAGGTTAGGTTAAGGGTAATGTTAAGGTTAGGTTAGGTTAGGTTAAGGTTAAGGTTAGGTTAAGGTTAAGGTTAAGGGTTTGGTCAAGGTTAGGATTAGGTTATATTTAAGGTTAGGTTAAGGGTAGAGTCAAGGTTAAGGTGAAGGTTAAGGGTAAGGTTAAGGCTAAGGTTATGGTTTTAGTCAGGTTAACGTTAAGGTTAAGGGTTTGGACAAGGTTAGGGTTAGGTTAAGGTTAAGATTAAGGTTAGGTTAAGGGTAAAGTAAAGTTTAAGGTTATGGTTAAGGTTAAGGGTAAGATAACGTTAAGGTTAAGGTTAAGGTTAAGGTTAAGTGGGTAAGGCTAAGGTTAAGGTTAAGGTTAGGGTTAAGGTTAAGGTTAATGTTAGGTTATGTTTAAGGTTAAGGTTAAGGTTAGCTTAAGGTTTATTTTAAGGTTAAGGATAAGGGTTTAGTTAAGGTTAAGTTTAGGTTAAGGTTAATTTTTACCCTAACCTTGACCAAACCCTTAACCTTAACCTTAACCTTACCCATAACCTTAACTTATCCTTAACCTTTACCTTATTATAATCTTAACCTCAAGATAATGTTAAGGTTAAGGTTAAGATTAGGGTTAAGGGTAAAGTTTAAGGTTAAGGTTACAGGTTTAGTCAAGTTAAGGTCAAGGTTAAGGGTTTAGTCAAGGCTAGGGTTAGGTTATAGTTAAAGTCAAGGTTAAGGTTAAGGTTATGGTTAAGGTTAGGTTAAGGTTAAGGTCAAGGTTAAGGTTAAGGTTAGGTTAAGGTTAAGGGTGAAGTTTAAGGTCAAGGTTATGGTTAAGGTTAGGTTAAGGTTGATGTTAAGGTTAAGGTTAAGGTTAGGTTATAGTGAAGGTTAAGTTTAAGACCTGTAATCTTAACCTTGACCTTACCTTTAATCTTAACCTTAACCTAACCTTAACCTTGACTTTACCCTTAACTTAACCTTAACCTTCACTATAACATAACCCTAACCTTGAACAAACCCTTAACCTTAACCTTAGTATTACCATTAACCTTAACCTTAACCTTAACTATAACCTAACCCTAACCTTGAAAAAACCCTAACCTTAACCCTAATCTTAACCTTAACTTTACCCTTAACCTAACCTTAACCTTAACTTAACCAAACCTTAACCTTAACCTTAACTATAACCTAACACTAACCTTGACCAAACGCTTAACCTTAACCTTATCTTAACCTTATCCTAACCTTAAGCTTAACCTTAACCTAATTATAACGTTACCCTTAACCTTAACCTTGACCTTAACTATAACCTAACCCTAACCTTGACCAAACCCTTAACCTTATCCTTAACCTTAACCCCTTAACCTTAACCTTAACCTAATCTTAACCTTAACTAAAAACTAACCCTAACCTTAACCAAACCCTTAACCTTAACCTTAACCTTAACCGTAACCTTAACCTTAACCTTAACCATAACCCTAACCTTAACCTAACCTTAACCTTAACCTAACTTTAACCTTAACCTAACCTTAACCTTAACCCTAACCTAGCTATAACCTTACTATAACCTAACTATAACCTTAACCTTGACATCAACTATAACCTAACCCTAACCTTGACCAAACCCTTAACCTTAACCTCAATCTGACTAAACCTGTAACCTTACCCTTAGCCTTAACCAAACCTTAGCCTTAACCTTAACCTTAACTTTACCTTAACCTTGAATTTACCCTTAACCTAACGTTAACCTTAACCAAACCCTTAACCTTAGGGTAAAGTTAGGCTAAGGTTAAGGTTAGGTTAGGTCATGGTTAGGTTAAGGTTAAGGTTAAGGTTAAGGTAAGGTTGAGATTAAGGTTAAGGTTATGGTTAAGGTTAGGTTAAGGTGAAGGTTAGGTTAAGGTTAAGGTTAAGGTTAAGTGTAAGGCTAAAGATAAGGTTATGGTAAAGGTTAAGCTTAGGGTTAGGTTCTAGCTAAGGTTAAGGTTAGGTTAAGGGTAAAATAAGGTTAAGGTTAAGGTTAGGTTAAGGGTAAAATAAGGTTAAGGTTAAGGTTATCAATTTGGTCAAGGTTAGAGTTAGGTTATAGTTAAGGTGAAGGTCAAGGTTAGGGTTAGGTTAAGGTTATGGGTAAAGTTAAGTTAAGGTTAGGTTAAGGTTAAGGTTAAGGGTTTGGGAAGGTTAAGGTCAAGGTCAAGCTTAAGTTAAGTTTAAGGCTAGGTTAAGGTTAAGGTTAAGGTTATGTTAAGGTTAAGGTTAAGGTTAATGGTTTAGTTAAGGTTAGTTAAGGTTAAGTTTAATGTTAATGGTTTGGTTAATGGTAGGGTTAAGGTTAAGGTTGAGGATAAGTTAAGGGTAAGGGTAATATAAGGTTAAGGTTAAAGTTAAGTTTAAGGTTAGGTTAAGGGTAAATTCAAGGTTAAGGTTAAGGTTTGGTCAAGGTTAGGGTTAGGTTATAGCTAAAGATAAGGTTAAGGTCAAGGTTAAGGGTTCGATTAGTTTTAGATTAAGGTTAAGATTAAGTTAAGGGTAAAGTTTAGATTATGGTTAGGGTAAGGTTAGGGTTAATGTTAGGTTAAGGGTAAAGTTAAGGTTAAGGTTAGGTTAAGGTTAAGGTTATAGTTAAGGTCAGGTTAAGGTTAATATTAAGGGTTTGGTCAAGTTTAGCGTTACGTTCAGGTTAAGGTTAAGGGTTTGGTCAAGATTAGGGTCAGGTTATAGTTAAGGTTAAGGTTAGGGGAAGGTTAAAGTTAAGGTTAAGGTTAAGGTTCGGTCAAGGTTAAGGTTAGGTTAAGGTTAAGGTTAAGGTTAAGGTTAGGTTAGGTTAAGTTTAAGGTTAAGGTTAGGTTAAGGTTAAGGGTAAGGTTAAGGTTAAGATTAGGTTAAGGTCAACGTTAAGGTTAAGTTAGGTTTAGTTTAGGTTGAGGGTAAAGTCAAGGTTAGGGTTAAATTAAGGTTATGTTTAAGGTTAAGTTTAGGTTAAGGGTAAGTGTTTGGTCAAGGTTAGGGTTAGGTTATAGTTAAGGTCAGGTTAAGGTTTTGGCCAAGGTTAGGGTTAGGTTATGGTTAAGGTTAAGGTTAGGGGAAGGTTAAGGTTAAGGTTAGGGTTAAGGTTAAGGGTTTGGTCAAGGTTAAGGTTGAGGTTGAGCTTAAGGTTAAGGTTACGTTAAGGTTAAGGGTGAAGGTTAAGGGTAAGGTTAAGTTTAATATTAGGCTAAGGTCAACGTTAAGGTTAAGTTAGGTTAAGGTTAGGTTAATGGTAAAGTCAAGGTTAGGGTTAAATTTAAGGTTAATGTTAAGGGTAAGGTGAAGGTTAAGGTTACGAGTCTTAACCTTAACCTTCACTATAACCTAACCTTAACTATAACCTAACCCTAGCCTTAACAAAACCTTAAACGTAACCTTAAATTAACCATAACCTTAACCTTAACCTTACATTTAACCTTAACATTAACCTTAACCTAACCTTATCCTTGAACTTAACTATAACCTAACCCTAACCTTGACCAAACCTTAACCTTAAAATTAACCTTCCCATAACCATAACCTTAACCTTAACTTTACCTTTAACCTTAACCTTAACCTTAACCTTAACCTTAACCCTAACCCTAACCTTAACTTTACCCTTAACCTAATATTAACCTTACCGTAAGCTTAACCCTAACCTTACACTTAACCTTAAGCTTAAGCTTAACCCTAACCTTGACCTTAACTTTACCCTTAGCCTAATATTAACCTTACCTTAACCTTAACTCTAACCTTACCCTTAACCTTAACCATAACCTGAGGTTAAGATTATGGTTAAGGTTAAGGTTAAGGTTAATTTAAGGTTAAGGGTAAGGTTAAGGTTAAGGTTAAGGTTAAGGGTTTGGTCAAGGTTAGGGTTAGGTTATAGTTAATGTCAAGGTTAAGGTTAGGTTATAGTTAAGGGTAAGGTTAAGGTTAAGTTTAAAGTTAAGGGTAAAGTTATTGTTAAGGTTAAGGTTAAGGTTAAGGTCAAGGTCAAGGTTAAGGTTAAGTAAAGTTTAAGATAAGGTTAAGGGTAAGGTTAAGATAAGGTTAAGGGTAAGGTTAACGTTAAGGGTAAGGTTAATGTTAAAGTTAGGGGTTTGGTCAAGGTTAAGGTTAGGTTATAGTGAAGGTTAAAATTAAGTTAAGGGTAAAGTCAAGTTTAGGATTAGTTTAAGGTTAAGATTAAGTTAAGGGTAAAGTTAAGGTTAAGGTTAGGTTAAGGTTAAGGTTATAGTTAAGATAAAGGTAAGATAAGGTTAAGGATAAGGTTAAGATTACAGGTTTAGTGAGGTTAAAGTTAAGATTAGGTTAAGGGTAAGGTTAAGGTTAGGTTAAGGTTAAGGGTAAGGGTAAGGTTAGGGTTAGGTTATATTTAAGGTCAAGGTTAAGGTTAAGGGTAAGGAAACCCTTAACCTTAACATTAAACTGAACCTTTACCCTAACCTTACCCTAACCTTAACCTTAACCTTAACCTAACTAAACCTGTAACCTTAATCTTAACCTTGCCCTTAACCTTCACCCTTAACCTGAACCTTAACCTTAACCTTAACCTTTACCTGACTAAACCCATAACCTTAACCTTAACCTTAACCTAACTAAACCTATAACCTTAACCTTAACTTTACCCTTAACCTAACCTTAACCATAACCTTAACCTTAACCTTAACCTTAACCTCAACCTTACCCTTACCTAACCTTAACCTTAACCTAACCTTAACCTTAACTTTACCCTTAACCTTAAGATTAACCTTAACCTTAACCTTTATCTAACCTTAACCTTAACCTTAACCATAAAATTAACCTTAACCTTAACCTTAACCTTTACCCTAACCTTACCCTTAACCTCAACCTTGACCAAACCCTTAACCTTAACCTTAACCTAACGTTAAACTTTACCTTAACTATAACCTAACACTAACCTTGACCAAACCCTTAAAATTATCCTTAAACTTACCTTACCCTAACCTTAACCTTTGATCTACCCTTAACCTAACCTTAACTTTACCCTTAACCCTAACCTCAGTCTTAACCTTCACTTTAAGGTTATGGTTAAGGTTAGGGTAAAGGTAAGGTTAATGTTAAGGTCAAGGTCAAGGTTAAGGTTAAGGGTTTGGTCAAGGTCAAGGTTAGGTTATAGTTAAGGTAAAGGTTAAGGTTAGGTTAAGGTTAAGGTTAATGTTAAGGATAAGTCAAGGTTAAGGATAAGATAGGTTAAGGTTAAGGGTTTCATTAAGGTTAGGGTTAGGTTATAGTTAATGTTAAGGGTTTGGTCAAGGTTAGGGTTAGGTTATAGTTAAGGTCAAGGTTAAGGTTAAGGTTAAGGTTAAGGTTAAGGTTATGGTTATGGGAAGGCTAAGGTTAAGGTTAGGTTATATTTAAGGTTAAGGGTTTGGTCAAGGTTAGGGTTAGGTTAAGGTTAAGGTTAAGGATCGGTTAAGGTTATGGTTATGGGAAGGTTATGGTTATGGTTAGGGTAGAGGTAAGGTTAAAGTCAAGGTCAATGTTAAGGTTAAGTTAGGTTAAGGTTAAGGTTAAGGTTATGGTTATGGGAAGGGTAAGGTTAAGGTTAAGGTTAGGTTAAGGGTAAGTTTAAGGTTAAGGTCAATGTCAAGCTCAAGGTTAACCTTAACCTAACCTTAACCTTACCTTAACCTTTACCTAAACTTAACCTTAACCATAACCTTAACCTTAACCTTGACCTTAACTATAACCTAACCCTGACCTTGACCAAACCTTTAACCTTAACCTTGACCTTGACCTTAACCTTAACCTTACCTTTACCGTAACCTTAACCATAACCTTCCTATTACCATAACCTGCACCTTGAATTTACCCTTAACCTAACCTTAACCTAACCCTAACCTTGACCAAACCCTTAACCTTAACTATAACCTAACCTTAACCTAAACCTTCCCATAACCATAACCTTAACCTTAACCTTAACTTTCCCCTTAACTTTAACCCCAACTTTACAATTAACCTTAACCTTATCCTTAACGTTAATCTTAACCTAACCTTAACCTGAATAAACATATAAATTGAAGCTTAACCTTGACTTTACCCTTAACCTAACATTAACCTTAACCTTAACCTTGACTTTACCCTTAACGTAGCCGTAACCTTAACCTCCTAGAACCAACATTTAACCTTAACCTTAACCTAACTAAACCCTTAAGATTAGGGTAAAGTTAAAGTTAAGATGAACGTTAGGTTAAGGTTAGGTTAATGTTATGGTTAAGGTTACGGTTAGGTCAAGGTTAAGGGTTTAGTCAGGTTAAGGTTAAGGTTAAAGGTTTGTTCAAGGTTAAGGGTAAAGTTAAGGTCAAGGTTAGGGTTAGGTTATAGTTAAGGTTAAGGTTAGGTTAAGGGTAAAGTCAAGGTTAAGGTTAAGGTGAAGGTTAAGGTTAAGGTTAGGTTAAGGTTAAGGTTAAGGGTAAAGTCAAGGTTAAGGTTAGGTTAAGGGTAAGGTTAAGGTTAAGGGTAAGGTTAATGTTAGGTTAAGGTTAAGGTTAGGTTAAGGTTAAAGTTAAGGTTAAAGTTAGGTTAAGGTTAAGGTTAAGGTTACGGGTTTAGTCAGGTTAAGGTTAAGGTTAATGTTATGGTTAAGGGTAGAGTCAAGGTTAAGGTGAAGGTTAGGTTAAGGTCAAGGTTAAGGTTAAGTTAAGGTTAAGGTTAAGGTTAAGGCTAATTTTAATGTTATGTTAAGCTTAAGGGTATGGGTTTAGTAAGGTTAAAGTTAAGGTTAAGGTTACGTTAAGGGTAAAGTCAAGGTTAATGTTAGGTTAAGGTTAGGTTAAGGTTAAGGTTAAGGGTTTGGGAAGGTTAAGGTTAAGGTTAAGATATCGTTAAGGGTAAGGTTAACGTTAAGCTTTAAGTTAAGTTAAGGTTAAAGTCAAGGTTAAGGGTAAGGTTAAGGTTCAGGTTAAGGTTAAGGTTAACAGTTTGGTTAAGGTTAAGGGTAAGGTTAAGGTTAAGGTAAACGTAAGGTTAAGGTTAAGATCAAGGTTAGGTTATAGTTAAGGTCAAGGTCAAGGTTAGGTTATAGTGAAGGTTAAGGTTAACGTTGAGGTTAAGGTTAAGGGTGAAGGTTAAGGTTAAGGTTAAGGTTAAGACCCGTAAACTTAACCTTAACCATAACCTAACCTTAACCTTGAACTTAACTATAACCTAAAGCTAAACTTAATCAAACCCTTAACCTTAACCTTAACCTTAACATTCCCATAACCATAACCTTAACCTGACTAAACCCGTAACCTTTACCTAACCTTAACCTTAACCTAACCTTCTCATAACCATAACCTTAACCTTAACCTTAACCTCACCCTTAACCTTAACCTTAACATTACCCCATTAACCTTAGCCTTAACCTTAACCTTAACCTTAACCTTCCCATAACATTAACCTTAACATTAACCTTAACCTTACCTTAACCTTAACCTTAACCTTAACCTAACCTTAACCTTAACCTTGACCTTAAACTTAACCTTCACCCTTAACCTTACCTTAACCTTAACCTTAACCTAACCTTGACCTTAACTATAACCTAACCCTAACCTTCATAAGGTCAAGGTTCAGGTTAAGGATATGGTTATGGGAAGGTTAACCTTGACCTTAACCTAACATTGATCTTAACCTTAACCTTACCTTAACCTTAACCTTAACCTTAACCTTAACATTAACCTTAACCTAACCCTAACCTTTACCAAACCTTTAACATTAATCTTAACCTAATATTAACCTTAAACTAACCGTAAACTTAACCTTAAATTTACCTTAAGGTTAAAGTTAATGTAAGGGTAAGGTTAACTATAACCTAACCTTAACCTTAACCCTAAACTTAACCTTAACATTAACCTTAACCTTAACCTTAACCATAACATTAACCTTAACCTTAGATTTACCCTTAACCTTAACCTTAACCTTAACCATAACCTTAACCTTAACCTTGACATTAACTATAACCTAACCCTAACCTTGACCAAACCCTTAACATTAACTTTAACCTAACCCTAACCTTGACCAAACCCTTAACATTAACCTTAACCTAATCTTAACCTTAACCTAGCCTTAACTTTAATTTTACCTTAAGGTTAAGGTTAAGGTAAGGGTAAGGTTAACTATAACCTAACCTTAACCCTAACCTTAACCTTAACATTAACCTTAACCTTATCCATAACCTTAACCTTAACCTAACCTTAACCTTGACTTAACCTAATCTTAACCTGACTAAACCTGTAACCTTAACCTTAACCTTAATCTTAACTATAACCTAACCTTAACCTTGACCTTAACTATAACCTAACCCTAACCTTGACCAAACCCTTAATCTTAACCTTACGCTAACCTTACCCTTAACCTTGCCTTTAACCTTACGTTTAACCTTAACATAACCTTAACCTTACCCTTAACCTTGACCTTAACCTAACCTTAATCTTAACCTCAACCTTATGCTAACCCTACCCTAACCTTAACCTTAACTTTACCCATAACCTTAACCTAACCTTAACCTGAACCTTAACCTTATCCTTATCTTTAACCTTAAGGGTAAATTTAAGGTTAAGGGTGAAGGTTAATGTTAGGGTTAAGATTATAGTTAAGGTCAAGGTTAAGGTTAAGGTTAGGTTAAGGTTAACCTTACTGTTGTAGAGGTAAATCCCCTCTACGGACAGAGGCAATCCCTACTAGCCCAGATCGGTTCTAGCAACAATCGTAACACGCTAAGGCGCAGGTTCCTAATTATAATAAACCAACTTCTGAAGAATGCCTACCTCAAGTCCAACACTGTTGTTCATAGAGAAGATGGCATTCCAATTCCCTTGCTCCAATAGATCACAATCCTTTTTCTTGCCACGATCAAACACCTGCACATGCAAGAAACACAACAAACACAAGTGTAAAACCTGATATATGAAATTATGTATCAGTCATAAAAGACAAAACTCATGATCATAATGAAAAATATGAGTGGAACCATAACCAATAGTCACTTATCATTAATTCATCAAAGGAAAATACAACCAGGCTCTGACGCTGAACCTTCCTTCGGAAGGTCGTCAGCGGAATACGTCTCAGTAAAGCTTGCCGGGAATGGGGACAAGCCTCTCTCTTCTATCATCAATCTCCTCGCTATGGATTTGGCACTATGAGGACTATCAAAGCTCTTGCAGCATTCTTTAGGCTATGAAGGCTCTTGGAGATTAGCTTGCAAAGGGAAATGGCAAGCTTATATAGATGGTTGAAGGGTAGTTAGGATCCCTACAATCATGGGATTGGACCTATCATCAAGGAAGCTTCCATGAGAGGTGGAAAACTACTTCCTCTACATGGAGATCTGGAGCCAAACGTCCCAACTCAATTTAGAGACCAGTTCAGGAGTTGGTTAAAGTCAATCTTCCACCATTTATTTTTAAAAAACACCCTTTATTAAGCCTGGCGCGAGTGTGATTCTGAGACAGAGCACCAATTGGTGTGCCCTAATTGAATAATTTTCCCCATTGGTGCGGGTATGACACAGGCTAGTCACGCCAAGGATGAAAAGGCTATTTTTAGGATTTTTCACAAGGAGATGTCTTCAGGGAAGTGAATGTCCATGTCTAGGGGAATGCCATGAAAGTGTTTTCAGGTTATGTCACTGCTCACAGGTCACAGAATGAGCCCTCCAATGTGCAGGATGGGGAATTGGAGGGACGGTGATAAATTGCTATGTAACAGATGCCCCCTAAAGCATGAGGCTCGAAAGAGAGAGAGGGGTGAAATGCTTTACGAGAACGTTTCCAACCAAAAACACCGCCGTCGGAAAACCTACGTAGATAAGTACAACTGATATCTCAAATACATGATATGTATGGTATGGGTGCAGCCATCCATAGAAGAGTATACAATAATCCAGATCCAAGGTATGGACGCAACCATCCAGTGAGGATCGATAAATAGACTCAGGTATGGTCGCAGCCATCCAGTGAATGAGTCATGTAACTAATCATAATAATCCACAAAACTGCAGCCTGGATTCCAACAAACAAAATCTAGGATCTTGCGCTCCGTCTCGACCCGAACAAAGCACAATTTCAAGCATGTGAATAAGTGAGTTGAAGTCGAACATCTGAGAACATCGCCTTGATTACTAGCTAATGATGGAAGTTGTTAACAGATGCGAGAGGTACCACCAATAATTAAAATGGACCTCAAGGTCATATAAGTACAATCTACGACATGTGAGTTAATGAGCTGACGTTGAACACCCGTAGAATCACTCGATCAAAGGCCAATGATGAAAACCTCACGTCGAACGCGAAGAACCTGCCATTGAGGCATGCAGGCTCCAAGGTACCAGAAGGGAGTCTCTAGATCAGCTTCCTGGATAATGAGCTGAAGTCGACAGGAAGTGACCTTGATCGAAGGTGGGCCATAGTGTTTCCCACATCATGGACACGAGACAGAGGAACATAATGTCTTTGTGAATCAAGATCAAGCGAGAATCAAAGGAAGGTTGAAATTCTGCAGAGGTCAACTTCTCTTGAACATATGGCAGCACGACAGTGAGTTTGGCAGTATTTGACATCAACAGATCAAAGGCCATGATGACGAGGCAAAAGAGAAGATGAGAGGTCAAAAGGGATCACCCAAACCCACGGAGGCAAGTGAAAAATGAGATGAGATGTCCCCAACCTGACACGAATGCAGACAAGTGCCATGTTTAAGAGTGACATACTGTCGACATGACAATGATGCTGGTTCTATTTTTTCCCCACCATTTCTGGCGATTACCCCAATTATTTTTGAAAACAAGATTAAAGGGGATAGCATATGCTTGTCACATAAGTTTTTCCTTCGGAAAAATCCATCCTAGTACATTTAACGAGCACTAGGAAAGAGAAACTCGAATATCGTCATTACGACTAGATCCAATGTCATCAGGGTTTCACGAGTCTAACAAAGGAAGAACTCAGTGTCTTTTCATGTTTAGAGAGTTTGTAAAGATAGCAGAAAATTAAACTCCAACAGTCCCTTTTTGTAGATAGTTCCTCAAATCTGAAAAGGTAGAAAACTATGTTTGAGGAAACCTCCTAGTCGTGATAGGCCAGGGTATTCCTTTTTCGTAAATAATCTATCCCAGCCCGAAAAAGGGGTAAACATATACTGGGTAGATGTCGTTTCATGGCCACTTTAACGAGACCGAAATGACAAGGGCCTCAGAAATATTTTCATGTTTAGAGAGTCAGAAAAGAGCTGAAATATGACTCCAAAGTGAATTTTTCATGTTTTTACCGAGTCCGAAAAAGTATAAAATACAACTCGTATCACTGCCCAAGTCGCGTAAAAAACCTGTCGCTGCACATAAAAGCAAGTGTAAAATCCATTTTCGACAAAATACATTAAAATACTGAGAAAAATGACATTTCAAACCTAATTTTTGACCTAAAAAGTTATAAATAGGCTTCAAATGGTAAAACAAATTTACTTTTACTTTTTACCTTACTTGGAGAGCAACAGTGGTCTGTTTGTGTGCAAACTTGCGGTGGTGATTGCGACTGATCCGGCACATCATTCAGCTCCTCGTTTGTTCCAGGTAAAAGGCATTCCCTTAAGCTCCATTTTAATCCATTTTTTATTTTTTTCCATTGTACAATCGATCTTTGGAGGAGACTTTTAAAAATTTTAGGGCTCTGCCATTGGCGCTGTTATTGGGCACGGACCTGCGCCAATGGAATTTTACTCACAAAGGGGTCGCACCAATGGTGCAACATAATTTTCCGCTTTATATTTCCAAACAGTGAGGCATCCATCTGGATTTTCAAGCATGACAGAGATCTAATGAGGGTTTTTTTATCATGTTGATGCAGGTAACCAAGCACAATGATTATTGAATGGAAGGAGAGGGAACATGGGGAGGAAGATGAAATGGCTATGGAAAACGAAGCCTGTATGAATGCACTTAAGAACTGTGGACTCAAAAAATTCTTCCTTACTCCATGTTTACGAGCTCAACCTGAGCTGCTACAATACCTGGTTAGCATATGGGACGAAAATGAGGAAGTATTTAAACTTTGGGACCAACTGCTAGAACTTGAAGTTTCCGATGTATATTTCATCACCGGGCTGTCGCGGAGAGGCCCAGTACCCATTTTGATATGTAGCAGACCTTCCAAAGAAAATATGGAACAAGTAATGGCGAGGGTGTGCCTAAGGGAATGAACCGGATCAGGAAGCGGGAAGGTGGACATCCACACTGCCCGCTATCTAGCACTCAGTGTGGAGCTACACACCATTACACGGGTTGCAGGATCGCAAGCACCGCATGAAGTGACCAAAGCCCAACTCATACTAGCCTCCGAGTGTATGAACCCCACATTGTTCGATTGGGCCACTGCAGTGACGAGCAATATCAAGAGGCTGCTGACAAGATGCAAGCAAGTCAAACTAAAGCAGTTTGGCTACGGTTCCATTTTGGTGTCATTCATCCTGGAATGACTACCCATTTCCAGGGCCAAGGGGCCATAGTTGTTGAGCCGGTACCAAGAGAGCCGAGGATGGCTCGCTGGGCAGCGCTTATGCCCAGGTCAGGAGGAGGCCAACAGATGTCTTGGAGGCCCGAGTTCTTTGGGTGGTTATGGCGACAACTGATCGTGGTCAAGGATTGGCCCTATGCTGGGACCGATTTCATCGGAGATCTTGATCTTCCGATCCCATAGGGGGAGGATTGGGATGAGGAGTTGGGTATGATACTATTTTTTATTTTTATGTATTTATGATTTTTTTGGTAATACATGTCTATTTTAACAATAGTTTTGTGTGTATGCAGATGTCGACCCAGAGAGGCCCGCGGGCATGTCGCCAATTGCGCAGAGAACCCATGTCGTACATGACCCTCAGGCTGAGGGTGGTGAAGGTGGCGAACTGATCCAGAACTTGGAGGGCATTGCCCGAGGGATCCCAGACTATGCATGGCTAGCAGATGTTCCACTAGCATACCAGCGACACACTGTGGGGGTGCCTAGTCGCCTCCATCGACTATTGAGACGCTTAGTGCGTGCGGTGGCTTGTTACCATGAGCACCATGCAGATTAGACATCTAGGGCTTTTCCTGCATATTTTTTGAGAGACATGTCATCTCCGGTTGTATTAAGACAAACATGTATATTTTTTGATTTCTTGTGATGCACACTATGTAAACATTTCAACACACGCATATATATACCTATTTATGGATGGATCTCTTTACATGTGATGATGTTTTTGTTTATAAATTGCGCAAATTTCTATCTAAAAACAAATTAGCTACTGCATCTGTTAATGTATTCATATGCATGGGTATATGTTGATATGTGATATAATCAAAATTCCTTTCCAGTAAATGAATACGCAGATACAAACGTAAAATGGATGGGTTTCTAACTGAATAGTGACCATTAAGATGTAATACTACAAGTTGTGATTCTAGATACACAAGTAATTCATGAATGCCGAGGTCCACAGCCTCGGTTAATAATTCCAATACGACACTATATTTCGCGATATTATTTGTATCAGGACCCAGACACACACTTTGCAGGTTAACCAACTCACCATCAGGATCGTAGATTACCCAGGCTGTTGAGGACAGATTCTGAGTACTACGGGAGGCACCATCCGCGAAACCCACAAACGGAGTAATAGACATCTGCACAATCAGGAAGACCCAATCAGCAGAAAGATGCTTACATCGCACACCACACCACACATGCACACTAATGAATATACACACCTATGTACACACACCACACCAAAAATAACTTCAAGCGTAGTATTTTTTAAGGTACAACTCATTTTTAGGCTGCATCAACGGAACTCCTTCATAATCAATGAGCTCATAAGCCCCATTTTTCAATACTCGTTTTACAATGTAGGGCCCATGCCACATGGGTTAGAACTTTCCTGCTCCAAGTTTGTCGTGTGCTTGGTTGTATAGGAGGACACGATCCCCTTCGACAAAGGAACGTGGAGCTACAGATTGATCAAAGTGGGCTTTGACCTGCTTATTCTGTGCTTCAATCACTAAAGCAGCCAAGCGGCGGGTTTCATCCAACCGTTCCAAATACAAGATACCTTCTTCTTCAGGAGAAGTGTCGAGAAAAATTTCCACAACCGACTTTAAAGAAGGAATTTCGCACTCAACTGGAAGAGTTTCTTCCATACCATACACCAATTGGAAAGGTATGAACCCAGTCGCACTCTTTGCTGACGTCCGGTAGGCCCATAGAGCTGAGAACAATTGGAGGTGCCAATTGGACTTATGAATTCCAATTTTTCGTTGAAGCATTGTGACCAAAAATTTGTTTACAACCTCAACCTGGCCATTTTCCTGGGGTTAATATGGCATTGAGCTATCGTGTCGTAAGCCCAATCTTGATGTCAACTCGACCATCATGTAATCTCGAAAGTGAGTGCAGTGATCGGTAACAATGGCCTGAGGGACCCTAAAACGTGCAATAATGTGGTTGAAAATAAACTGGGCAGCTGTCTTACCATCGGCGGCTAGTGTAGGCATCGCTTCGACCCACTTAGTAAAGTAGTCGACAGCGATGATTATATATGCATGCCCCCTGGCCAAATAAGGGTTACACATCATGAAATATATGCCCCATTTCGCAAAAGGGCCGACAGTAATGACAGGATGCAGAGGAAGAGGTGGCGAGCGCATCTTGCACTGAAAAACTTGACACACATGACATTTGCGGACTACAACAATGCAGTCTTTAAATATCGACGGCTAGAAGTAACCTGGACGCAGAATATTTTGGGCAGTGGCATATCCAGACATGTGACCGCCACAGGTGCCACTGTGACAGTCATTCAAGACTCTTTCAGCCTCTTCCAAGGTTAAGCACCGGCGAAGCACCGAATCTACTCCAACCCGGTATAACGTATCTCCTATAATGCGGTAGGGTTGAGACTGATGCTGAATCCGATGTCGGACATATTTGGTCAACTCAGACCAGAACGTTGATGTTTGAAGATACACTATGATGTCACCATACCATGGGTCGCGAGTGCTGATAAGGAAGAGTGTTTCATCCGGAATATGATCCTCGGAATGAGATGGGGCAGAGTCTGTCGGGAGGGAGCAAATGAGATCTGAAAAAACTAGTGATTTGGTTGACTTAGCAGTAGTAAACTCTAAGTCGAACTCCTAAAGGATAACGATCCATTTGGAGTATTTTCCCCCTAGTAATTTCTGAGATAGAATATATGTCATGGGGTTGCAATCCGAAACCACAGTTGTTGTATGCAGCAGGATGTAGTGGTGAAAACGCTGCACAGCTTGCACTGTAGCTAATGCTAGCTTCTCGACGTGAGCGTAACGTGTTTCTGTGTCGAGAAGATTCCGTGATAGGTAATAAACAACATGTTCATTGCCATCATCGTCATCCTGCACCAGAACCATAGCTATGGTGCTACACGTGGTTTCCAAATATAGAGTGAAATCATGGTGATATTTTGGAGGAAGAAGAAATGGAGCATTAACAAGTAACGTCTTTAGCTTCTCGAAGGATCGTTGAGAAATATCGTCCCAACGAAAGGGAACGTTCTGCTTTAAAAGATGCATGAAACCTTTGACAACTTCCACATAGTTCGGGATGAAGCGTCAAAGGAAATTAGCTTTTCCCTGAAGAATATGCAATTGATATAACGAGGAGGGTGACGGGAGATTGACAATAGCCTTGACTTTTATAGGGTCGAGGCGAATCCCGTCCTTGGAGACTATGAATCCCAAAAGACAGCCAAAATCCATGCAAAAGATGCATTTATGAGGGCTGAGCCGAATATTATGGCGTCGAAAACGAAGGAAAATCTAGCGGAGGTGTTCGGGATGGTCCTCTCGCCGAGTTGAGTGAGCTGGCAGATCGTCCAGATAAGGCTGAACGATATGGCGTATGTCGTGGAATGCGTAAGACATAGCACGCTGGAAAGTAGCTCTAGCGTTCTTCAAGTCGAATGGGAGCTTTTTATAAGCAAAGGTACCCCACGGACAGATGAATGTAGTCTTGTGTTGATTGGCAGGTAAAATATTTATCTGATTATACCTAGAAAAGTCGTCCATCAAGGAATAAATCTCACTCCCAGCACATTCGTCGATGATTCGATCTATGAAGGGGGTGGGATAATTGTCCTTAGGACAGGCTCGATTAATATCACAGTAATCAACACAGACTCTTATAGTTCTATGTTTCTTATCTACAGGGACGATGTTTGAGACCCATTCTATGAGGGGAATTGGGTAAATGAAGCTCACGTTCAGAATTTTTTCAACTTCTGCTTTAATGGCAGCGGCTTTATGAGGATGCACCGAGCGTAGGCATTGGCGCACAGGTTTCGCACCAGGGTAGGTAGGAATTTATGCACCACTATGCTGGGATCAATCCCAAGCATCTCCTCATAGGACCAAGCAAACACATCTCTAGATTCACGAAAAAGATCAGTATAAAATCATATCTCATCAGGAGAACAAGTCACTCCCACATGTATATTCTCGACTATCCTCGGTTTGACGGAGTTGTCAATCGGAATGGTTTGGGTAATGTTGCTCAGGTTTCCTTCCGAAAGGACCTCATGAGTCAAAATGGGCATCTGGAGAGGTGGAGTAGGAACCTGAGATGCAAAATGCTCTAGACAATCTGACATTGCCCCCAAGCTGGGCATGAAGGAGGAACAATGATGTCCATCGCTCCAAGGCAGCTCCTCAAGAGAAATTGTTTCAAAAATGTCTTCGTCAGAAGGAAAAGTCTCTTTTAGAGGATCAGGCGAGTCAGCCTCACCAAGCTAGGGGGATTGAGAGTATACATCTAAAGCCATGCTCGAGGGAGCATGTTGAGAGGGAGGAGGATCGGATGCAGCGACGATTTCATAGTAATTAATCTCTACTGGAGTTAAGGGCATTGATTCTCCAAAATCAATCACCTGTTTAGGTGAAGGGATGATCCATGGGTTTTCAGACCTAGAGACCATATTAACTTGAATGGTGTGTGGTGGTGGCGTGGGAAAAATACCCATGAGGATGGGGTCCTTGAAGAGACCGGTTCCTACACTGTCAGGGGTATTCGGGATCTTATCCACGTAAGGAACATTGTTCTCAGAGGTGGAGGTGAAGAAAGACAACTGATCCACAGTAACAATTTTTCCCTCAGGTGGAAACTTAAGAGGTTGAAATAGGGTGGATGGCATGCATAACATGGCGTGATTCCAACTGCAGCCAAGAAGCAGATTGTAGTTAACTTGGCGTCAACCACTTCTACTTCTACGTTGACTGTCTTCCCCTGTAACGTAATCAACAAACTCTCAAGAACACCTAGGGGTTTGGATTCGTGACCATCGAATGCCTTTAAGGAATTGGGAGATGATGAAAGCGCTGGAGAGTCAATGGCCTTCCAACAAGCAGACGACATGACACAGGTAGAATCACCTTCATCCACAATAGCCCTATGAATGTTAAGACCGTTGATCCCGACTTCGATCACAAGAGAAATTTGATGCGGAAGTCGGGGGGTAAATTTTTCTAAGTCGAAGGTGAGAAGACTAGAATTGGCGGGATCGATTCCACTGATTGAAGACAACAGAGCTTTCCATTGTGAAGGGCAACTTTGAAGGACTTCCAATGCGGACATAGCAGAAGGCGCCTGAGCCAAATCTTCAACAATACTGTAGTGCTGAGCAGAACGGGCATTTCGATTGTAGGAAGACCTTCGTAGAACACCTTTAGAAGGTGGCCTCACAACAGGTTCAATAGTAGGCTTCTAAATTTCCAAAGAACCAGAGATAGGTGGAGGAGATGGGCCATCCACAACTTCCTTTCGAGCTACCTGACACGATCCAGCGTAATCCTTCGAATGCGTAGCAATTGAGACAGGTGTAGCACCATTCATCATAAATACCTGGGACCCAAATGGTGCAGATGGTGATATTTGTTCAACCATCTAGGTCTGCTGAGACTAATTTCAGATCATTTGGGACAATCCTTAGTATAATGATCTCCTTCACAAATAAGGTAGGGGTACTTCGTTTTACATTGGGAACCGTCATCAGTACGAGGTTTATAAGACTCTGACTTTGGGGCATCAGGTTTGGATTTTCCTTTGCCCTTCTTCTTTCCTTTGGAGGATTTTTCCGTAGGATTAGCCTGAACGATGTTAACCTCTGCAGTTTTGCCAAAATCTGGAGGGGTAGGAAGAGAAGAATTATTGGACGAATTGGGCTTCTGCTTCCCATTCGAAGATTTTCGATAATTTTGAGGCACAGAACCAATAACACCATCCACCGCTAGGGTAGGTGGAGCTTTAGAGGTTCCTGGGTGTGGAGCATTAGTCAAAATATCATACAACGTGCCAGACTGAGAGTATACTAGATCAAGATATTGGGCATGCGCAATGGCGTATTCCTCAGTCACATATGCCCCCATAGCAATATCTTGAGCGATTTTGTGAACGAAGGAAGTGGTGAACCAATGAGTTAGTAGTTGATCAGGTATATCAAAATTGATCAGCCTACGACAACGTTGCCACTCATGAATATGATCAGATATGTGGGTGGCTTTATCCTGCTTCAAGGAAGTTAGGAGATGTGTCCCGGCTTCATAGCAAACCGGTAACTGAAAGTGGGTGAGAAAATCCATTGTAAAGTATTAAAATCTTGAAAGATGCCATGGGGTAGTTCAATATACCACTTAGCGGCAACACCGGTAAGAGTGCACTGGAAGAGACATAGACGAATTGAATCATCAACCCAAGAATTAGAGGAACACCACAAATGGTAAGTCATTACGTGAGCTTGGGGGTCTTCACCAGCTTTACCTTCAAACTTGGGGCAGTCGTCGGGTACCTTGGTTGGAACTGGAGGCCAATAAGGATTATGAAGTATCGGATCATTGGTTAATTTATAAACGTCCAGTAATTCCAAGGTAGCCAAGAATGACAATTGCCAATTGAATGGCATGCCAGGCCCTCGATAAGGACTGGTACCTGTACTCCACGTTGGTTGAGAATATCCTTTCCCCCATGGGTTTTGTCCCGAAGGATTCTGACTGTAGGGGGTATAGGGTGTATGGCCAACCTGATTCGGTTGCTGGTAACTAGTGTACGGGGGTTGATAACCAAAGTATGGACCCTGATTATATGTCGGCCCCGTTTGAGCAGTCTGTGGATTTGGCTGCTGAGTATAGGTGTAGCTAGGTTTTTGAGTGTAATAATGGGAACCTTGGGGCAGATTATAACTCGGTTGAGATTGACCATAAGGGTAGTAACCGCCTTGAGGTTGAGCGGGCTGCTGATAGGTGGGACCCTGCTGAGGGCGATAATTAGGATGCACCGGTTGATTCGGTTGTGGCATCGAGTAAATCGGTTGTTGAGCAGGGTTGACAGGATGTGTAGGCTGGCTTGGTTGGACAGGCTGGCCAGGCTGAACGGGCTGACCTGGTTGAACAGGCTGCCCTGGGTGAACAGGCTGACTTGGTTGAATAGGTTGCCCTGGGTGAACAGGTTGTGTCGATTGTGCAGGTTGACCTGGCTGTTGTGGAGCACCAGGTTGTGCCAGATGGGCCGGTTGGCTTGGTGGTGGAATGGAGCCAGGTGGTGGCTGGTAACCGGTTTGACCTGCAACAGGACCATAAGATGGTCCTGGCTGATGTGCAACATTTGGAGCAACAGGATACTGAGGTTGAATGGGTTGGGAAGGTTGGACTTGCCCCCCAAGACTATATACCGGCCTGGGTTGGTACCCCGGTGGATCTGTGAGTCCTTGAGGTTGCCCTGGTTGGACTCCAGGAAGAGGCTGCATGAGTTGACCTGAAGGGTTGTAATACTGTCCTTGCGGACTGTATAATGGCCCCTGCTGGCCTGCAAGGTAACCTTGCGGGTCATAAGGATAGCCAAGGTAGCCCAGAGGTTGGCCTTGAAAAGGTTGTCCTTGCGGGTTATAAGACTTCCCAGCCTGGTTATACGGTAAACCCTGAGCATGAAGTTGAGCCTCAGGAGTGGGTAAACGTAAAGGATTCCCGTAATCATTGTACTGATATGGAAAAATGTACACGAGTGTACCATCTTGTGCATAATGCGAAAAATACGAGCGGTTGGGATCTTGAGAGGATTGTCCGACCTCGGGGTTCGATTGTTGTAGGGAAAATCGATACTCCTCAGGAGAAATGTTCTCCGGCATAGAAAAATCCATATAGACGTCTTCGGGAAGCGATGTGGTCCTTATGGACTGAGTGGTAACAGCAGGTGTAGACGCAGCCACACAAATAGTGGGCTTGACAGGTACAGAAGTGACCTGAGGGGATGACGTGATAGGTGTCCTAAGAGACATCCCCAGTGAAGGAATAATCGACCTTGTCGAAGGAGCTGATACCCCCATAGAGGCACCGGCGGCGATAATCTGACCTAAGGAACTATACCCTGCTGGTAGTGAGGGACCAGGAGAAGACATAACAAATGATTCGGGGTTGTCTTCTGGGAATAACTTTCGGGTTACTTTTGGGAATAGTTGGTAACATTCACCAGACATGGGGATTTCCTCACTAGGAGAATGGCTAGATTCACTCATATTTGAACCTGCGACTAGATCTTGTAACAGACAGCGAGGACTAGGAGGAATAATAGCAGCTAAAAAAGGCGAACCCGATGTAAGAGGAGGGAAATGTTCCCCTACGCCAAATCTAGACCAAGGGTCGAAAAAGGGCCAATTGAACTCAACTGGTCATCCAAAGGGAAGCTCAGATAGAACCAGTCCCCCGTCAGGAAACTCGGAAACAATGGGATGTTGCGGTTCAGCAGAGGATCGCGAGACCTCTGATGAATCGTCTATATATGGAATACCAGTAGACGAAACTGAAGGTTCCACCACTGTGAAAATGACGAAAAAAGGAAAAGATCAAACACAACACATGGGCTGAAAAAGATTCAAGGCACACAATCAAATGATCAACAAGAAAAATCTAACAGGGCGTGTGATCGCGGGTGATTTATTTTACGACATTGAAACTTAGAAACTTCACCATTTCATGTTTTAAGAGTCGAGAAACAAATTAAAGATGACTCTATCTCTTTCAGTTTTGAAGCAAGCGTGAAAGGACAAGTGCTTGGTGATCTTTTAAAATTTAAAGAGTCAGATAAGATCAAAATGACTGCTCAGGAATGCTAGGCAAAGGGTGTACCAAATAACCGTGAACTGCAATATACACCTTGGTTTCAAAATGAAAGAGAAATCAACCAAGGACTTGATGTACATGCAGGCAATCTCCCCGAATGCCGTGTCTGGTGTATCACAGGTATAGGGCGGCAGACTCGGCTTCCTGTGGATAAAGGATAGAAACCTCGTGGGGTCTCCCTTTATATACACGACGGTATGGGGAGCACAAGTCCGTACTAGTGCTGTCTAAAGCCAAGCAGCGAACGATAGCTACTAGGTTTAAAGACGCCGGAACACGTCTCTAGCCTAGAACTCTAAATATTTTGTTAATGTTTCAATGCTGCCTTACTGTAAATTGAATAAATTTTAATTTTTATCTTCAATTATGTTTCAATTTTCAGTCCCTAGCGAGTGTTATGTCTCAAAATCACCTAAATGCACACTACATGCCACAGTATATCATTTCATTCGATGAAAGCTAATTACGAGAGAGTTAAGAGCTTTTCACACAACAACAAAATGATCAGACAACAACCAATGATATCTCTAATGCAGCTAATGGAAACTAAAAAATTTTCTTTCAAAGTTACTAATCACTAATAACACTGAAAAGATTTAATTCACACAAACTAATCCAACGCAAAAGAGATTTTTTTGTACTTTCAATGTTTAAGAGAAAAAAGCACTAAACAAAATGAAAACTAATGAGACAAGAAATTCGAGAAGTGATAGAAAAAGAGAAAAATAATCAAATTTCACTCAATGCAAGCATACAATCGGACCTCAAATTGACAAAAAGCCCCTCAAATCAAAGACACCCAAAGACTCAATTGAACCATGTAATCTAGGCCCAAAACGAGACAAAGCGGAATTCGAATGAAGAAGAAGCCAATCACTCGAATAACGCAATAAAATTATGAACAACCACCAAACAAATGCAGAGAAGCAATCACAAGGTTGACTGAACAGATAAACACCAAAAACTCCCAAGGGAGGCTCGACGCACAATAGCACCTAGATGCCCAAGGGATAGAATGTAAAATCGACAGAAAAGGGCAAACAACCAAAGGAACAAGGTCGCAGTCAGTCAACTCAAGCAGTCGAAAAAACAAGACCAAACACCCAGATCAGTCTCATAAGGCTCAAAAAATAGTAAACCCTAGCACCTTACAGTATTGGCATGACTGTAAGGCTAAAAATAGCACCATAATAGAATTGGTGCGAGTAATACACTGACAACATGCGCCAGTGGGCGCAACTATCACACTGAAAAGCGCGCCAGCCGAGTTTACTAAGGAAAAATAAAAATAAGCAATCCAAGGGGCAGACTAGTGATGTTGGAGCTTAAACCAAAATCCAAAGACACGAAAAGAACTAGCCAAAATAGCTGATCAAGCAAGCAAAGTCAAGAATTCAGTTCATAAACTAGACCAGAGATTGATTGAAGTAGCATTGATCTACTTTCGCTAATGCAGAGAAAGAGCATTTTGAAGGCTATATGGCTAACTTCAGGCTCCATCTGTAGTTTATAAAGAAAAAAACAAGCTAACTCCCCAATGGAGTTGCCAATTTGTTGTAGAGGTAAATCCCCTCTGCGGACAGAGGCGATCCCTACTAGCCCAGATCGGGTCTAGCAAAAATCGCAACATGCTAAGGTGTAGGTTCCTAATTACAATAAACCAACTTGCAAAGAAGGCCTACCTCAAGTCCAACACTATTGTTCATAGAAAATATGATGTTCCCGTTCCCTTGCTCCAGCAGATCACAATCCTTTCACTTGCCACGATCGAACACCTACACACGCAAGAAACACAACAAACATAAGCATAAAACTTGATATATACAATTATGTATCATTCAGAGAGGACACAACTCATGATCATAATGAACAATACGAGTGGAACGATAACCAATAGTCGCTTATCATTAATTCATCAAAGGAAAATACAACCAGGCTCTAACGTTTAACCTTCCTTTGGTGGGTTGTCAGTGGAATACGTCTCAGTAAAGCTTGTCGGGAATGGAGACAAGCCTCTCTCTTCGATCGTCAATCTCCTCGCTATGGATTTGGCACTATGAGGACTATCAAAGCTCTTGCAGCATTATTTAGGCTATGAAGGCTCTTGGAGATTAGCTTGCAAAGGGAAATGGCAAGATTATATAGATGGTGGAAGGGGAGTTAGGATCCCTACAATCATGGGATTGGCCCTATCATCAAGCAAGCTTCCATGAGAGGTGGAAAACTACTTCCTCTACATTGAGATCCGGAGCCAAACGTCCCAACTCAATTTAGAGACCAGTTTAGGAGTTGGTTAAATTTAATCTTCCACCATTTATTTTTTAAAAGCACCCTTTACTAAGCTTGGCACGAGTGTGACTCTGAGATAGAGTACCAATTGGCGCGCCCTATTTGAAGAATTTCCCCCATTGGCGTGGATATAACACAGGCTAGTTGTGCCAAGGATGAAAAGGCTATTTTTAGGGTTTTTCACAAGGAGATGTCTTCAGGTAAATGAAATTCCATGTCTAGGGGAATGCCATGAAAGTGTTTTCAGGTTATGTCACTGCTCACAGGTCATGAAATGAGCCCTCCAATGTGCGGGATAGGGAATTTCAAGGATGGTGAAAAATTGTTGTGTAACACTTACCCTTACCATAACCGTACCCTTAGCATTAACCTTAACCTTGACCTTGACCTTAACCTTACCCTTAACCTTATCTTAACCTTAAGCTAACCTTAACCTTAAATTTACCCTTAAACTTAACTTAACCATAACCTTAACCTAACCTTAACCTTAACCTTACCCTTAACCTTATATTAACCTTACCTTAACCATAACGTTATCCTTGACCTTAACCTTAACCTTAACCTTAGGCTTGACCTTCACCCTAACATTAACCTTCACCCTTAACCTTAACATTACCATTAAGGTTAAGATAAGGATAAGGTTAAGGTTAAGGTTAAGGGTGAAGGTTAAGGTTAGGGTTAAGGTTATAGTTAAGGTTAAGGTTAAGGTTAAGGTTAGGTTAAGTTTAAGCTTACCCTTACCTTAACCTTAACCTTAAATTGAACCTTAACCATAACCTTACCCTTAACCTAACCTTAACCTTGAATTTACACTTAACCTTAACCTAACTAAACCCATAACCTTAACCTTAACCATAACCTAACCTTAACCTTGACCTTAACTATAACCTAGCTTTAACATTAAACAAACCCTTAAACTTAACCTTAAGCATAACCTTAACCTTAACCTTCCCATAACCATAACCTTAACCTTAACATTAACCTTACCATAACCTCATTGTTACCCTTAACCTTAACATTAAGGTTACCCTTAACCTTATCATTAACCTTAAGCTTAATAATAACCATAACCTAACCCTAACCTCAATGTTAACCTTAAACTTAACCTTAACATTAACCTTAACCCTAAGCTTAACCTTAACGTTTACCTTAACCTTAACCTTAACCTTAAGTTAAGATTGAGGTTAACATTAACATTAACCTTAACCTTGTTGGGGTCTTGTGATTTGGCATATTGGCATACCAAGTGACAAGGCAACGTCAAAACCAGTCTTCAGAGCTCTAGGACCTAACCTTCCTAGTCTCAGAGAGGGATCTCTCAATTGTTTGCAAAGATATGACTTGTTTGCTTGTAAAAGGTTGATTTTAGGCTAGTTATTAAGCATGAGTTTGTTTGATTTGTTTGGTGGGACATGATGATCTAGGCAGCATAGATAGTAAAAGGGAAATCTCTAAGTCATTAGGCAATGGAGTCAAGTGGAAATTGTAATAATTTTGTAAATGAATCAGGGGTATCAAAGGGAAAATATAACTTGGCCAGTGGATCTACAAGGTCTTTCAGGTCAAATGAAATGGACATCAAGGGTTTAGAATGAAAAATAGAACTAAGGGTAATTAATAATCCTTAATTATATGAACTTCTCAACAAAGGGACTTAAAACAATATTTTAACATGAAGAGACATTCCATAGACAGGGCTACCCATAAATTTTAGAAACCACACTTCAACAAATAAGAATTTCAAGACAAACTTTTCAAATGAAATCTAGGAGTCGAGGAACACTATATTTCATCCAAAGATTTCACTTTCAAGGAATTTAAAAAACATAAAGATTCAAAAATAATTGTATTGATAGAAGAGGGAACTCCTAGACATATTTTATTACAGCTATAAATACCTTCAAAACAATTATTTGAGCAAGTACAAAGGGTATGACCGAAAAAAACCTGTTTGGCAGACTTTGGACAATGGTACTTTGAAGGGAGACTTTAGAAACAATTTTTAAGTGGCAACAAGTAAGCAGGGAAAACCATAAATCATTCTTGAGACCAACTGTTTGAACTATTTTTGAAATAAACAAGCACAAGGGTTCAAGAGAGTAATTAAGAATTCTCTAGAATGCCTCAGTAGAGGAAAACATAAAACAGTGGAGAGTAAAAAGGTCTAAGGTGCTTCTACGAGACATTTCTTAGCCTAAACGTTTTACTCTACTATAGTAAGAAATGATGAAACAGAATGGAAAACACAAAAAAAATTAACAGATTAGAATACTTCACAAACAGCCAAGCTCAGGGATCCAATGATAGAGCTTTCTCCATCAAAAAACAGGTCAAAACATCCACAGGTTCCAAAACATCAATTTTCTTTCAACTTCAGCAGAACTATGTATTACTTCAAAGAGTCATCAAATTCCCAGTATACATTGAGTTTGAATGTAGTATTTATGTTGCAAATGAGGAGGTGGAGCTGATCTAGGATTTGAGGGTTATTAATTACACAGTAAATGTATTTCTACACTTGAAAATCATGCAATACATAAGGCATAAATAGGTGTGCATCTACTTCTCTGTTAAATAACTCTGTCTTAACTCTCTAAGGAAAGATAGGTGGAAAGTTTGACTTTGTAGACTATTTTTATCTTTTACAATAATTGTATGATAGCTTAAAATATCTTTTATCTAATTGCCTGACAACTTAAAATATCTTTTATCTAACTTCCATTTTGTCTTTATGAATAGAATACATGCCATAGGTGGCAGTTAGATATTTTGGAGGAATAACTGCTTCCTTTTGATTTATTCGAGGCTGCCTTTGGCCTAAGTTTCTTTGTTTTTAATCACTGCTTCTTGAAAGACTAATTATGCTTTAACAACCTTAACTTTTAATTAATCTGCCTCGCTGTCATTTTGCTTTATTCGACTGTTTTAAGTTTAATCCTCTGTCTTCAAACTTTATCGTTTATCCTTAAACTATGATTAAGTCTTTGGTCCTTTGTTTCTTCATATCTTCACTTATTTATTTTGACTGCTTTTGTTTGATTGTCTGTGTGTAGGGGTTTTTCTAGGTGTTGGAGGGTTTTCTTTTGATTCGATCAATGATCATGAATTATTTATTTTTTCCTTTGGATTAAACCCTTATCCCTTTTTCTTTATGTATTTGGCCTCCAGGATCGTCATCCAAAGACTCTATCATTTAGTTTGACTGTGAGACGGCTTTCGAGCCTAAACTTCCATTAAACCTACACAAACAAGAAAAATATTAAATTAAAACCTGCGCATTGTGGATTTACTGCATTTCAGGGATTTATGAGGGCGTATGGCAGTCGGAGGAGTGTTGTAGAGGGAGGGAGAAGCAAGGGAGGTTTCCATAGGTTAAACCAGGTGCGGGGAGGATAAAATTTAAATCATGGTGCCGAAAACTGAAGAAGGTAGTTTTAGTGAATACCAGGGTGGTATTCATATTAGCAAAGGGTGGTAAGTGGTTTCTGCTCTTTCGAACGCGATTCCATACGATGGTCACCATGTGCCCCAAGAAAAACCATTTTTTTCGTGTGCAAAAGAGGTGTTAAACCTCGGCATCAATTTTCGCGTGATATCAGATTTGGACTGTCAGATGTCAATTGGTGAGATCGACAGTGTGGAAATGATGTGAGACCGGGTGCAGGTTTGGAGGTGTGGGACCTGGTGGATAGGTGGCACATGGAGGTTGAGTGCGAAGGCGTGGGTGGAAAGTGGGACCAACGTTGATGAGGTCAGCTATTTTTTTGGGAGCGAGAATGTTTATGGGCGGGGTTGGAAGCTTGGGGTTTGTGATGACCATACATCTCAAAGATCTACGGTGGAGATCTAATCAACAAAGGAGTGGGTAGAAGGATGATCAAGAAAATCTGCGAAGAGGGAGAGCATGATCACCGTTGGGTTTGCATGATCAATGGTGGGGATTACTCTAGAGAAAACGATTGGCACGGGGTAAAAGACAAATAAGGGGCTTAGGGAAGGCGAAGAAATCGGTCCCGTGGGGAATAAAATAGGGCTAGGTCTAGGACGAAAGGGGTTAAAGAATTTAGCAGATGGTCACAGGGCTGGGTCATGTGGGGAAGGAGGCCGAGGGCCTAAGCCCACGGGGGCTTGAGGCCAAATGGTGGAAAAAGGCTTAAAAATATGTTTTTTAAGCCTTTTTGAAGCTTCTTATAGTTTTTAGGAAAGGGTGATTTAAACCATATAAGGGAGTTTTGATGGTTTAGAAGGGGTTTAGAAGGTTTTTTTAGGGAAATGAAGGGTAAATGAGAAGGGGAAAACGGGGATTTTCTCAGAGAAAAATGATTGATTTTGATAAGTGAGAATGAGTGGGAAAAATGAATGAAATAGGCTTAGGAAATGATGGAAAATAGCTTAGAAACAATCTCTTTTGGTATCAGCAGGACAAACTTAAAGGCTTTGATTGAATATCTTTTGAGAAATGGATAACTTAGGGATAATGAACACAGTGATATTTCTGAAACTCATAGATTTTGATGAAAATATTGTTTTTGGAAATCCATGGACTAATCTAGCCATCATCAGATATAACATAATTTATAGATAGCTAATAGTGGCTCCACTTGGGGAGGACAACTGTCTTTCTAGGTGTCTAGAACCTCAGAAAATAATCTGTAAGTTTCAGTAGACCAGTGCTTGATTCATTGGGCATAATTATTTTATTTATTTTGTTGATTTTATTTAGATCTGATAATTTTTTAGCAACCTGCATCATGTATTCTCCTTTAAACAACATCACTACCTACCCAATCCTACTAGTCCTATCATTTTTTCTTCTTTGGAGTGCACTTGAACTAGCAAACTCCTTAACATTTTATTTTTGAAAACAGAAAATAAACTATCTAATCTTATATTTATTTCTCCCAAAAGTCTAAATTAAGTTGTTGAACTCTTTTTATTTTCTACCTAAGCTACTTGACTACCAAGATTAAAGTATTTGGCAGTCTTGATTCTCTAGCTATTGACATGAAATTTAAAGCATGATTCAAATCAGGATTAGACAGTTTGATCAACCATGGTTGTGGCATTTTGAACAAGCTGCACACAAACATTATTTTCATAAAGTAAATTCAGAAAGATAAGGTTATTATTTGTCATTAGTAAGTCATCCTTATCTATCTCTTTGGTTTTGTTTTGAGCATGTGGAACCAACATCTTCATATTCTCCTAATCTATTCTTCTTGACAAGTTAAGTCTGAAATAATCTGATCAATCAATGTATCTACTAACTTATCAGCATAGATTTAAAGCATGTTCAACCATGATTAGGCTAGATGACTGAACAAGATATCATTTTGAATCAGTAGTGGCATTTATACTTGCACGCTTCCAGAAAATTCTCTTTTCGGGTATGGGGTTGTACCTTTTTCGAATTTGTCCTCTTTTCCTTGTTTCTTTTCTTTTATTATTTTTGTATTTTCATTTTTTCAAAAGAATCTAAGACTAAAAATATTCTCAAAGGCTGAGCTTATTTGCATTCCTATCTAACCTAATCTAATTTGGAAATTATATTTTTAGCTAGTTAGTTCTCTTTTCCAATACATCCAATCAATCAGATGATTCCATGATTAGTCTTTTCTCATCTCCTTGAGCATACTGGATAAACAAAAGGGCCACTCCCATCTCACTTGTTTCTTAGCAGTAGTGCTAAAAAATTTTCTTGCACTTGGCAATAAACTACTCCTAACAACTTTTACTCCCTCTTCAAATGTCTTCAAGAATTTAGCAAAGGGATCTTGATATAATACCTGGTTATGGGTATTTTTACGATAGGTTTCAACCAGGATTACCTTTTTCTCCACTGTATCAAGATTAAGATTCTTTTGAGAAAGAAACTCTTCCTCATATTCATTATTATCTGAACTGGAAGACTCATCATATATTGCAATGTTATGTTCTATCAAGTCATTATTTTGATGATCAGGAGCAATCTTGCATAATAAATCTTCCCAAGAAGGTAGTGCACCAACTCTTAAGTGATTACCAACCTCTATGTCTTCATTTGTAACTTAAATGGAACTTTGTGTTTGTAAATCTGGATATAAGGAGTATTCCAGGTTCCAACTGATTACCTCAACCCTTTTAGGATGAAGGCTCTCATTTTTAATTTTCTCAAGAAGTTCCTCATCCTTTTCACCCTTAACATCAAAAATGAAAGACTGCTAATTTCCAATTATATGAAAGAGATTTCTGGTGGACTGTATTGGCTGACTGCTGCTTTCAAGCTAATGATAGTGAAATTTATCCCACAACTCAATTTCTAATTTCTCTACATGATTAACTTCTGTTTGGATAACATCATCATCATCAAATTGATCAAAATTTGGAGAATCATTAGCATAAATAACCTCACCAATCAAGTATATTAGATTATCAGTTTGTATTTCTTTGAATTGATCTATAATCTTACTTTCTAATTTAGGGAAGATGGGTTTGGTAGGAGAATGAACACAAATTCTTTGTTTACATGAAAATTTAGAGGCTGGTTGTATGTTTAGTGTCTGATTTATTTCATCTTCAGTTAAAAGAGGAGGCATTTTTCTTTTCTTTTGAATATAAGTACAACAGTTCTCTTTTTCTTGCAAAGGCTAATTTTGAGGCTGGATGTTTTCTTGAGCCTCACCTAAAAGAGATGGTGGATCATTAGTTGTGCCTTCAGAGGGATCTTGTGGGTTTTCCTCTATTAAATCCTTTAGGTTGTTATGATTGCTACCTTGAGAATGAAATGTATGGAATTCTTCTAATAAATCTTCAGAATGCCAATTGCCTAAGTTTTCATCATTTTTTTCAAGGTTTTGTATGAAATTTTCAATTTGATCACAACAATTTTCAGCTAAATATAGAGATGGAAAATACCCTATATAGTGTTTTTAAAATACCTTGTGGAAATCCTTTAAAAAAAACAAGATGCCAGGTTCTAGCCATTCATAGCAATTTCTTTCCTTACTTTCTAATGTTGCCATGAACATGTTCATAAGAAAATACTCATGCCATTCAAATTTCAATCTCAATACATGTATATGAAACTTGATGAGATGTAACAAGGGGTCATCAAACTTTTCATCTTGAAAAATAGGCAGGTTTTTCATCCAATCTATTTAAGGCATTTTGTGTGGGAATCTAGGGATATGATCTCTGTTCATTGGAGCATATCTCCTTTGTATCCTTGGATGCATGTTTTTAAATCAGAAAGGGTCACTGAATATTTTCAACCAGTCTAGAGTTCTCTACTAGTGGAGTCTTTAGGTCTTTTGGGGGTTGTGGAGTTACCAGGTGGAAGATTTGAACTTTGTTGTCCACCAACAACATGATTGGGTTTGCTCAATGCATTCCCAGTGGAGTTTACAAGGAATAGTGAAGTAATAGGCCTACTAGAAGCCAGTGGAGTCACCAAGTGGAAATTTTTAGCTCTTTTTAAGGTAAAATATGTTATGTTCCACCACCAATAAGTGATAAAAGCCAATCAGGAGATATTTTTGGATTTTTTAGAGTTTTTGTTTTGAAGGACTAATGAGTCTATAAGAGTTTTATAGGCTATTATGTACTCAAATTTCCCACCGTGATAGCCATTATGTTGGGGTCCTCTGATTTGGCAGATTGGAATAACAAGTGACAAGGAAACATCAAAACCAATCTTTAGAGCTCTAGGACCTAGCCTTCCTAGTCTCAGAGAGGGATCTCTCAATTTTTTGCAAAGATATGACTTTTTTGCTTGTAAAAGGTTTATTTTAGGCTAGTTATTAAGCATGAGTTTGTTTAATTTGTTTGGTGGCACATGATGATCTAGGCAGCATAGATAGAAAAAGGGAAATCTCTAAGTCATTGGGAAATGGAGTCAAGTGGAAATTGTAAAAAGTTTGTAAATGAATCAGGGGTATCAAAGGGAAAATCTAACTTGGCCAGTGGATCTACAAGGTCTTTCAGGTGAAATGAAACAGACATCAAAGGTTTAGAATGAAAAGTAGAACTAAGGGCAATTAAGAATCCTTAATTGTATGTACTTCTCAATAAAGGGACTTAAAACATTATTTGAACATGAAGAGGAATTCCATAGACAGGGCTAACCATAAATTTTAGAAACCACGCTTCAACAAATATTTCAAGACAAACTTTTCAAATGAAATCTAGGAGTTGAGGAATGCTCTATTTCATCCAAAGATTTCACTTTCAAGGAATTTAGAAAACAGAAAATATTTACAAATAACTGTATTCATAGAAGAGGTAACTCCTAGACATCTTTGATTACGACTATAAAGACCTTAAAAACAATTATATGAGAAAATACAAAGGGTATGATCGGAAACAAACCTCTTTGGCAGACTTTGGACAATGGTACTTTGAAGGGATACTTCATAAACAGTTTTTAAGTGGCAACAAGTAAGCAGGGAAAACCATAAATCATTCTTGAGACCAACTATTTGAAATATTTTTGAAATAAACAAGCACAAGGGTTCAAGAGAGCAATTAATAGTTCTCTAGAATGCCTCAGTAGAGGAAAACATAAAACTGTGGAGAGTAAACAGGTCTAAGGTGCTTCTAGGAGACATTTCTTAGCCTAAACGTTTTACTCTACTGTAGTAAGAAATGATGAAACAGAATGGAAAATAGGAAAAAACATTAACATATTAGAATACTTCACCAACAGCCAAGCTTAGGGATCCAATGACAGAGCTTTCTCCATCAAAAAATAGGTCAAAACATCCACAAGTTCCAAAACATCAATTTTCTTTCAACTTCAGCAGAGCTATGTATTACTTCAAAGAGTCATCAAATGCCCACTATAAATTGAGTTCAAATGTATTATTTATGCTGCAAATGAGGAGGTGGAACTAATCTAGGGTTTGAGGGTTATTAATTATAGAGTAAATGTATTTCTAGCCTTGAAAACCATGCAAGTCATAAGGTAGAAATAGGTAGCTACTTCTCTGTTAAATAACTTTGTCTTAACTCTCTAAGGAAAGATAGGTGGAAAGTTTGACTTTGCAACCTATTTTTATCTTTTACAATAACTACTTGACAACTTAAAACATCTTTTATCTAACTGCCATTTTTTCTTTATGAATAGAAGACATGCCATAGGTGGCAGTTAGATATTTTGGAGGAAAAACTGCTTCCTTTTGATTTATTTGAGGTTGCCTTTGGACTAAGTTTCTTTGTTTTTATTCACTCCTTCTTGAAAGACTAATTTCTGCTTTAACAACCTTAACTTTTAATTAATCTGCCTTGCTGTCCATTTTCTTTATTCAACTGTTTTAAGTTTAATCCTTTGTCTTCGAACTTTATCCTTTATCTTAAACTATGATTAAGTCTTCGGTCCTTTGTTTCTTCATATCTTCATTGATTTCTTCTGACTGCTTTTGTTTGATTGTCTGTGTGTAGGGGTTTTTCTATGTGTTGGAGGGTTTTCTTTTTATTTGATCAATGATCATGAATTATTTATTTTTTCCTTTGGATTAAAGCCTTATCTCTTTTTCTTTATGTATTTGGCCTCCAAGATCATCATCCAGAGACTCTGTCATTTAGTTTGACTGTGAGACGGCCTTCGAGCCTAAACTTCCATTAAACCTGCACAAACAAGAAAACTGTTAAATTAAAACCTGCACATTGTGGATTTACTACATTTCAGGGATTTCTTAGGGCGTATGGCAATCAGAGGAGCACTGCAGAGGGAGGGAGAAGCAAGGGAGGTTTCCATAGGTGAAAACAGGTGCGGGGAGGATAAAATTTAAATCATGGCACGAAAAACTGAAGAAGGTGGTTTTGGTGAATACCTGGGTGGTATTCATGTTAGTAAAGGGTGGTAAGTGCTTTCCGTTCTTTCAGATGCAATTCCATATGATGGTCTCCATGTGCCCCGAGAAAAACCATTTTTTTTCGCGTGGAAAAGAGGTGTTAAACCTCGGCGTCAATTTTTGTGCGATATCAAATTTGGACCGTCATATCTCAATCAGTGAGATCGACGGTGCAGAAAGGACACAAGACTGAGCGTAGGTTTGGAGGTGTGGGACCTAGTGGATAGGTGGCAAATGGAGGTTGAGCGCGAAGGTGTGGGTGTAAAGTGGGACCAACATTGATGAGGTATGTTATTTTGTTGGGAGCGCAAATGTTTATGGGCGGGGTTGGAAGCTTAGGGTTTGTGACGGCCATAGATATGAAAGATATACGGTGGAGATCTAATCAACAAAGGAGCGATTAGAAGGATGATCGAGAAAATTTTCAAAGAGAGGGAGTGTGATCACCGTTGGATCTGCATGATCAATGGTGGGGATTACTCTAGAGAAAATGATTGGCGCAGGGTAAAAAATAAAGAAGCGGCTTAGGGAAGGCAGAGAAATCGGTCCCGTGGGGCATAAAATAGGGCCAGGGCTAGGAGGAAATGGGCTAAAGCATTTAGCGGATGGTCACAGGGCCGGGTCATGTGGGGAAGGAGGCCGAGGGCCTAAGCCCATAGGGGCTTGAGGCCAAATGGCGGAAAAAGGCTTAAAAAGACATTTTTTAAGCCTTTTTGAAGCTTTCGATAGTTTTTAGGAAAGGGTGATTTAAACCATATAAGGGAGTTTTGATGGTTTAGAAGGGGTTTAGAAGGTTTTTTAGAGAAATGAAGGGTAAATGAGAAGGGGAAAAAGGGGATTTTCTCAGAGAAAAATGATTGATTTGGATAAGTGAGAATGAGTGGGAAAAATGAATGAAATAGGCTTAGGAAATGATGGAAAACAACTTAGAAACAGTCTCTTTTGGTATCAGTAGGGAAAAATTAGAGGATTTGATTGAATATTTTATGAGAAATGGATAACTTAGGGATAATGAACACAGTGATATTTTTGAAACTCATAGATTTTGATGAAAATCTTGTTTTTGGAAATCCATGGACTAATCTAGCCATCATCAGATATAACATAATTTATAGATAGCTAACAAACCTTAACATTAAAATTATCTTAACCTTAACCTTAATATTAACCTTACCCTTAACCTTAATCCTAACCTTTACCTAACCTTTACCTTAACCTAACCTTACCTTTAACCTTACCCTAACCTTACCCTAACCTTAACCTTAACATTGACCTAACCTAACCTTAACCTTAACCTAACCTTAAAGTTGCGGTTAAGGGGAAGGTTAAGGTTATGGTTAAGGTTTGGGGAAGGTTAAGGTTAAACTTAAGGTTAATGTTAAGGTTAAGGTTAAGGGTTTGGTCAAGGTTAGGGTTAATATTAAGGTTAACCTTAAGGTTAACTATAACCTAACCTTAACCTTGACCAAACCCTTAACATTAACCTTAACCTTAACCTTAACCATCACCTTAACCTTAATCTTAACCTTAACCTTAATGTGACTAAACCCTTAACCTTGACCTAACCCTTAACCTTACCCTAAACTTAACCTTGACATTACCCATAACCTTAACCTTAAACTTGACATTACCCATAAACTTAACCTTAAATTTAACCTTAACCTAACCCTAAACTTAACCTTAAGCTCACCCTTAAACTTGACTATGCGTTATCTTAACTATAACCTTAACCTTACCCTTAACCTTAACCTTAACTTAACTAAACCCGTAGCCTTAACCTTAACCTTAACCTAACTAAACCTGTAGCCTTAACCTTAACCTAATCTTAACCTTAACCTAACCTTCACCTTGAATTTACCTTAACCTAACCTTAACCTTAACCTTAACCTGACTAAACTCGTAACCTTAACCTTAACTTTACTCTTTAACCTAACCTTCACCCTAAGCTTAACCTTAACCTAACGTAACCTATAACCTTAACCATAACCAAAACGTTACCTTAACCTTAACCTAACCTTAACCTTAACCTTAACCTAACCTAACCTATAACCTTAACCATAACCAAAATGTTACCTTAACCTAACTTAACCTTAAGGTTATAGTTAAGGTAAATGCTAGGGTTAGGGTTAGGTTAAGGTGAAGATAAGGTTAAGTTTAAGGTTAAGGTTAAGGTTATAATTAAGGTTAAGGGTAAGGTCAAAGTTAAGGTTAAGGTTATGGTTATGGGAAGGTTAAGGTTAAGGCTAAGGTTAGGTTAAGGGTAAAGTTAAGGTAAAGGTTAAGGTTTGTTCAAGGTTAGGGTTAGGTTATAGTCAAGGTTAAGATAAGGTTAAGGTTAGGTTAAGGTTAAGGTTAGGGTTAGGTTATAGTTAAGGTTAAGGTTAAGTTTTAGGTCAAGGTTAAGTATACGGTTAAGGTTAGGTTAAGGTTAAGGTTATGGGAAGGTTAAGGTTAAGGTTATGGTTAAGGGTAAGGTTAGGGTTAGGTTATAGTTAAGGTTAAGGTTATGGTTAAGGTTAGTTTATGGTTAAGGTTAAGGTTAAGGTTAGGTTAAGGTTGAGGTTAAGGTTAGGTTAAGAGTTAAGGTTAAGTTTAAGGTTACGTTAAGGGTAAAGTCAAGGTTAAGGTTAGGTTAAGGTTAAGATAAGGTTAAGGTTAAGGTTAAGGGTAAGGTTATAGTTAGGTTAAGGTTAAGGTTTAGTTAGGATTAGGTTAAGGTTAGGTTAAGGTTAAGGTTAAGGTTAAGGTTAGGTTAAGGGTTTGGTCAAGGTCAAGGTTAAGTTTAGGTTAAGGGTAAGGTTATGGTTATGGGTAAAGTTAAGGTTAAGGTTAGGTTAACATTAACCTTAACCTTAACTTTACACTTAACCTTAACTTTACCCTTAACCTTAACCTGACTAAACCTGTAACTATCTTTACCCTTACCCTTAACCTTAACCTTAGCCTAACCATAACCTTAACCTTAACCCTAACCTTATCTTAACCTTAATCTTCCCATAACCTTAACCTTAACCTTTAACCACAAACTAACCTTAACCTTGACTTTACCCTTAACATAACCTTAACCTTGACCTTAACCTTAACCTTGACCTTAGCTATAACCTAATCCTAACCTTGAACAAACCTTAACCTTAACCTACCCATAAGCTTCACCTTATCCTTAATTATAACCTAACCTTAACCTTGACCTTAACTATAACCTAACCCCAACCTTGACCATAACCTTAACATTAACCTTAACCTTAACCTTGACCTTAACCTTAACCTTACCCTTAACCTTAAACTTAACCTTGACCTTAATGATAACATAACACTAACCTTAACCTTGAATTTATCCTTAACGTAACCTTAACCTTGACTTTACCCTTACCCTTAACCTTACCCTAATATTAACCCTAACCTTTCCCTTAACCTTAACATTAAGCTTAACCTATCCTTAACCTTGAATTTATCCTTAACCTAACCTTAACCTTAACTATAACCTAACCCTAAACTTGACCTTAACTTTACCCTTAACCTTGACCTTAACCTTAACCTTAGCCTTGACCTTGACATTAACCTGAACTTAACCTTAACCATAAACTTAACCTTAAGGTTATGGGTTTAGTCAGGTTAAGGTTAAGGTTAAGGGTAAAGTCAAGGATAAGGCTAGGTTATGGTTAAGGTTAAGGTTAAGGTTATGGGAAGGTTAATGTTAAGATACGGTTAAGGTTAAGGTTAAGGTTATGGTTAGGCTAAGGTTAAGGTTAAGTTTAAGGGTAAAGAGAGTTATGGGTTTAGTCAGGTTAAGGTTAAGGTTAAGGGTAAGGTTAGGTTGAGGGTAAAGTTAAGGTTAAGGTTAATGTTACCTTAACCTTAACCTTAAATTTACCCATAACCTTAACCTTACCCTTAACCTAACCTTAACCTTGACCTTGACCAAACCCTTAACCTAACCTTAACCTTAACCTTAACCTTAACCTAACCTTAACCATAACCTTAACCTTACCCTTAACTTAACCTAACCTTAACCTTAACTATAACCTAAACCCAACTTTAACCTTAACCTTAACCTAACCTTAACCTTAACCTTAACCTAACTATAACCTTACCCTTAACCTTAACCTTAACCTTATTGTAACCTTAAACTAACCTTAACTTTGACTTTACCCTTAATGTAACCTTAACCTTAACCTTAACCCTAACACTTAACCTAACCTTAACCTTAACCTTAACCTAACCTTAACCATAACCTTAATCATAACCTTGACCTTAACTATAACCTAACCCTAACCTTACCCTTAACCATAACCTTAAACTTAACCTTCCCATAACCTTAACCAACCCCTTACCCCATACTCTAACCTTGACATAGCCATAGCAACATGTATAAAACTAACTATAACTACAACCCCTAAGCAACATCCTTAACCTAACCTTAACCTTAACCTTCCCATAACCATAACCTTAACCTTATCCTTGACCTTACCCTTAACCTTAACTATAACCTTAACCTTAACCTTATCTTAACATTAACCTAACCCTAACCCTAACCTTTACCTTACTATAACCTTAAGGTTAGGTTAGGTTAAGGTAAGGTTATGGTTATGGTTAAGGTTATAGGTTATGTTAGGTTAAGGTTAACGTTAAGGTTAGGGTTAAAGTTAGGTTAAGGTCAAGGTTAAGGTTAAGGTTAAGGGTAAATTTAAGGTTAAGGTTAAGGTTACGGTTAGGTTAAGGTTAAAGTTATGGTTATGAAAAGATTAAGGCTATGGTTATGGGAAGGTTAAGGGGTTAAGGTTAGGTTAAGGTAAATTCAAGGTTAAGGTTAGATTAAGGTTAAGATTAGGTTAAGGTTAAGGCTATGGGTTTAGTCAAGTTAAGGTTAAGGGTAAGGTTAAGGTTATAGTTAAGTTAAGGTATGGTTAGGGTTACGTTAAGGTTACAGTTAAGGTTAAGGTTATGGGTAATGTCTAGGTTAAGGTTAAGGTTAGGCTAAGGTTAATGTTAAGGTTAGATTAAGGTTAAGGGTTAGATCAAGGTTAAGGGTTTAGTCACGTTAAGGTTAAGGTTAATGTTATGGTTAAGGTTAAGGTTAAGATTATTGTTATGGGTTTGGTCAAGGTTAGGGTTAGGTTATAGTTAACCTTAACCCTAACCTTAATACTAACCTTAACATTCACCAAACCCTTAACCTTAACCTTAACCTTAACCTTAAGTTTAACCTTAACCTGTCCTAACCTTAACCCTAACCTGAACCTTAACCTAACCTTAACCATAACCTTACCCTTAACCATAACCTTAACCTTAACTTTACCCTTAACCTTGACCTTACCCTTAACATAGCCTTAACCTTAACTTTACCCTTAAACTTAACCTAAATTTAACCTTAACCTTCCCATAACCTTAACCTTTACCTAACCTTAAGCTTAAGCTTAACCTGACTAAACTCATAACCTTAATTTTAAAATTTAACCTTACCCTAACCTTAACCATAACCTTAACCTTAGCCTTAAATTTACACTTAACAAAACCTAACTATAACCTAACCTTAACCTTAACGGTAAGCTTAACCTTAACCCTATACGTAATCTTAACTTTACGCTTAACCTAAACTTAACCTTAACTTTAACCTTAACTTAACCTAACCTTAACCTTAACCTAAACGTAACCTTAACCTTACCTTAACCTAACTTAACCTTAACCTTCCCCTAACCTTAACCTTTACCTTAACCCGAACCTTAACCCTAACCTTAACCTTAACCTAACCTTAACCTTGACTTTACCCTTAACCTTAACCTTAACCTGACTAAACCCGTAACCTTAAATATAACCTAACCCAAACCTTACCCTAACCAAACCCTTAACGTAACCTTAACCTTAAACTTAACCTTACCCTTACCCTTATCTTAACCTTATCCTTGACCATAACCTTAACCTTGACTTTACCCTTACCCTTAACCTTAACCTGACTAAACCCGTAACCTTAACTATAACCTAACCCAAACCTTACCCTAACCAAACCCTTAACATAACCTTAACCTTAAACTTAACCTTACCCTTACCCTTATCTTAACCTTATCCTTGACCATAACCTTAAACTTGACCAAACCCTTAACCTTAACCTTAACCTGACTAAACCCATAATCTTAACCTTAACTATAACCTAACCCTAAAATTTACCAAACTCTTAACCTTAACCTTAACCTTCTCCTAACCTTAACCCTAACCTAAACCTTAACCTTAACCCTTAAACATTAACCTGACTAAACCCTTAACCTTAACCTTAACCTTAACCAAACCTTAACCTAAACCTTAACTTTACCCTTAACGTTCACTATAACCTAACCTTAACTTTACCTTTACCTTTACCTTTACCTTAACCTTAACCATAACCAAACCCTTAACCTTAATCTTTACATGAACCTTAACCTTACCCTTAACCTTAACCTTAACTTTACCCTTAACCTAACCTTAACCTTAACCTTCACCCTTAACCTTAACCTTCACTATAACCTATCCTTAACCTTAACCTTAAACTTAAACTTAACTATAACCTAACCCTAACCTTACCCTAACCATAACCTTAACCTTAAAATTAACCTTTACCCTAACCTTAACCCTAACCTTAGCCTTAACCTTACCCTTAACCTTACCCTTCACCTTATCTTAACCTTATCTTAACCTTATCTTAACCTAACCTTAACCTTAATTGTTGTTGTGGATTAGTCGCATGGGTGTACAAAAATGCACAAGCTTAGAGAGTGTGGTCTACTCTCTAAACTATTGGTAACAGGAAGAAAGTGGGGGAGCTCAAAAGAATAAAACTTAATGGAAATAGTATGCTGAAGTATGCTCTGGGTAAAATAAAACTAAAAAGCACAACTATACAGAAGCTATAGAGAGAGCTCCAAACAATAATAATGCAAACGATGGCTCGATGGCCTCTTCTTATTAAATGTTCGAAATCAAGAATAAATTTTACCCACTTGCCAAAGGTCGCCTAGGCAATGGCTCTAGGTCCCGATGCAAGGATGTTGCCTTCCAAGTTCTGCCTCTGATGCAGTCTCACTCTCTCTCTCTACTATGGTGGACTAAGATGTTGGGTGGCCAACTATAAAGTCCTCTTTAGCTCCAGCTCTGGGTCACACACAATGCTGGCATTGATTGGGAAACTTTGGCCAACATAACCTTGTGATCACCATTTGTTCATCTCTTGGTGGGTTTATATAGGTGAGCTTCAAATCCTCCTTCCCTCCCTTTGTACATGATGGATGGTGACCGAAGGGAGAGGTGTGATTCCATTATGTGCTCAAATATTCTTTTGTTTGCTCACATAATGTCTAAGGAGGCACTGGTGGCTATCCTTAGGCGACTTTCACATAAGGAGTTGTTAGAACATAATTTGAACCTCAGGCTGAAGGAAGGCAAATAAGAGTAACCTCAAACCATGCTCAGCTTTGTAGCTAGCCCTACAAGGTTAGGAGAGGGCTCTCTCTAGGAAAAATATTCAATGAAATATAAGAGTAAACTGATTTTAGGCTAGGTATAATAATGGGAAATGTTTTTTTATAAATTCCAGGGCTGTATGGAATAGGAAGAGCAGCTTGAATTTGGGGAATTAAATCAGAGATATAGGGTATTTCACGTGGCAAGGTAGGCAGGAATTTTAACAATTTAGTTTAAATAATGATGAGATGATTAATACTGGTGAGGAGATGAAAAGGGCATAGGAGATGGATCCTTTTCATACAGCAGAAAACATAGAATGTTGAATAATTTCCCAAGGCAGAGCATTATATAATGGATTCTCCCTATCTATCTTGAAAGCGTTCAACAAGAGATATGAATGAATGAACAGTAAACATAACAATTTAACAGAGGAACACAAAGGAAAGAACAAATGCTAAAATTCATGCCACAAGGATCCCACAAATCAGAGCTGCATATCTTTATTAATTCCCTACCAAATTGTTACAAATGGAGCGCAAAGCATCCTCAGTGATTTCCAACTATTCCACACTTTATTCCCCTTTACAAATGATGAATAAATTACATTAAATAGACCAAAATGAGGGGAGTAGATCCATAGAAAAAGGGGTTGTTTCACCAGCTCAAAAAATGAAATCTGAACATAGGAAAAAGTCCAACAGTATGCCCCTGAAAAAGAGGGGAAAAAATACATTTTGACCATTTGGATAATTTGCAGTTACACCCAATGAATGAAAATAGGAAATCTGAAGAACTGATCCCTTTTTCATCGCTGTTGTAGAAGTCTCTGTTTCATATTTAGTTTCTCAGCCTTGACTATTTCTTTCCTTTGGTTTGAGAATTCCTTTATGCCGAGAAATGCCTTTGACACTGATAAAAATGAAAATTTTCCATTTAATGAACAAAATACCCTTTCGAATGAACAAAGAGAAAAGGGAAAGGGATGGTGGGCCCAACTTACGATCGCAGATCACAAATCGAAATCAGAAGGGGGAGTGTGTATCATATAATAGGGCAATGTAAATTTGCGATGCAATCGGGAAAGCTTTAATGGGGCCAAGGAATCGAAATTGCAATTTGGAAAGGGGAACAGGTTTATCAGATAGAGGAGTAATGCGATGCGATAGTGTATAGGAGGAAAATGGAAATCACAATTGCAAATCAGGACAGAAGGGAAGTGGGAGCACGTCGTAAAAACTTGTGATGCGATGAAAGCGGGTGCGATGGAGTAATACCATAGAGTAGGGGTAATAAAAAAGAGAAAACAATGTCCGATGATATAAATCCTTTGAAAACAAACAAAAATGATTTTTGTTCTTTACAAAGGAAAAACCCTTTTTCATTGCAAAAGGTGGAAGGAACTAAAGGTGGGGCCCATGGAAAATTGCAATCACAATCAGGAAAGGGAGCGGGTGTATTATATTATGGGATCTGTCGATTGTGATGAGTAATATGCGATCAATCGCATCGGCGGGGGAGTGCGGAGGTTTAAACATGGTAAAGTGAAAACGTCCCATGCGATGAAACACTTAAGAAATTCTTTAAAATCAGTTTATCACTATTTTCAAAGGGAAAAACATGTTTATTTGGAGTAGGGTGCAAAGGCCTTGTGGTGGGACCCAAGAGTAGATTGCAATCACAATCGGAAAGGGGAGAGGATTTACGTGCTTGGAAATGAAACATATGATTGGTGATATGCGATTGGTCGCATCGGGGGAAACCAACATAGCAGGACTCAATTGCATCGGAAGCATTATGGGCGCGGGGACATTACGAAGCTGCGATGTGATCGACGATGCGATTACATATGGGTTGTCCGATCATTGATAAGATCAACGGTCTAGATGTGATCGAAGGTGCATTAATCAAGATGTGAAATTTGAATGGTGCGATTGGATCAGGAGAAAAAGATGCGATCAGATCGAAAAAATAGGGATGCGATCGGGTCAGAGGGAAAGGGTTTTATAATGAATAAATTTAAAATTTTATGAAATTAAGTCTAAGGGATAAATAAGAAAAGGGGTAGGGCTAGGCTTTTAAGGACTTTTGTTCACTTAGGCATATTTTCCAATCCAGAAGTCAGTTTTGAGAGTATAATATACCATTGGAAAGCTCTTTTCGGGATACTTCGGATGGACATACTTAGAACTTGTTTTTACACTGAAAATACTATGGAAATCCTCTTCAAAAAGCAAGATGGTGGATGTGTGGGAATAACACCTTCTAAAGTACAACTTATTACATATGAAGATATAAAATTACACAAAAGATGATAATAAAAAGCAAAGTACCATGTTTTCACCTCAAAACACGGTTTTGATGTGAAAATTACATCAAGTTTGATAGAAAAACTCTTTGATATTTCCAGATACTATGCCTTTGAGTTTATTTGACCTCCTCATGACCTTGCTGATATTTATTGAAACTTGACTCATTAATTTGACCGTGATGAGACCCTAGAACCTAATGAGCCAAACCCTATGACCTACTAACAAGACTTACAAAGTGAAAGTGACTCATGACTAAAGACCATAGAGAAGAGAGTTAGCAAGCTTTACATGAGGGAAAAATGATGAAATACCACTACCATCAATGAATTCATGACCTAATGGAATGATGAAAATTTATGGTATGGGACTCCTAATATGCATATGCAAACGAGTAAGTTTGATCACTTATAGCAGTATGACAAGACTAACACTAACAGGAGTAATTGTCCTTTGCTTGTTGTGGTCTCGAAAAGTGACATTTTTCCATTTCCAGGAATGCACGCTTATCAGGAAAAAAGGCACGCAGAAGGCGCTCTTCTGAAAGGAAAAAGTGTGCATTTGAGCATTTATCACTAGTTCAAATCTGGTTTTCTCAAAACCTTAGAGATTTTAAATACTTCTTGATTCCATAATGTGTTCTTGTCCTGTAAATCCTTGGGCTCGACATTAATTGATGTTGTCTTCAGCTATACGATTTTCAAGTGTTAACAGTTTCCCCCTAATGTGTGAGGTCTAGGAATAACTGTATAGCTGAAATACATTATAGTTTATTTTCTGTATCGTATGCAGAGAGAGAGAGAGAGAGAGAGAGAGAGAGAGAGAGAGAGAGAGAGGTCTATATGTATTTTTGGAATTGACAACACCTTGCACCATTTCTGAGATAACCATGACCTAAGGGACCCCTTGCAAGGAGAAAAAATATACAACATATTTACAAAATTTCAACGAGGTGGGCATGTCCCATGCTCGTGATGCTATGGCTTGTTAAACAAAATTGATAGATACATGTGTTGTTTATGCCACTACTGTGGTAGTGATGTTGGTGGTTGTTGATGATGACTATTGATGCCCTCAGGGGCGTTTTTTATTTGACGATAGGTGGAATGTGGTACCCATATGCGTAGTCTTGGTATGACATATCATTGCGGAATGTACACATATGTACTGGCTGGGACCTTCCCGTGTAACCATTGTTGTTAGAGACACTTATGGAGGCACGGGTCTTCGACGGATCTGATCAAAGTGCAATGGTTGTAAGGTACGAGACCATCGTGACATGAAAGCTTTTGCTGTGGTCGAATGTTAGGAGGATCGATGACATCTATGGACAATGATGTCTCTTACAGTGCCACCTGAGGATACCCCTTTGCATGGGGAGGGGTCATCCAAGGTACCGCTTCCTTTTTGGAAAAGAGGTGTTGGGGTCGACAAAAAGAAAGCCTAACCGAACCATGGGTTTCCAACCTGAGGGGTCGGGGACTGAGATATGATGGGTTTAACATAGGCACATTTGTGAGAGATGACTAAAAACAAATGATGGGGATTCAGTGGCCCAAGGTCGAAGTATACGTGAGCAGCTTGGCGACAGTCATAGTTATTTCTGAAGGGAAAAGTCCCTGGAGTTGGTAGGACCTCTAGGGCGGGTGTGAACCGACTATGAATTTTGTGATGGTGCGTGCTTGGGGGTGGGGGGGGGGGGCTAAATACTTAGACCAAGGGAAATCGAGGACTGCTGCCATGGGAGAAAAGGTGAAATATGAGGGTGAAGTGGTGAAGGGAATCATTTGCAGTCTTTGTACACTTACCAAAAGAATAAAATAATGGGTTTGGTTTGTACAGAACACAGAGACAGGTACCCTAAAACATGAAAGAGGGTCACTCACTGAAGGTGTGAGGATGGTGTTTTGCTGGGGGTATGGGTCCCATTGGTTGGTGTCATGTGTGGAGTTGATGAAGCAAAAGATGTCGCAGATGGGATTATGCTGATGGAGGTATGGTGGGCCAAATGTGGTGCGCGGAGGTGTGCTTTCAATCTGCTTGTACAACCTGATCGTCTGGGAAGGGGGCTGAGTTTGAATGGTGAACTTGACCTTATGAATGATAAATTTCTTGGCATGAGGTGCTTCCTAGACTAAGATGGTATGGTCATGGCGTCACTTGTGGGGTGATGTATGGTCTACTTTGGATGAAGATCGCCATGGAGGGGAGGCTCTACCGACCAACGCAGACGTTTATCATATGTAGGGTTGGGTGACGATAAATGTGGTTAGGTATGAGGACCCTATGGTTTATTTCTAATGGAGAAATGATGTCAGGATATGCAGATTTTTCTAGGACTTTATCATGCTGGGGGTAGAATGATACCTGCTCTGAGATTTTTAGCAGATGGTGTTGTAAATGGGCTGTGGGTTTTTCCTGCAAAAACAACTACTTAAGTGAAAGAATATTCTTTTCACCCAATATTATTGAAAATCATGAACTTTAGAAAGGAATATGGGAGGGTGCATACCTTCCGGCGCTGAAAAAAATATTTTTTTAGGAGTGTGAATGTGTGGTATTGCCTTTGTTTGTTATGGGGTGCTTATCACCGTGCTGCTTTCAAACTGGTGATCAGATACTCTAAGCTCCATTTTTTTCTTGGGAGTTGTTACTTGGGTCCTAGTTTTGATTTCATTTGGGTTTTCCCCCAGAATGAGATTAGGTGGGGCGTTTCCGGTTACTGCCCCTTGTCGAGGATCTCCCTTTTGTTTGTTCCTCGGTTTCTTTTTGCAGCATTTGGAGGATTGTCATAATTCTCCTGGTTGTGTGGTTGCTGATGAGCCTAGGAAGGGTTGCACTAGATTGACCGGCGCATTACGTTGTGCCATTGGTCCACTCTATGTGGGGAATGGGGGATATCGGTTCCCTTGTCCTCGGTTTGTATATGAGTGCGGGGGTGACTTTCATGATAGGTAGGTTGTGATACATTCTAAGTAGAATCGTATGAGTATCCAGGGTATTGATTACTGCTGCCTAGGTGTCCTTGGGCCAAAGACCCAATAAAACCATCTACAGAATCGACATGCATGGTGCTACTTCTGCCTAGGTGATCATGGGAAAAATTCCCGATCAAACCATCTGCAGAATCGATGCACATGGTACTACTGCTTCCTAGGTGATCTTGGGTCAAAGACCCAATTAATCTGTCTGCAGAATCTACCTACCTGGTAACTCCCTAAGTGCAATGGGTGTTACTGCTGCCTAGGAGATCATGGGTCAAATACCTAATCAAGTTGTCTGCAGAATCTATGTACTGGGTAACTCTCTGAGTATAATGGGTGTAAATAATCTATGCTGATGTAATTGTGGGCAGCTTTGGAGTTGTTACCTGCTCACCTATTAGGCCCTTTTACCATTTTTGGCAATGGTTCCAAAGAAATATTTGGAATGGTTAAAGGTGTAGTCAGCATGATCGTACTAGCCCCTGATGTATTGGTGTCTGGTGGGATGTCGTAGCTATGATTACGAGTTTGGAAAAAAAATTCTTCCCCAACCATGTAAATTTCATGGTTGTTTTTCTCAGAATCGTTAGGGTTTTGTTGCTGAGTGTTGATCGTTCCTTCATAAGGGAAGGGTTCTTGCATAACCGTAGTTGTCTAGGAAGATCCTCCTTGTCCTTGGTTACTCTAAAGATTTTTAAGCTCAGGGAGTTCAGAACAGTGGTGAGTATAATGCCTGTACTCACCACATATTGAAAAAGAATGGTTTTTTCGTAAAGGTGGAATTTTTCTTTCCTTTGGGCATTGCTTAGCTCTTGGTTTTAATTTTGGTTAGAGTTACCTCCAGCCTGGGATCGTGGTGGGTGCTGTTGGTTGCTGCCCCCCTGTCCAGGGTTCCCTTTGGGATGATTTTTTACCTTTCTCTTAACCACGTTAGGAGGATAATTCTCTTGATCATACTGGTGTGGTTTATTTTGGGACAGCTGCACACTTGTGCATTTTTTTTGCATAGGTGGGTTATGTGCTTGGGCCTGAGAATATTTTTGTCCCATGTTTGCACCTAGCCATTGGGGGGGAGTTCTTCCATCAATTTTTCTTCATGCGTACTGATTCCCCTCAGCCGGAGGATACAATCCTCCTTGGTGATACGCTGGCACCCTATTAGTCAATTTTTTTTGCTGCATATGATGACTTTGAAGTCCAAGTTGAGACATGTTCTAGGTAGACCCATGTGAGTAAATAGGATTCTGACTACTGATTCCTAGGTACCCTTGGGTCATAGATCCAATAAGTCCATCTGTAGAGTTAGATGCGTCAGGAAATTCTTAATAAGATTGCAGGGGCAAGGCATTGGGAAGGATATTGTATATGTATCCTGATTGCAGGTACATCAGTTCAAGCTGTTAGGAAATACTGATTGCGTCCTCTTCGTATGTGGGGTTACATTGCACCACATCCTTTGAAATCTCCATCATTATAGTTTTCAAGAATAAATCTAAAAGGACTCGGTCATCGAATTGTGCTTTGCATAAACTGCGACGCCACCTCCACTCATGGAGATGTTCTAAAATATGGGTAGAGGGGGATTGTCTGAAATGAGTCAGTAACTCCATTCATGAATCATGGTGAATGTGTTACTGAAATTATGTGAGGAGCATGATAGCGAGGGCGCTAAAATTTATATGTGAAGCAGGAGATTTATCCACGTACCATTTCGCGGCCACTCCTGTAAGAGTGCGTTGAAATAGCCTCAACCGAATAGTATCGTCAATGATGCTATTCGATGAGCACCACAGGTGAAAGGTCATTATATGATTTCTTGGGTCTTCTGTGTGCTTTCCTTCAAACTTTGGTATGTATGAAAGGAGCTTCCTGGGCATGGGAGGCCAATTGAGGTCATGTGCGATGGGGTCATTGGTGAGCTTGGTTAAATTTGGTAGATTAAATGCCACTAAGAAGGGTGATTGGGAGGTTGACACCATGGCAACATGTTAAGACACGAGGTTCTGGTTAGAAAAATGGTTAGCCTATGACGTACCCTATTGTGAATTCAGCTAGTTGGCTTCCCGTATGGGATGCGCTCCTCTGCCCCCCAGGGGATGAGGGGGGAGTGATGTGTGGTGTGGTGTTGGGAGACTGACTAGGGTTCCCAACTAAGGTTGCTCCAAGAAAGGAGGAACCGACCACTGTGGCAATGTTCCAACTTTGATGCCTAAATGGCGAAAGGCCTAGAACCCCTCCTGGTAATGGGGGGAGGTCTAAAAGATCCCTGGACTGACAAGGTTCCATTAGAACCATTTGAGTGTTGACCAGGTTAGTTTTTGGAAAATTTTTGAGGGGTCAATCAAGAAAAAAATTTGTTTTGTTTGTTTTCACATGATACTCAAAATCCTAGAAGACTTAATACGTCCTCACACATTCAAAAGTAACTGGGCCTTGAGAGGATTTCTTGCGAGTGCTGGTACAACATCTCGTAAGAGTTGGTGACGCTTCCAGTCAACCGAAAAGAATCAACCAAGGTAAGGGTAGAGGGTCTGGCGCTTGCCTGCACTGTCACCTATAGGGTAAAGGATGCCCTAGTTTTGGCCATTAAAAACCACCATCACACGTGAGTGTTCGATTCTTAGGCTTCTTGGTATTTAGCTAACAATACCGAGTATCAGCCGGTTCAAGTAGCCCCAAATGATACCTCACACACTACGCATAAGCCTAACCCCCTCTGAATTAGGTGTCTACTGCACTCGGGTTTTATTTTTCATGGGCTGATAGGTGCATTTTAAAGCTCCCTAAATACATAACTTATATGTTTCAATGTGAAGTGTGATCAAGGTGGCTTATTGGATGCCTACCCCCTTGATCCTAACTTAATCTATAAATTCTCTTGTGGCCCCCATGGGGAGAATTTAGTGAGTTGGTTTAAGTTATTTTTAGGTGGCTTTATTTTCTTAGTGGGTGAATGTGTGTGAACGTATGGTGAAAAATCTCATAATTTGAACATATGGATATCGGTGATCCTTTACAAAAGTCCCCTAGTTAAATTATGTGATGTTGTTCCTTGCTCAAATAGAAAGCATTTGCAGATAATGGGCTGCTTCCAAATCCTCCTAGTTATTCTATGTGAGTGAATAAAGGGAGATGGTGAATCATGAATTTAGAGCGTTCATATGCTTGTCTAGGGTAACCAAATGGTGCAAAGACAACAAATATTACTTGTTTTAATTGGCGATTAAATCCTAGTCCCGCAATTTCCTAAATGCAAAAATTGAATTTAAACTAAACAATTTCTACACTAGCTTATGCATATGTGGCCTTGAGCCACTTACTTGGACTATTTAAGCTAAGTGTGCATACCAGAATGTGAAAAAAACATAAATTGTTTGGAAAGAAATTATTAATTCACTCCCTACTTAAACTATGTGAACACTTTTTGCAAAAACCAACTTAAATGAAAACTAATTAAATGCCTACAGAAAGTAGCAAAAAATGAGTTCTTCGAAACTGTGGGGTATCAACACAGGTGTTGGCAGATACATTAGGAGCTGCCCAACACACTTATAAGTAGAAAAAATGCAGAAAATAGGGATAAAAAATCTCTCTATAATTTGTGTGCAAAAGCCCTTGATAGGTGCATCTTCCTACACGCAGGTCACTCCTGAACACGTGCAATGCACCTCTATGAGGAAAAATTGCACACAAAAATCCTACAAGTAAAAATATTAGGAGCTTCCTTCTTTAGTCTGTCACCTCAGTGAGTCTAGGGACTGCAATATGGGTCATAGGACTGTCAGCTCCACTCCATCATAGACAAAGGGTCTCCTGCAAAAGATGGCACAACCACATAAACTTGAAACACGTCAGTGGAGTCATCAATCCTGTTGTTGTGGATTAGTCGCAGGGGTGTATGAAATCTCACAAGCTTAGACAGTGTGGTCTACTCTGTAGACTATTGGTAATAGGTAGAAAGTGGGGGAGCTCAAAAACATAAAACTTAATGGAAATAATATGCTGAAGTATGCTCTGGTTAAACTAAAACTAAAAAACACAACTATACAAAAGCTATATAGAGATTTCCAAACAATAATAATGCAAATGATGGCTTGATGGCCTCTTCTTATTAAATGTTTGAAATGGAGAAGAAATTTTACCCACTTGCCAAAGGGCTTCTAGGCAATGGCTCTAGGTACTGATGCAAGGATGTTGCCTTCCAAGCTCTGCCTCTGATGCAGTCTCACTCTCTCTCTCTGCTATGGTGGACTAAGATGTTGGGTGGCCAACTATTGAGTCCTCTTTAGCTCCAGCTCCAGGTCACACATGATGCTAGTGTTGCTTGGGAAACTTTGGCCAGCATAACCTTGTGATCACCATTTTTTCATCTCTTGGTGGGTTTATATAGGTGAGCTTCAAATCCTCCTTCCCTCCCTTTGTACATGATGGATGGTGACCCAAGCGAGAGGTGTGATTCCATTGTGTGCTCAAATATTCTTTTGTGTGCTCAAATAATGTCTAAGGAGACGCTGGTGGCTGTCCTTAGGAAGCTTTCACATAAGGAGTAACTGTCCTTTGCTTGTTGTGGTCCCGAAAAGTGTCTTTTTTCCATTTCTAGGAATGCGCTCTTATCGGGCAAAAAGGTGAGCAGAAGGCACTCTTCTTGAAGGAAAAAGCGCACATTTCATCATTTATGACTAGTTCAAATATAATTTTCTCAAAACCTTAGAGATTTTAAATACTTCTTGATTCCATAATGTATTCCTGTCCTGTAAATCCTTGGGCTCAACATTAATTTAGGTCATCTTTTGCTGTACGATTTTCTAGTGTTAACATTAACCTAACCTTAACCTTGACCTAACCATAACCTTGACCTTAACTTTAACCTTATATTTACCCTTAACCTAACCTTAACTTCAACTATAACCTTAACCTTAAGGTTATGGTTAAGGTAAGGTTAAGATAAGGTTAAGGGTAAGGTTAAGGTTAAGGTTATGGTTAAGGTAAGGTTAAGGGTAAAGTTAAGGTTAAGGTTAGTTTAAGGTTAAGAAAAGGTTAAGGGTAAGGTTAAGGTCAAGGTTAAGGTTAAGGTTAAGATAAGGTTAAGTTTAGGTTAAGGTTACGGGTTATAGTTAAGTTTAAGGTTAGGTTAAGGGTAAGATAAGGCTAACCTAATCTTAATCTTGACCTTAACTATAACCAAACCCTAACCTTGACCAAACCCTTATCATTAACCTTAACCTTAACCTTAACCTTGACTTTACCCTTAACGTAACCTTACCCTAACCATAACATTTACTTAACCTTAACCTAACCTTAGCCTTGACCTTAACCTTAACCTAACATTAACCTTTACCTTAACTATAACCTAACCCTAACATTGACCAAACCCTTAACATTAACCTAACCTTGACCTTAACTATAACCTTAACCCTAACCTTAACTTTACCCTTAACTTTAACCTTAATCTTAAGTTTAAACTTAACCTTGCCCTAACATTAACGCTAACCTTAACCTTAACCTTAACTATAACCTAACCTTAACCAAACCCTTAACCTAACTAAAATTGTAACCTTAACCTTAACCTTACCCTTAACCTGACCCTTAAACTTCACCCTTAACCTTAACATAACCTTAACCTTAACCTTAACCTTAACCTTAAGGTTAAGGTTAAGGTTAAGGTCAAGGTCAAGGTTAAACTTAACCTAACCTTAACCTTACCTTAACCTTTACCTAACCTTAACCTTAACTTTAACCTTAAACTTAACCTTAACCTAACCTTAACTTTGACCTTAACTATAAGCTAACCCTAACCTTGACCAAACCCTTAACCTTAACCTTAACCTGAATAAACATGTAACCTTAACCTTAACCTTACCCTTAACCTTAACTTATCAGTTACCTTTGTTAGTATGAATCCTTTGTCGAAGTGTACGAAAAAGGACCACTTTAGCTACGCATAACTAATAGCCCTAACAACAAAAGTGGCTGCCAATATCTTCAGATCCGCAGTTAGTTGAACATAAAGGAGCTGCAAAAACCAGATCTATGCATGGAAAGACATTGCTATGCGAAATAAAGGGCTTGCTCCATGCATCCAACAAGACAAGATAAGAACACAATTTTTTGAAAGAATTTTATATTACGTGACACCGGAGAAACAAGAAGGTGTATCCAGCTCTCCTCAATGGGATGGGTTCTTTGTGATCCTCAGCACTTCAGATCTAAGCTTTCTCTCTCTTGTAGGTGTAGAAAACCCAATGCAAAAATGAAGCTCAATGGGAGCAAATGATGAAAAAAAAAATGAGACCAAGTGTATAGATCCAGAGTGATCTAGTAGGCAACAAAAGGTGAAGAATGATGGGGAAAACCCTCCTATTTATAACAAAATATTGGGTCATTCTAGATCTTGGTGCATGATTAAAATAATGTTAACCCAAATCTAGATCCACCTTTTATGGAATACTTTATTATATTTGTTGGAGGGAAAGGGTCTTTGACGGGGCCAAATCCTCGATTAGTCAAAAATAAATAAATAAATGATTTATTTATCATTTTAAGGAAGTGGTTGAATGATAATCAAATAAATAATGATTTATTTAATTATTTGTGGGTGATTTTGTCATATTTAACAAGGAATATTATTTAAATAAGATTTAAATAATTATTCCTAGAAAATAATAAGATAAATAGAGATTTATCTAATTAATTTCTTTGTTTTGGGTTAAACATGATGAGGAATAATAATTAAATTATTGTTTATTTAATTATTCCATGAGGAAAACCAAACAAATATAGATTTGTTTAATATTTCCTTTTGGGGTTTCCTCGCTTTAACATAGTGAAAAAGTCAGTTTTGAATTTAGGGTTAACTCGTCTTACATGGTGTACGGTCCATCTAATGATAATAAAGTTGGAGCGACCAAAAATGTGGTGTAAATGCATTGCCTCAAATAAGGCGAAAGTGTCGAGCAAATCGTATGGACCGGCTACGTTGTAAGAACACAATCACTAGACAACAAAAGATGTGTAGAGAGAGAACGATGTGGTAGATAGTGTAATGGGGTGACTAGACTTTCGAGGAGACGAGACTCGCAGTGCAACAAGTCTCTTTTTTATGAGAGGGTACTTAGTCAAGGCGTGGGGGAGGCATACCTTATGCCCGCCGAGACAGTACAAAAGAATAGTGTGTCCAGTAAACAAGGGACCGAACCATAAAATACAGCTGGCAGAATCATGAGCCAGATAAAAATACAATGAGGAATCCCACATACATGCTGTGCCTGGGATAACAGCCAGGGCTTGTACAATGATATTTGAGTACATGAGATACAAATACAACCGAAATGCTCCCTGCAAATGGGGAAGGGCTCACAAAATCTGACTGATACATGCAAATCGAAGAGGCACTGCAAGTGGCTACGGCCAACATCATCAAATAGTTGGAGCTGTATTGAAGGCTGCAAAGAAGAGGTCATCCGGGCATGTGGGGGGCTACCTGCAGGGCCACCCCCTCATGAGGGTTGAAACATATCACACACACCCGGGAATCATCAAGAGCTGCTGCTGGATCACTGGACCATCAAGTATATGAATCTCGATCATGCTGAAGAAGCTATAGAAACAATCAAGCCAAAGGGAAAGGAGATATCCCTTTTCCTGATCCGAGGCCCCGAACAGGAGTGAAAGCTGGAATCAAGGTACATCGCCCTATAGACCTGGCTTCTGGAATAAATGAGCTGATGTCGATAGAAGGAGGTCCGCCATAGTTGAGGCAATGAGAGACCCTCAACTAAGGCATGAAGGAAAAGAGTAGAGCGATGGACAGACGGACACTAATGATGATAGTGAAGTGGAAAGGACTGAGTAGCTAATGGATGACTTCCCTTGCTAGAGCATAAAGGGCATGAATGACATGGCGCTGGATCGACACACATCATCGTGATGGGGAAAGTGGAACTGGGGTCAATAAAGACAAGAGAGAGACTAATCAATGACGGAGCGGAGGGCTATAGTGGGGTACAAAGGATTCCGATATAGACTATGGAGGGAATGATGACTCAACTTGGATGCTCTAAACAAGGGCGACTCGATGGTGCTGCCACACAGTAAAGGCCCCGATGGGGGACCGTGGAGACATGAGTATATGATGGGAACTCATGATGAAAATCGACATGAACAAGGACAAGTAAGGGGGCAAGATGGTGCCCCAAGTACAAGTGTCGTAAGTGAGGAAATTCGATTTTGAGGAGGGGTGAAGTGACCCTTCTTGGACAAAATGTGTCCTAGTGGAGTGTCAAAGCTCAAAAAACTAACAGATACCCATTTGAGGGCTCAGTGAGAGCTTTCCAACGGTGCAGACGGTTCATCAAACGGGGCTACGGTGTGGTCGCAGTAGTCGAAAGAAGAAACATGGGTTCTCTTTTAATAAGGCAGTTTTCCCTCCAAAATCACTCATTTGCTATTGTTACTGTGGTGAATGTAGAGAGGAGAGAAGGCCCTAAATAATAAGCAAGTGAACGAGTGCATAAACCGATATCAAGAATCTGCAATCCACAAGGTGTGTAGGAGGTCTAACTTTTTCTTGCATTTTGATCTGATATGTTTTTCACTTAGGGGTCCAATCTCAGAATGTTCCTCCTTCATCTCACGGCCGGGTGCACTTTGGGAAAAAGTGTGACCAGGACGCAGACAAAAGGTGCGACCTGTCCATTTAAAAGAGCAAAAATGCGAATTCGGGAGATGAGGGGTTTGGTGCTGCTTATATCGGGAAGTTGGGTTTGTGTTTGGTTATGGTTTTCCCCATCTGTACGCTGACAAAAATGATGTGTATGTGCAGGTATGGCAGAGTTACGGGTCAACTGGAGAGAGAGAGATCCGGGGACACTTCGGACAGAGATCCAGGCGGATCAGGGCGTCCGTCGTGTATTGGCCAGATATGGGGTTCTCAAGTTTTTGGAGAACCCATTGATGAGAGTAGGGGAACCGTTACTGGCCCGGATTATCATTTATTGGGATCCAGATCAGGAGATCTTTGTGGTGTGCTAGCCGTGATCGAGCCGGGACGCTGGGCGTGTACTTCCTGACTGGTCTCCCGCCACTGGGGATGGTGGGAAACACACAACCAGTGTTGCCACGGGGGCGGCATATCATGGAGTTCATGGAACGCCATTGTCAACCGGGTCTCCAAGTCAAGGGGACTTGAATACCGATCGGGGATCTAGAGAGGCTAGAAACCCGTGCAGTGGCCGCAGCTGTGCTGCGAATTCTGGGCATCCAGGTGTTCCATCACATCACTGGGGGGTAGATGATGATAGTGGAAAGTGTGTTGGGTGGGACCTACTATGGGTGGGCCCAGATGTTATTGGTGTCGCTAAAGCGACAGTTGTCGCTATGCAGGCGGCAGGTGAATCATGACTGCTCATATGGGACTTTTTTGTGCGCCTTCTTCTTTGAGAAGATCCCGACCTTGAGGCCTCATGTACAGCTTCTAGATGGGGGTCCAAGGGAGCCCAGGATGCGCCGTTGGGGACGGCTACTGTGCAGAGGAGGAGGAGGGGCGGTCGGGCGGGTGTTTCGACCGGAGTTTTTTGCCCATTGGGATCAGATGCCGCTGTACATAGACGACTACCCCTATAGTGGGATGAGCTACTGTGGGGATCCGGATCTGCCACTTCTGCCTAGTCGAGTCTGGGGGGCCGATGGTAAGTGAAAAATTGCTATTCTTATGTGGGCATGTTAAATTTTTTGAATAGTAATTGATGATACTGATTCATGTACTTTTGGTATGCAGATATAGCACCGGTAAAACCGGCCGGATATATGGGACGACCGGCAGCGTCTGGAGCTACAGGTCCAAGTGGGTCGAGAGCGGCGCAGAATGAGGATGCAGCCGCCCTGCTGGAGGATATCCACCGTAGATGCGAAAGGTTGTTGACCGGAGTATCAGAGCGTGGGTGGCAGGACTTAGACGACCAGTTCATAGAGCCATGTGTTGGTCTACCCTCGGAGTGGCGAGGTGTCATGCGGCGCATGGCGATGGCCGGTCAGGCTATGCATGATCTACATGCTGCAGGGGCAGAGCCATTGGCCCGGGAGCCTCTAGATAGTGATTAGGGGTAGGGGCATGTGGTGCCCCCTATGATGTATGTAGGGGCAGGTGGTGCCCTCAGTTTTGGGTTTTTGTTTGTAACATGCTATGGGCATGTCGTATGTATCAGAGTAGATGGACTCTAAACATATGTTTTGCGACACATATTATGGATATGCATCGTCTTTTGATGGTTGATTTAATGTTATTGTCTTGTATGAAATGTGTGTGATAAATGTCAATCTAGAACATGGTTTGCAATACTATCTACATAGTGATTCTGTTCTCGAGGTACATGGTTGAAAGTTATGGTTTCAAACGCACGTATTAAGATTTTCACTCGTAAATAGCGTCTAAATAGCACAGGGTTATGCACACGATAAACACCATTGAGTTGCATTACAAGAAGCAGGGAATCCAAACGAACGTGTAGATGGAGGATGCGATGAAAGAGGGCATCAGCTAACAGACCACGCACTGCATCATATTCGGCCTGATTGTTGGTGGCAGAACCAATGCATACCCCGTTAAAAAGAACAAGGGCATGCAAGGGGGTGAAGATGGCCCAACCTGCCGAGGCTAGATTCCTGGAGTAGCGACTTGTACCATCGGCGTAGCCGATAAAGGGTGTGGACGGGGGGTCCTGCAGAATGGTGTGACAAGACAATAAATGAGGGGATGAAAGGAAATGACGGCAACGTTAGTGTACAGAAATCATCGGGCATCAATTGCAGGGGGGAGTGTAAGGGGCAGGATGATCAAGACTCAAACAAGGTGGTGTATGAGGGCTATCGGAAACATGGTGAGGACTCGGGCTGCGGAGGTCAACAGAGACACAAGTGGAGTGATCTCGGGTATGAGGAGGAACAGGGTGATCAAGGGACACAACAGGGGAGGATGCAGACGGGCTAGGCTCCGAGTGTCTCACAGAGGAATATAGGTAAAGGATGGTTACAGTAGACTTCGTCATTTGAACATCAGGGGGGGAATGTCAATGGGAGCGGGGGGATCCTCAGGTTGACCTGAAGCATACTGCGCGAGGATAGGAGAGGCAGATTGATTTTGTTCAACCTCATACTCTCGGATTACCTCTAAGGAGGCGCGGTAGTGCGTCAGGTGAGGACAATGGTGGGAGTAATGGCCATGAACGCCGCACAAAGCATAGGGCTTGTTGGTGCGGAGAGTCTTGGGGTTCTTGGTTACGGACGAAGAAGGAATGGGGGCTTCAGGGACCGTAGACTCGGGGAACGCGACTTTAACCATGGGCTGAATACGGGGAAACTCAGGACAAGAATGGGTGGCATGACCAGTGACATCACATAAAGCGCAAGGCTTTGCGGGCGGTGGAGGGACTGGGTCAGTCATGGTAGTCTTGTCTTTGGGTGCCCCCTTGCGGGCTTTGCCTTTCTTCCCGGGTGCCGTCACGACAGGAGAAGGGTCCTGTGGAGGTGTTGGGGGCACAGAGGCAACGGAGGAAGCTAGGGGGACCAGTTGAACCGGTGTCAAAGCCATATAGGGCTTGGGGTGACCAGGAGGGGTAGCGGCTGGGGGATCAAGGTACCAGACCAGGATGCCCAAGGTCAAGTTAGGGAGAGAGAGGGTGGCCATGACGGGGACAGAATATACTCCGGGAGGGGGAGCTAGGAAAGGGATCTGCCCAGCAGGGTAATGACCAGGAGGGACGGCTTTGAGATGGTTAAGGCCAGGAGGAACCGATCCAGGAGGGTAAAGGGGTTCAGGGATACCAGCTGTAGGGGTAGGGCCAGAAGGAGGAGGTCCAGCAGGCTGAGATGAATGGCTAGGAGTGGGTTGCGGAGGGCGAGGAGGAGGTTGTTGACTAGCCGAGGCAGGCCGCTTACGGGCAGCCTGAGACGATTGCATCATGCAAACATTCGATGAGCTGGGATCGGTGACAGGAGGGGGGGGGAAGGTTAGGGAAAGTTCCAAGCAGGGAGGAATCTTTGTAAACGCCGGGGGAGACACTGGTCAAGGAATCAACGGTTTGCTTGTTGGCTACAGAAGAGATAGTCGTCTCAGGGGAGGTCTGAGATTTTGGCTCATGATATGTCAACTGGTCAATGGTGACTATCTTTCCATTATGGGGGAAAGACATCTTGCGAAAGACCACGGATGAGATAGCAGACATAGCATAGGTGTAGCTTCGCCCTAATAGAATGTTGTAATCTAGCGGGGCGTCGATGACTTCGACGTCAACGCAAACAGTCTTACCGGCGAGGGTGATAGGACAATTACGAAATAGGCCAATGGGCTGGGAGGCATGACCATCCCACACTCGAAGGGTGATCGTGGAAGGGGCCAGCTCAGGAGATCCGAGTTGCTTCCAAACCGAAGCGGACATCACGCATGTGGATGCCCCCTCGTCAATTATACACCGGGATACGTTGGCGTTCCGGATTTTGACTGGGATTTGGAAGGCAACGGAAGGAGGGAGGGGAGGATGGTCCAATTGAGTGGCGTCGAAAACAATCATTTGGTCATCAGCAGGATCTACAGCGCCCACGGCAGATAATAGAGCCTTCTTTTGGGAAGGGCACGACTGGAGGAGTTCCAGTGTGGAAATGGCAGTAGGAGACTGCGCCAGATCATCTACTATGCTATACGAATGAGCAGCTCGACCAGAAGCAGCATTTCGACGTAATGGTCCCTTAGGGATCTTGGTAGGGACCTCAACTTTGGGTTGAGGGATATGTAAGGGACCACTGGATGTCAAAAGAGGCTCTGTAGAACCTGAAGAGGGAGGCTCGGGGGCAGACTGAGCAGGAGGCTTGGGGTACTGACGAGACCGAGTTTGAAGGTGAAGATCGACGGATGGGGTAGGATTGGAGTGCATCATAAGGATCTGGTAATCAGAGGAACCAGAAATGGAAGGGGGGGCGGCTACCTGGCTGTCGGGCGGTTGGGTAGCCACGAATCCTTGTTGAGGGAAAGGATCAGTAAACACAGCTGGCTGGGTAGTGGCCACATTAGGAGGAGCATGAGGGGAGGCGTGTTGTCCACGCAATGTGGCTTGAGATTCCCACATCTGCCGCATCTGGGGTAAGAGGGGACAATCGTGGGTGTAATGACCATAAACACCGCAACACGAACATGGCTTGTTTGTGCGAAGCGGCCTGTCCGGCTTGGGTTGAAAGCCCTGTTGCTGGTTGCCAGTGTTAGGGTCCACACTAGAATTGGGTCCTCAGGTACCAGGGGTAGATTGGTTTTGGTTACCTCTCCGCCTTCTTTGAGAAGAAGGGGGATTAGTCGCGCCCTGCTGCGCAAATACTTGCCCTGGAGGGGGCTGTAGGTGCTGGTGCTGGGGTTGAGGAGGAAAGGGAGGAGGAAGCGCATATGCTGGAGGAGCTGGTGCACCAGGCTGCGGATAAGGGTAATGGGTGGGTTGGGCAACATTGGGGTAAGCAGGAGGTTGGGCAAAAGGAGGAGGCATGCCGTATCCTGGATACATGCTACCGGGAGGGGGGAGAGTGCTGGAGGAGCTGGCCCCTCCCTGAGGGAGACCATAGCCCATAGGAGGTTGAGCGTATGGATGGGAAAGGGATCCAACGATACCGTCGGCGGAATGAGATGCCCCCGGGGCGTTAGCGCCACCGGGCCTGGGGAGGTCAGGAAGAACGGTATAAACATAACCAGATTGAGCGTAGATCAGGTCATATTTCAAGGCTATTTGGAGGGCGGCTTCTTCAGTTTGAGGAAAATGAGAGGCGACATCTTTGCCGATGGGAGCGGGAAGGGTGCGCAGGAACCAGTCCATGTAAACCCGATCTTCGAAGGGAGGGGCTCGACATAAGCTCCGTCTTCGTCGCCATTCCTGAACATGGGCGGAAAGGCGTGTTGAAGAGGCTTGCTTAAAGGAAGTCAAGAGATCCGTGCCAGTATCGTATCGGAGGGGGAGCTGGAAGTACGACAAAAAGGCTTGGGCAAGAGTCTCAAAGGTGGTATGGGTAGAGGTGGCTTGTTCAACATACCATTTAAGTCACGGTAGTTTGCGCTTGGAACAAACGAAGACTTGGCTGAGTCAATTCCAGAATGGAATTGAGGAACACCACATGGAAAGATCGTGAGCATGATTAGTTGATCTTCTATTAAGGTCTCAAACTTAGGATTAACTGAGGAGCTTGGTTGGCATAGCGGGCCAGTTAGCATTGTGGTGAATGGGGTCATTGATCAACTGATGGAAATCGGGGAGGCTGAGGCCTGCAATGTACGGCAACACAGGGGTGGCCGGGGTAGTTCCTGTGGCGGTTCCGCTAGTAGTAGGGCCGGCATTGGGGCCGGGAGAACCGCTAGCGTTAGGCCCTGGACCAGACATGGTGAAGGTGACAGGGGGAGAACCAAGAGGAGAAGGAGGACCCGATGAATCAGGGGAGGAGTCGGAGTGCGATCAAGGTGGATCGTCTCGACGAGCGATGCAGGCGGAAAGGTGTCGATCAACCGGAAACTGAGGGTGAAGGCCAAGAAGTCTCCGGGAAAGGCGCCTTGGGGGCGCAATGATGACAGGAAGAAGGAAACCGACAAGGGCAGAAAGGGACAGAATCAAGTAATGTCAAGGGCGGATAAGGTGCAGTGACAATTGATTTTAGAGTCTTTGCCAGGCGGTGTTAACCAGGCGCTTCTTCACTTAGGGTCAGTGTGTGGCGTGCGTTAATTTTAATTTTTAAACCCTTTCCGTTTTGAGAGCAAGAAAAAAGTGTGCTGCGTAGCTGAAAATAAACCTACAGAGAACATAATATAATGCTGAAATAACAGAAAAATAACAGCTACTTGTGCATCTATCTAACCCAAGAAGGTGGGTCTCTCAAAACTATGCTGAAAAGAAAGGGAAAAACTATGTAAAACACACGGAAAAGGGGCCAATAGATCTAAGGTCAAGGGGGACAGGGATCTAGAGGACAAAGCTGCTGAAAAGAGGTGCAGATCATAGCCAAAAGACAGAGGCAAGGTGGCTGGAAAAAGGAAGGAAATCAGCAAAAAACCGGAGGGTGCAAGGCGGAGGCCTTCAAAAGAGGTCCAAACAAAACGACAGGAGGTGATTTGAAAGGAAGAAAGGCTGATTTCAAAGGATCTGAAAGGGAGGTAACAGATCTGGAAAAAGGAGGCTGAAGCTCTGAAAAACAGACGGCTGAAACAACTTAAAACTCTTCCAAAAAAAGTGGAGGGTACTAAAGCCCTAAGGGGCTAGGTTCCCACTTAGATGAGTAAAAAAAGATCAGAACTTGGTCAAAACAGGCTGAGACAGAGGCTGGAGGACCCTGACAGAAGCTGCAGAAAAACCCAGAAAAATTGCAGAAAAATTGCTGAAAAAAGGGCAGGTCGTAGTTTCTGACCTGATTTCAGTGCAGGTCGCAGGAAACAGGCTAAAAAGTGTGACCTGGAGGTCCAGGTCGCAGGTTTAGGGCCAAAAAGTGCGACCCCTAGTTCCGGTTGTCTCGGCGGCAGATTTTCAGAAAAGTTGCCGTCTCAGTTGCGGCTGGTGTCGCTTACCTGCGCAATAGGGCCAGAAACACACGGAAGTTAGAAATTTTAATGTTTTAGGGTTTTATGTGAGAAAAACAACATAAAAATAGGAAAAATAAACAACTGAAAAGAAACCCTAGGGTCTGAAGTAGCTGGATATGCAGGAATATGAAAAACGACAGCGGTCGTAATTTAAAACCCGTGTGGAGTTGCCATTTGTTAGTATGAATCCTTTGTCGAAGTGTACGAAAAGGACCACTTTAGCTACGCATAACTAATAGCCCTAACAACAAAAGTGGCTGCCAATATCTTCAGATCTGTGATTAGTTAGATAAGAAAATAGCTGCAAAACACCAGATCTATGTATGGAAAGACATTAAGCAGTAAAATAAAGGGTTTGCTCCATGCATCCAATAGACAAGACAAGAACACAATTTTTTGAAAGAATTTTATATTACAGGGCACCTGGGAGGAAAACAAGAAGGTGTATCCAGCTCTCCTCAATGGGATGGGTTCTTTGTAGTCCTCAGCACTTCAGATCTAAGCTTTCTCTCTCTTGTAGGTGTAGAAAACCCAATGCAAAAAATGAAGCTCAATGGGAGCAAATGATGAAAAATGAGACTAAGTGTATAGATCCAGAGTGATCTAGTAGGCAACAAAAGGTGAAGAATGATGGGGAAAACCCTCCTATTTATAACAAAATATTGGGTCATTCTAGATCTTGGTGCATGATTAAAATAATTTTAACCAAATCTAGATCCACCTTTTATGGAATACTTTATTATATTTGTTGGAGGGAAAGGGTCTTTGACTTGGGCCAAATCCCTTGATTAGTAAAAAATAAATAAATAAATGCTTTATTTATCTTTTTAAGGAAGTGGTTGGAAGATAATCAAATAAATAATGATTTATTTAATTATTTGTGGGTGATTTGGTCATATTTAACAAGGAATATTATCTAAATAAGATTTAAATAATTATTCCTAGAAATTAATAAGACAAATAAAGGTTTATCTAATTAATTTCTTTGATTTTGGGTTAAACATGACTGGGAATAATAATTAAATTATGGTTTAATTAATTATTCCATGAGGAAAATCAAACAAATATGGGTTTGTTCAATATTTCCTTTTGGGGTTTCCTGTTTTAACATAGTGAAAGCGGTTTTACTTAGGGTAAAACTGGTCTTACATGGTGTACTTGGGTCCATCTAATGATAATAAGTTAGATGACCAAAAAATGGTGTAACAACCTTAATGGGTTTAGTCAGGTTAAGGTTAAGGTTAAGGTTATGGTTAGGTTAAGGGTCAGGTTAAGGTTAAAGTTAAGGTTAAGGTTAGGGTTAGGTTAAGGATAAAGGTTAAGGTTAATGTTAAGGTTAAGGGTTTGGTTATGGGAAGTTTATTGTTAAGGTTAAGGTTAACTTTCAACTTAACCTTGAATTTAACCTTAACCTTCCCCTAAGCTTAACCCTAACCTTAACCTTAACCTTAACATAACCTTAACCTTAACTTTAACTTTATCCTATCCTTAAGGGTTTAGTCAGGTTAAGGTTAAGGTTAAGGGTTTGGTCAAGGTTAGGGTTAGGTTATAGTTAAAGTTAAGGTTAAGGTCAATGTTAAGGTTAACCTTCACCTTAACCTTAACCTTAACCTTACCCTTACCTAAGCTTAAGCTTAACCTAACCTTAACCTTAACTTTACCCTTAACCCTAACCTTGACCAAACCCTTAACCTTAAGCTTAACCTGACTAAACTAGTAACACCTAACCTTAACCTTGAACAAACCCTTAACCTTAACCTTAACCTCACTAAAGCCGTAACCTATTGTACGGTACAACAACCCCCCATTTTTAGCTTGTTCACATCAAATAATGGGGACCCTTTCTATAAATTTTTTGGCTAAACACCTTTTAGGATTTTTATTTAGTCAATTATCTTACGATTTTGTTAATTTTTATTTTCTTTAGATTATTGTTTTCATTGCTTGGTTGAAATCGATTTTTTATAAGCTTCCTATTGATGCTTGTTTCGTCTCATTTGGTCAACCGGTTTGTAAATAGCACTCCTTTGAAGTCTAATCAATTATGTCGTCTGGGTTAGAAAATGTGTAAAATGTACAATATTTTTTTTTTAATTAATTCAATAATGCATTTAGTTTAAAATATTAACCCGTAGTTAATTATGACTAATATTTTTCATTTTTTACTTATACAGCCAAATAACGAAGCATCGAGATTTCGATAATTTACTCCAATTTTCAAATAAATCTAAACTCGAAAAATCTGAAAAATCCAAAATGTTAAAGTGGCTATAGCTTATTTAGGCAAATCATCATTTTAGATAAATTCAAAATCTAATTTAAACATCATTAAAAAAAATTCCAAAACAAAAAAAACTAATTTTTAATGTCAAATTTTGAATTAATTAGATTAATTAAATTAAAATTTAATATAAAAAATGTATTTAAAAATAAAAAACAAAGATATAAAAAATAGAAATAAAATCAATCGGAACATCGCATCAGGAAATTTCAATCGCCACATTTTTTTAAAAACCCCGATGCAATGAGTTTTTTCCAATGCGATTGAATTTATTTCATTTCATCCGATGCGATTGAGTCTCATTTATTTTATCCGATGCGATGAGTTATGACTCCTTTCTATGCGATGCGATGAGGTTACAATCAACATTTCCGATGCGATGAAGTTCATGTGTTTCTATACGATGTGATGAGGTTACAATTCACATTTTCGATGTGATGAGTTCATATTAAATAGCATACGTTAGTGGTAGGTAGGTAAGAGTCATAATGTTATTGTAAATTAGTTGGTAGTGTTGTTTTAAGTTAATATTTTCATACGTTAAGGATAGTGTAGTTTTAGATTAGTTTTAAAAGTTAACTTAAAGTTAATATTAGAATAGTAAGTAGTGTTAGTTAGTATTAAGGTTAGTATATGTTAGTTAGCGGTAGATATAGTATTAATTTAATATTATGTTAGTGTTAATTTTTAGATTAAAATTAATGTAGTGTTAGTTTAAAAATAAACATAAGTTAATATACATCAGTGTTAGTTTAGTTTTAGTTTAATAATAAATTTAATATTTAAACATTTAAAATAATTAATTTTAAATTAATTAAATTAATTAATATAATTAGATTTATTATTAATTAGATTAATTTTTTTATAAATAGTTAATTATATTAATTAGTTAGATTAATATTAATTTAAATAATTAGTTTAATTTATGATTAACAATTGAATTAGAATTAACTATTAGATAATTAGAATCTAATTTAGGATTAGATTTTTAATTAGAAATCTGATTTTTTAGCCCAGCAACTGAATTTCCAGATTTATGTCAGATTTGACTTATCAACTTTGGAGGCCCATAAATTGAGTTTTACTTGGCCAAATGAGGCCTAGGAAAACTCATTGGAAAGAGAAAATCAAGAAGAACATTTCTGAAGAGGTTTCACTAATAGATTTGGTCATTTATTGAGTAAAAAATTAGGCAGAAATCAAGCTCTAAAATTTATAAAACAAAATCATTTTCTGAGTTTTGTTTTCTTCATTTTTATTTGCCCAAGCCTCTTCTAATTACAGATTTATGCATCAATAATATACTTGGTTAATTAAAATCATTATGAGCATCAATAAGAAGCTCAAATTTATTTTTTTATTTAAATAGAATTTGATTGGATTTGTTTTAATGTTAGATATAATATTTTGATTTTATTGTTGCATCTTAAATCATTTTAATTTCTTTTTTGCAGGAAAAACAATAGAAGGAATATGGAGAAAAATATCTCAATCAATGAGAAAGCTCCAGCAATTAAAGATTGGAATTTTTGAGCAGTTAAAATTGGATTGGGAAGATTTTTCTTCAACAAATCCTCCTCTCAAAATACTTTTGGAAAGATTATAAATTGCAGATTGCAAAATGTAAGAAAAAGGGTTGTTCTCCTCTGCAATTCTAGACTTCTAAAAGCATTTCTGTAATAGGAATTTAGAGTTGTAGATGGGGAGAAGAGAAAATTTCAGATCTGAAAATTAATGAGGGTTTTCTTTCTTTATATCTTGAATTATGTATGATGGGCAGAGTTTGCATTTCTATAGCTCTAGTTTTGAAATCAGAAATTCAAGTAATGTAAAGTACTGTTAGAGACCAAGATCAAAGAAGCAGATTCAATTAACTGGTATTTTTGGCATTTTTGTCTCAAATACTAGCTTCAATTTTATGATAATAAAATTTTTGTTTCATTTTATTCATGTTTATACATTTATTTTGATATGGATAATTTGTCTCAATATTGTGATGTATCTCTGTTCTTATGGATTTAACTCTGATTTCTGAGTAACTATTTACTCAAAAATCCATCTTATAAAATTGATTTATTAACTAGTAATGTGTTGCGAATTTCTTTCACATGTTATTGTTTAATTATTGGCTTGACTGATTTGACAATCAATATCGTTTTTGTGAATTTCTTCCAGAGTGTTGTTGATTTATTTTTTCAGTTAAATGGTCTCAATAGAATGTGTTTCGATATTCACAAATGTCAGCTAATTGAATTTCTTCGTTAGCTTGATATTAATTAAAAGCCAGACATATTTAAATTCTCATTATTTAATTATCTTGCTCTTAGTTGGGTTAGATTTATATCTACTTAATTAAGATAGGATTTAGATTATTTTCTTTTGCTTGCATTATAGAATAAGTTTGCATTTAGATTAAGTTCTACATTCTTTTAAGTCCTCTTCTCAAAGAGGCAAAATCTTAGTTGTGGTTTAGCTGAACCCAAATCAGCTTAAGGGTCATTCTTCTTGCCCGATCAGCAAGAAGAAGCGATTTGATATCCCTGTCTATTGGTAGTTAAAGATACATCGTAAACCAATAGCGATAGGGAAAAGGTAACTGGACCTAGTTAAACCAGTCAGAGCCACTATCATAAATGAAAAAGGAGTTGTATTAAGGTTCAGATTGGGTGGTTATCCCCCAATGTTGTTGCAGCGATTTTTGAGGCTTCAACATTTTTTGGCACTAGAAGGAGGGCCTGAAACTTGTTTTCTATTGGAGCCTTTTCAGTTCTAACACTTATTTTTATTACGATGGCTCCTCTTAAACTTCCAATTTGGAGTTGTATACATGGGCGTGCATCTTCCAATACTCCACCCGAAGTGGTAAGACTCTTGTCTCAGGTAAAATTTAATGGTAAGAAAAATTACTCTGCTTTTAATCATGTCTTTCAATTTATTCAAAAGTTTTCAAATTATGATTTTCAAGGAATTGATGAAGGCATTTTATGTAGAATTTTTACTCTCACATTTGCGGCAAAAGCTAGAAATTGGTGTAGAACTCTTTCGGTTGTCTCAATTCACAATTGAGATCAAATTGTTACACTTTTCATTTGTAAATTTGACGAATACGATTATGAACATGTATGCGATGAAATTGAATATCTACGAAGATTTGAAATTGAGTCTGTTAGAGATTTTAATATTCGATTTCATTTAAATTGTTTAAGATTTAAAGTTGAAGATAAACCTACGGAAGAAGAATCACTAGATTGGTTTGAATATATTTGCTCTCTTCCTCCCATTGCCAATCCATATGAAATTAGTTCAAGCTTTGTTCCATCCCCTTCTAACATAAATGAGAATTCCAATATCGATGAGAAAATAAATTATGATGAAGTGGTCTCACAAAGCTTGGAAAATATTTCTATCAAAATACAAGAAGCCAATAACAACAATTTTGGAGAAAGAGCTGCCTTGAAATCTGAAAATTCCTTTGCATTAAATTCAGAAAATTAGATTGCAAATCAACACGTGCAAACAACAATCAAAGTGAATAATAAAATGGAAACTGCTGTACAAATTTTTGATTTTTTGCTGAAAATAGAGCAGCAAAGAAGCCTTCTTCGAGAAAGTATGAGTATACAAAGGAATGATCTAGAATCTAAAATTTATAATGAACAAAGCGCAAAAAATTTCTCGAACAAAGAACTTTTGAATTTATTATTTCTGATTCTCATTTTTCCCTTTATCCTGATATTTTCAATGTTGGTCATTTCTCCCCTCTTGGTATTAATGATATTTCAGAAAATAAAGAGAATGATCTAAATGAATTAACAATAAATTTTTATCAAGATAGAGAAAAAATTATTGATCATTCTTTTTCCATTAATGAACATGAATTTTTTATTTCTCGTTTTGATATATTGGACGAAATCAAAGTGAATTCTAGACAATATTGTGAAGTCATTTATGATAATTATTCTGACATCGAGGATGTTGATTTCTATTCTTCTCAAGAGAATTCTCACGATAAAATTCAAATAACATATGTGAATGAGCAACATTTCAATTTAAAAATTATTTCAACCAATCCCCACTGTGGAACAACAAATTATCTTCATGATTTCTCCATTCAAGAAAACATTCCAATTTCTGATTCATATCATGATCAAACTCCCATTCCTTCTCATAATTCTCTTTCTAATTCACAAGTTGGAATTGGAAATTATTCAAATTCCATTATTGTTGCCAATCTTTGTGAAAAAGAAATTATTTCAAAACAATCCCAATTGTGCTGTAACATTAGTTGTACCAATAGGGATTTCATTTTATTTTTTCTTTCATACTTATTTTGTTCAAATTTAGATTTGTTTTCTGATTTTAGTTTTCAAATTTTTGGCACTTTATGCTGGCATATTGAGCACTTTAATAGTGAACACTCAATTGATTCATTTCCATATTTGGAAATTGAAGTTTCATATTATATTCATGAACATAAAAAGCTATTAATATTTCAATTTCAATCAATGGTAATTTTTTATCAAAAGCTTCTATCTTCCCAAAGGAAGTGTCAACAAAAGAATGTATTTTTACAATCTGGCCAGCAATCTAATCCAATTGATAATTTTCCATCTTATTTGACAGATTTCCTTCCATTTTTCATTAGCCTATTTGAAAATTGTTTGGAAAGTTTTCCTTCATGGAAGACTGATAATAGTTTAACACTTACACATAACACTAACAATTTTTTTTAGACCTTTGAATTTAAAAGCTCATATCCACAATCTGGCCTGTCATCTCCTCTTTTAAATATTTTCCAATCCTTAATAGAAACCCATCTAGATTTCTATGATCCAATTGGAATTCAGTTGGAAAAGTCATTTCAAAAGAAGGTGATTGTAAATAAGTCACTAACGATAACTGTACATTCTGATTACAGATTTAATTTTCTTAGTTCAATTAGATTTGTATTTTTGTTACTAACATTTGAACTGTACATATATGCAGGAATTAAAATGAGAGAATGGTTGCACTGTAAATATGACTATACCTAGTCATTTTCATGTAAATGGTTAGAGTCGTTTTCATGTAAATGGTTAGAATAGAAGTAGAATTAATTTAGTTAGTTTGTTATTTGTAGTTAATTTATTCTTAATAGTTGTGCAAATAAAAAGTGAGCAATTAGCCCTTCTATGTCATATACATATTCAGGGAAATATTTTCCTCTTATCAGAAAAATTCTAATTCTTGCTTCCCATTTTTAAATAAAAATTTATTTCAACAATATCTGTACTCTGCTTATTTTGAATAACGTCTTGACTAAATTCAATTGAAGTTTCACTTGGCACCAATCACCTCAAAACCCACTTTTCTCTATTTCAAAATATCCTTATATGATTTTATTTTGAAATTTATTTGTTAAATATTTTGAGGATATAAAGCTTCATGATCTCATTATCCCATGAAATGTATGACTGTCTATTATAAGCTTAATGCCAATTTAATCATTATTAGTCAGTCTAACTTTTTGTTGTAATCACATGAAGTTCATATTTTCTTCTTCGAAAAATGACTTTAAGGGTGTCCATTTTTCTATGTGCACACATTTAAATCTGTGTTGATATTTTTCCACAATTAGTGGCTTTATCCAATCTTGATCTTTAGTTTATTATCTGATGATGAAATACACATTATATCTATTTACTAAAGGAATTATTAAAAAGTCACTATAAAATATAGATTTTTCTCAAGTTAATTCGGAATGAGCAGAGGAAATAAATTGCTGTTGCAATTTAAAGTGAAGCTTATTTTCATATTTATTTCTGGTGAATTTTATGAGTTTCAGATTTCCTGAACATGAATAAACAGATTTTGTTTAGGCTGATTGCACACTCTGATTTAGAATAAATAACGAGATGAGTTTGAACAAATTTATAATTTTGATAAATTGAAGGAATAATTCAAAGATTCATAAGGTAAAATCCACAGAAAATTCTCTTTCAGGTACGCATTTACAAGTTCATTTTCATCTATTAATAGTTTTTATTTTCCTTAGTTTATTTTTTATTCTTGTTCTGTTTTATTTGCAGGTTTTCGTTTTTTTTCAAAACTTGAAGTAAGAAGCAAATCCATTTCAAATTGGCAATAGGTTCATGGAATTTTTTTTTTGATTCATTAGAATTTGAGCATTCTTTAATTTTACTTTCATTCATTAGAAAACCCAATTGAAATTTTAAAATGATATCACAAGATTCATGTCTGAAATGTTTCAACTTGATTTATGATGCAAGACCTCCGATGTGCTACCTCATTCAATTTTTCATAAAATACCATATCACATTTCGCATCTTAGAGGTTTTCAATTGAATATATTTCCATTATCTTGAATCACCGATCTTTAATAATCAACTTTACCAATATTGTGATATACATATAATTCAGGATCTGATATTAAATTTAAATCAAGTTCATAAGAAATATCATGTTCGTTCAATCGCAATAGTGGTAGGGTCATAATTTTAAAAGAACCGATGTCTTGGACCCGATGTGATATTAAAATTTTATAATAGATTTATCGGGCTCATTCTCCATCCCATGTCGGCGTATCATATTGTTACATCATGCACTTTATTTTGATGATCGTAGATCACATATCATATTGGAATAAATTGAAAAGTTTCTTTCTTCATCACAAAAGTTTCGATGCGATGAATCGGATCGCAAACGCGCATATCACATTTAACATAAGGTTGATTCATTCATTTCAAAAGTTCTGATGTGATGAACCCAATCAACAATCGCAAATCAAAGAAACATCATTTTGATATATCCATTTGCAAAAAACTCTGATGCGATAGAGTTCAAATCGCAATCGCAAATTATTAAATTGGTCAAGGATTAATTTTGAAAGATCTCCGATGCAATAAGTCCAATCGCAAATCGCAAATTGGGAGGAAAATTGAATACATCCTTGTGTGCTCATTTTAAAAGTTGAGATGCGATAATTCATCACCAATTTCTTATCGCTATCATTTTTTATTTATCACCGATTGCTCATTTCTCATTGCTTTTTACTAATCGCCGATTTTTCATCACTTATCACTCTTTTCTCATCACTGATTATTATAAACATCGCATTGCTACTATCGCAAGAATCATATTGGCATTTCAAACATGAATATTTTCCAATATTCCGATATGCCAATATCGATATCGCTCATCGCATTGTTGATGCTCATATCATAATGCTGAAAGCCACGTCATCCATCACATTACCGATATCGCAATCGCTTCATCGCATTTTTATTCATGGACATACCACTATTCCGAATCTACGATGCGCAATGTGAAAAGTACAAATCGCAAGATGTGGTGTGCGATGTGCAATTTGCAGCATGACTGTCCCCGATCCTAAATACAACATTTCTTCAATGATATGATTGCTCCATCTCTTTGCACATATTCTTTTCGCATAATCTCATATCAGAAATTTGCTACTGCAACCTGATGCGATAAACTTCAATACATACAACACGCATCATCCGATAAGGTATTGTGTTAATTTAAAGCAATCTTGGGTTACCACTATAATGTTGAAGCAATTGATGACAATTTTGCAGCATATTCAAATCATTTTTATTTCTCATATATTTCAATTTTAAATAATTCCGTACTTAAATTTCAAATTCAAAGACCTCTCTATTTTTGAAATTTCATTATCTTAAAATTGGTCTTAATTCTGAGCAATTTATGAAATCATAGAATTTATATAGAACTTTTAATATTTTGAGAATATTCATCACTGCAAGTTCTCAATCTCATTTCTGATGCATTTGTTTTAATTTCAACTACCTTGAACACAAAGCATTCCATTTTTACATTTTACTGCTTGCTTTAGTTTAAATAAAATAAATAATGATTTTGGGTTATAGGATTTTGGTTAGTTTGCCTTCTTCATATTTTTAATGTCAATTAAAAGAAGAAGTCAGCTAGTATTAGAGAAATTGATACCTTCAGGTAAGATCAAATGAAATTATCCAATGGTAAGATTCATGTACCCACTTTCATTAATTTCCATTTCATTATTTTAGTTTCATTTTTGTTTTTAAATTATGTTTATATAAAAATATGTTTTGTAGCTCTTCATAAAAGCTTTCAATCATCTGCCAAATCATATTTTGGAAGCCTTATTTCAAGAAGCAGTGATAGTCTTCATTGAAACAACTACACTAGGAAGTTTTTGAACCTTTAATCTGTTTCTTTAAAATCATTCCTTTTATTAGAAAATGATTAAAATAATGCTTTGAAACAAGAAGATTGACATCAGATAGAAATTTTTTTCATTGTGGCTAAATTTTATCATCACTGCTATCTGAAGCCTAAAAACATTTACAACCCTGCAAGGTATAAGTTTTCTGGATCTCGACATAAGAAAGAATGATTACATGATTATTTTATTTTACTTCGTGTTGTTGAGACATTGGTATAAACATTCTTGTTAGAGTTTGTATTTCAAAACTTGGATTTTATTTTCCACTTTTTAATTGCTTCATTTTTATTTTTGTTTGTTGATTTCTTTTCTCACTTTAGCTTAAGAATTCTTTTCCTTTGGTTTTAAATTTTGATTTTGGTGACTTTTCCGTGATTTATGTGGAAGGCCTTCTTGTTACCTAACAATGGATGGCATAAATAGAAAAATTTGTTAATAGTCTCCTATTAATTTTTTCTTAAAATCTCTTAGCGAAATTTGTTTTTCTTATTATAAAGGTAGACATACTTAAGGAAGATATTACAAAACAAGAAAAATTGACGAAGTATCATGAAATATGAGAAATTTTTTTTCATCAAAATTGTAATTATTTTAAGATTTCAATATTTTATTAAGATCTTTCAAAATTCTATTATTAGTCAAAAAAATTTATTTTTAACCAAGTAAAGACACTTTACAGCAAAGCACTTTTAACTCTGAAATTGTCATTATGAACTCTTAAGGAGTTAATGATTCTCCCTATTTAAAAGAGTTTTATTTTTCTAGAGTGTAATCCAAAAATATATTTAAAACTTAAAAGATAAGAGGTCTCATCACGAGCCTGCTTACCATGATCATAGGGAAAAAAAAAGCCTGACATTACCAACATTGCTAAACAAACCAGGGTAATGGCTTATAATTGCAAACAATTGTAAGACAAGGGGTCTCATCACAAGCCAACTTGTTCAGTCCAATTATAACCAGTGAATGGCTTTGTCAACTATCTGACTACCAAACCAAGATAATGGATTTTAAGAATTAAAAATATTAAAAAATATTAAAAAAAATAAAAAACAAACATATATAAATGGATTTATCTCTAGGTCAATAATTCTTAAATAGATAGGATTCTGAATCATTGATGATTAAAAGGTAACCCTGTCAAGACTATAGATGTTTGCTTGCAGCAGTAGCTCTACTTGTGACAAATGAGAACATTTTAAAAGATAAGCTGTAAAGTGACCACTGCTTTATCTCTACAAATAATTAAGGACTAATATAGAGTTATGAAATATTTTAATTTATGAGGAATTTCAAGAAAATTACAGTAAGATGATTGTTTCTTTTATTCAGATTAATGAACCTAGTCAAGCATTCCAAAAAAAAATTTCTCTTCTTTAATTATTTTTAATTTAATTTTAGGAAAATTTTATTTATATCAAACAAAGATAATTGTTTCTTCTAGTGAATCGCTAATTGTTGTACGGTACAACAACCCCCCATTTTTAACTTGTTCACATCAAATAATGGGGACCCTTTCTATAAATTTTTTGGCTAAACACCTTTTAGGATTTTTATTTAGTCAATTATCTTATGATTTTTTTAATTTTCATTTTCTTTAGATTCTTGTTTTGATTGCTTGGTTGAAATCGATTTTTTATAAGATTCCTGTTGACGCTTGTTTCATCTCATTTGGTCAACCGGTTTATAAATAACACTCCTTTGAAGTCTAATCAATTATGTTGTCTGGGTTAGAAAATACGTAAAATGTACAATATTTCATTTTTTAATTAATTCAATAATGCATTTAGTTTAAAATATTAACCCACATTTAGTTATGACTAATATTTTTTATTTTTTTACTTATACAGCCAAATAACAAAGCATCGAGATTTCGATAAATTACTCCAATTTTCAAATAAATCTAAACTCGAAAAATCCGAAAAATCCAAAATGTTAAAGTGGCTATAGATCATTTAGGCAAATCATCATTTTAGATAAATTCATAATCTAATTTAAACATCATTAAAAAAAACACCAAAACAAAAAAACTAATTTTTAATGTTAAATTTTGAATTAATTAAATTAATTAAATTAAACTTTAATATAAAAATGTATTTAAAAATAAAAAACAAAAATAGAAAAAATAGAAATAAAATCAATCGGAACATCGCATTGGGAAATTTCAATTGCCACATTTTTTTTTAAAACCCCGATGCAATGAGTTTTTTCTGATGTGATTGAGTTTATTTCATTTCATCTGATGTGATGTGATTGAGTCGCATTTATTTTTTCCAATGCGATGAGTTATGAATCCTTTCTATGCGATGCGATGAGGTTACAATCCACATTTACGATGCGATGAAGTTCATGTGTTTCTATGCGATGTGATGAGGTTACAATTCACATTTTCGATGTGATGAGTTCATATTAAATAGCATACGTTAGTGGTAGGTAGGTAAGAGTCATAGTGTTATTGTAAATTAGTTGGTAGTGTTGTTTTAAGTTATTATTTTCATACGTTAAGAATAGTGTAGTTTTAGATTAGTTTTAAAAGTTAGCATTAAGTTAATATTAGAATAGTAAGTAGTGTTAGTTAGTATTAAGGTTAGTATATGTTAGTTAGTGATAGATATAGTATTAATTTAATATTATGTTAGTGTTAACTTTTAGATTAAAATTAATGTTGTGTTAGTTTAAAAATTAACATAAGTTAATATACATTAGTGTTAGTTTAGTCTTAGTTTAATAATAAATTTAATATTTAAACATTTAAAATAATTCATTTTAAATTAATTAATATTTAAAATATAATAAATATAATTAGATTTATTATTAATTAGATTAATTTGTTTATAAATAGTTAATTATATTAATTAGTTAGATTAATATTAATTTAAATAATTAGTTTAATTTATGATTAAAAATTGAATTAGGATTAACTATTAGATAATTAAAATCTAATTTAGTATTATATTTTTAATTAAAAATCTGATTTTTTAGCCCAGCAACTGAATTTCCAGATTTATATCAGATTTGAGTTATCAACTTTGGAGGCCCATAAATTGAGTTTTACTAAGCCAAATGAGGCCCAGGATAGCTCATTGGAAAGAGAAAATCAAGGAGAACATTTCTCATGAGGTTTCATGAACATATTTGATCATTTATTGGGTCAAAAATCAGGTAGAAAATCAAGATTCGAATTTCTAAAACAAAATCATTTTCTGAGTTTTGTTTTCTTCATTTTTATTTGCCCAAGTTTCTTCTAATTGTAGATTTATGCATCAATAATATACTTGGTTAATTAAAATCATTATGAGCATCAATAAGAAGCTCAAATTTATTTTTTTATTTAAATGGAATTTGATTGGATTTGTTTTAATGTTAGAGATAATATTTTGATTTTATTATTGCATCTTAATTCATTTTAATTTCTTTTTTGCAGGAAAAACAATAGAAGGAATATGGAGAAAAAGATCTTAATCAATGAGAAAGCTCCAGAAATTAAAGATTGGAATTTTTGAGCAATTAAAATTGGATTGGGTAGATTTTTCTTCAGCAAACTCTCCTCTCAAAATACTTTTGGAAAGATTATAAACTGCAGATTGCAAAATGTAAAAAAAAAGGGCTGCTCTCCTCTGCAATTCCAGACTTCTAAAAGCATTTATGTAATAGGAATTTATAGTTGTAGATGGGGAGGAGAGAAAATTTCAGATCTGAAAATTAATGAAGGTTTTTTTCTTTATATCTTGAATTATGTATGATGGGTAGAGTTTGCATTTCTGTAGCTCTAGGTTTGAAAGCAGAAATTCAAGTAATGTAAAGTATTGTTAGAGACCAGGATCAGAGAAGCAGATTCAATTAACTGGTATTTTTGGCATATCTATATCAAATACCAGCTTCAATTTTATGATAATAAAATTGGTGTTTCATTTTATTCATGTTTATGCATTTCTGTTGATATGGATAATTTGTCTCAATATTATGATGTATCTCTGTTCTTATGGATTAAACTCTAATTTCTGAGTAACTATTTACTCATAAATTCGTCTTATAAAACTGATTTATTAAATAGTAATGTGTTTTGAATTTCTTCCACATGTTATTGTTTAATTATTGGCTTGACTGATTTGACAATCAATATCATTTTTGTGAATTACTTCTGGAGTGTTGTTGATTTATTATTTCAGTTAAATGGTTTCAATAGAATGTGTTTCGGTATTCACAAATGTCAGCTAATTGAATTTCTTCGTTAGCTTGATATTAACTAAAAGCTAGACATATTTATATTTTCATTATTTAATTATCTTGCTCTTAGTTGGGTTAGATTTATATCTACTTAATTAATATAGGATTTATATTAGTTTCTTTTGCTTGGATTATATAATAAGTTTGCATTTAGATTAAGTTCTACATTCTTTTAAGTCCTCTTCTCAAAGAGGCAAAATCTTAGCTGTGGTTTGGCTGAACCCAAATCAGCTTAAGGGTCATTCTTCTTGCTCGATCAACAAGAAGAAGCGATCTAATATCCCTGTCTATTGGTAGTTAAATGTACATTGTAAACCAATAGCGATAGGGAAAAGGTAACTGGACCTAGTTAAACCAGCGAGATCCACTATCATAAACGGAAAAGGAGTTGTAATAAGGTCCAGACCGGGTGGTTATCCCCCAATGTTATTACAGCGATTTTCGAGGCTTCAACATAACCTTAACCTTAGCCTTAACATTAACCTTACCCCCTTAACCTTAACCTTAACCTAACCTTAACCTTAACTAAAACCTAATCCTAACCTTAACCAAACCCTTAACCTTAACCTTAACCTGAACCTTTACTCTAACTTTAACCCTAACCTTACCCTTAACCTTAACCTGAGGTTAAGATTATGGTTAAGGTTAAGGTTAAGGTTAGGGATAAGTTAAGGTTAAGGTTACTGGTTTAGTTAGGTTAAGGTTAAGGTCAAGGTTAAGGTTAGGTTAAGGGTAAAGTTAAGGTTAAGTTCAAGGTTAATGGTAAGGTTAAGGTTAAGGTTATGGGTTTAGTCAGATTAAGGTAGGGTTAGGTTATAGTTAAGGTCAAGGTTAGGTTAAGGTTAAAGTTAAGGTTATGTTAGGTTAAGGTTAAGTTTAGGGTTAAGGTTAGGGGAAGGTTAAGGTTAAATTTAGGTTAACGTTAAGGTTATTGGTTTATTCAGGTTAAGGTTAAGGTTAAGGGTAAGGGATTGGCCAAGGTTAGGGTTAGGTGTTACGAGTTTAGTCAGGTTAAGGTTAAGGTTAAGTTTTTGGTCAAGGTTAGTGTTAGGCTATAACCTTACCCTTAACCTTAACCTTAACCTTAACTTAACCTTCACCTTAACCTTAACTATAACCTAACCCTAACCTTAACCATAGCCTAAACCTAACCTTAACCTTACCCTTAACTTTACCTATAACCTAACCCTAACCTTGACCTTAACTATAACCTTAACCCTAATCTTAACCTTAACCTTACCCTAACCTTAACCTTAACCTAACCTTAACTTTGACTTTACCCTTAACCTAACGTTAACCTTAACCTAAGCTTAAACTTTCCTTAACCTAACTTAACCTTAACGTTGACCTTTTCCTTAACCTTAACTTTACCCTTAACCTAACCTTTACCCTTAAGGTTAGGTTAAGGGTAAATTAAAAGTTAAGTTTATGGTTATGGGAAGGTTAAGGTTAAGATTAAAGTTAAGGTTAAGCTTTAACCTTAACCTGACTAAACCAAAAACTTAACCTTAACCTTAACTTTACCCTTAACCTAATCTTAACCTTAACCTTGGCTTTACCCTTAACATAACCTTAACCTTGACCTTAACCTTAACCTTGACCTTAAATATAACCTAACCCTAACCTTGACCAAACCTTATTCTTAACCTTAAATTAACGTTAACCTTAACCTACCCTTAACCTTAACCTTAACTATAACCTAGCCTTAACGTTAACATTTAACCTAACCTTAACCTTAACCTTGCCCTGAGCCTTAACCTTAACCTTAACTATAATCTAACCTTAATCTTGACCTTAACTATAACCTAACCGTAACCTTGACCAAACCCTTAACATTAACCTTAATCTTAACCTTAACCTTAACCTTATACCCTTAACCTTAAACTAACGTTAACCTTAACAATAACCTAAACCTAACCTTAACCTTGACCAAACCCTTAACGTAACCTTAACCTTGATTTTACCCTTAATGTAACCTTAACCTTGACCTTAACCTTACCTTTAACCTGACTAAACCCGTAATGTTAACCTTAACCTTACCCTTAACGTTAAACTTAACCTTGACCTTAACTACCTAACCCTAAACTTAACGTAACCTTAACCTTAACCTTACCCTTAACGTAACCTTAACCTTGACTTTACCCTTAACCTTAACCTTACCCTTAACCTTACCCTTAATCTAATATTAACCTTAACCTTACGTTAAGTTATAGTAAGGTTAAGGTCAAGGTTAAGGTTTGGTCAAGGTTAAGGCTAGGTTATAGTTAAAATTAAGGTTATAGTGAAGGTTAAGGTTAATACCCATAAAATTAACTAGGTTTAAGGGGGTAAGGGTAAGGTTAAGGTTAATGTTAATGTTAGGTTAAGGTCAAGTACAAGGTTAAGTTTAAGGTTAAGGTCAAGGTTAGGGTAAATTTAGGTCAAGGTTAGGTTTAGATTATTGTTAAAATTAAGGTTAGGTTAAGGTTAAGGTTAAGGTTAAGGTTACGGGTTTAGTCAGGTTAAAGTTAAGGTCAAGGTTAAGGTCAAGGTTAGGGTTAACTTAACCTTAACCTAACTAAATCCATAGACTTAACCTTAACCTTACCATTAACCTTAACCTTAACTATAACCTAACCTAACCCTAAGGTTAAGGTTAAGGTTACAGTTTTAGTAAGGTTAAATTTAAGGTTAAGGTTAGGTTAAGGTTAAGGTTAAGGTTAACCCTAACCTTGAATTTACCATTAACCTTGACTTTACCCTTAACCTTATCTTAACCTTAACCTTAAGCTAACATTAACATTAACCTTGACCTTAACCTTAACCATAACCTTAACCTTAATTGTAACCTTAACCTAAACCTTGACCTTAACATTAACCTTAACCCTAACCTTACCCTCATCATAACCTTCACCTTAACCTTAACTTAACCTTATCTTACCCTTGACCTTAACCTTAACCTAACCTAACCTTAACCTTAACCTTCCCATAACCATAACCTTAACCTTGACTTTACCCTTAACCTAACCTTAACCTTTAACCTTATCCAAACCCTTAACCTTAGCTATAAACTAACCTTAACCATAACCTTAACCTTAACCTTCACTATAACCTAGCCTTATAGTGAAGGTTAAGGTTAAAGTTAAGGTAAGGTAAGGTAAGGTAAGGTAAGGTTAAGGTTAAGGTTAAGGTTACGGTTAAGGTTAGGTAAAAGTTAATGTTAAGGGTAGTTATAGTGAAGGTTAAGGGTAAGTTTAAGGTTAAGACCTATAATATTAACGTTAAACTTAACCATGACCTCAACCTTAACCTGACTAAACCTGTAACCTTAACCTTAACATTGACCTTAACTATAACCTAACCTAACCTTAACCCTAACTTTCACCTTAACATTAACCTAACCCTAACCTTAACCTTGACCCTAACCTTGACCTTAACCTTAACCTTAACTTTACCTTAGCCTTAACTTTACCCTTAACCTAACCTTAACCTTAACCTTATCTTAACCTTAACCTAACCTTAACCTTAACCTGAATAACCTTAACCTGACTAAACCCTTAAGGTTAGGGTAAAGTTAAAGTTAAGTTTAAGGTTAGGTTAAGGGTAAAGTCAAGTTAAGGGTAAGGTTAAGGGCAAGGTTAGGTTAAGGGTAATCTTAACCTTAACCTGAATTAACCCATAGCCTTAACCTTAACCTTCCCATAACCATAATCTTAAACTAACCTTACCCTTACCCTTAACCTTGACCTTAACATTAATCTTAACCTTACCTTAACCTTAACCTTAACTATAACCTAACCCTAACCTTAACCTTAAACTTAACCTAACCTTAACCTTATCTTAACCTTAACTATAACCTAACCCTATCCTTGACCAAACCTTAATCTTAACCTTAACTTTACCCTTAACCTAACCTTAACCTTAACCTTGCCCTTGCCCTTGCCCTTAACCTTACCATAGTCTTAACCTTAACCCTTAACCTTAAGTTTACCCTTGACCTTGACTTTAACATTAACCTTCCGTTAACCTTAACCTTAACCTTAACCTTCCATTAACGTTAGCAGTAACCTTAAACTTAACTATAACCTAAGGTTAGGGGAAGGTTAAGGTTAAGGTTAGTGTTAAGGTTATGGATAGGCTAAGGATAAGGTTAAGGTTAACTTAAGGTTAGTGTTAGGTTAATGCTAAGGTTAAGGTTAAGGTTAGGGTTAGGTTATAGTTAAGGTCAAGGTTATGGGTATGGTTAAGGTAAGGTTAGGATAAGGTTAAGGTTAAGGTTAGGTTAAGGTTATGGTTAACGTAAGGTTAAGGGTAAAGTTAAGGTTAGGTTATAGTTAAGGTTAAGGTTAAGGGTTTCGTTAAGGTTAGGGTTAGGTTATAGTTAAGGTTGATCCGAATTTATGAAGGAATGCAATAGAATACAAAAATAACCATAAACATAGAAATAAAACAGAAATAAGGCTTCATTTAATTAATATCAAATCACAAAAGTATGCTTACAAACATGATGGAAATAAAATAGCTAGGGTGCTGGTAGAAAATCTCTGAGAAGAGATGTGGCGACTACAGACCTCTGAACTATATTACAATGAGGCTCAAGGCCCTATTTATTATGGAGAAACAATGAAGAAATATAAATGTCCAAAAACCTAACCCTAGGAGATGAAGCGCCAAAACTATGGGCCCTGTTTGGGCAAATTGGTGTTTCAACTTCCCAGGGACGTAACTTCGGCATACTATCTCTGTTTGGGGCTTCAAAATGGCTCTGGAAGTTTAGGACCTGAAAAAACTGCTAAAAATAGTAAGTTGTGAAAAAAATTAAAGAGACAATGGTGGGGCCCAAGTGGAATAGGTAGGTGGCCACCAATATCCACCTGGATCATTCCTCCCCCCTTAGGAAGCAATGGTCCCCATTGCGTTGAGTTCCTCCATGAGATGAGGAAACTTTTGTTGAACTTGGTCCCTGGTGAACCAGTTGACTTGGTGCAGGAGTTGGCCAGCTTTGACAACCCGATACAATTGGATCTTCTGTCAGCGAGTGTTCTTGATTTGCATGTCCATGATACAGTCGGTGGTGGCGTGTTCCATGCATTCTGGGTTTAACTCTTTTGGTGTGAGTTCTTCTGCGAAGTCAGAGGTGTCCAATAGAGGTGGTAAGTAGGGACGAAGGCGGTCTACATTGAATATTGGGTGAAAACCAAGGAATGGTGGAATACTGAGCTCGAAGGCATTGTTCCCTACAACCTTGGTGATGGTGTATGGCCCATATCGGAGCGGGCAAATCTTTCGGTGCGGTCTAGTGAGGCACTCCTTCTGCAAATGTAGCCACACTTTTTCGCCCACCTAGAAGTTGTGTGGTACCCGATGTTGATCATGTCATTGCTTGTACTTAGCATTGGCTCTGTCCAATATGTCATGAACTTGTTGGCGGATGTGCTAAATGCACTCGATGAAGTTGTTTGGTTTGTAAGATTCAGACTAGACACGATCCTAATTGGCCTAAGTAGTTGCAAATGGCATGGCTACATCAATGGGTCATAATGGCTGGAATCCCAAGCCCACCTGAAAGGGGCTGTGGTCGGTTGAGCTGTGGAGAACCTGGTTATAATTGTGTTGTACATATGGAAGGCTCTCATCCCATGTGTGTGGATTATTTGAATTGTACATGCGTAGAATGTGTACAATCATCCTATTAACGACCTCTGTCTGGCCATCAGTTTGGGGATGGAAAGTTGTGGACTTAGTGAGCTTGGTGTCCAACATTGACCAGAGGCTGGACCAAAATGTGCTGAGGAACCTGCTGTCACGATCTAATATGATAGACTATGGGATCCCAAAGTGTACCCACACTCATTCAAAGAAGAGTTTAGCAGTGGCTTCTGCTGTGATATTCTTCTTGTAGGCTTCTGTAATGGCCATCTTTCAGAATCTATCAACGACCATGAAAACAGAGTTGTTTTCATGCTTAGTAGAAGGAAGGCCTGACATGTAATCCATGGAGATGGATTCCCAAGGTCGACTAGGGGAAGGTAATGGATTATAGAGCCCTTGCTTCTTGATGGTCGGTTTGGAAATGGCACAAGAAGTGCAGGATCTGATGTACTTCCCGATATCCTGTCGAAGGTTCGGCCAATAGAAATAATTCTACAATACTGCCACTGTTTTCTCGACCCCAAAATTCCCAGCAGCTCAACTGTAATGTGCTTCCCATATCATCTTGGCACGCTCACTTGAAGGAACACAAAGGTGTGCCAAGTGACATAATAGTGCATCTTAGAGGTGAAAAATTGGAACTTGCATACCCCCCAAGAGTGCCTTGTATGTGTAGCTGAATTCTGGATCGCTCTTGTAGATAAGCAGCCAATAAGAAGTCTCATGCCCATAAGAGTTGAGAACAGTGGTTCTGGCCATGATCGGTGGTCAGCTGAGGCAATCTGCAACATTATTGGTGCTACCCTTCTTGTACTTGATGTTCAAATGAAATTGTTGCAGATATGTGGACCACTTCTGATGGCGATCATTTTGCAACTTCCCTTGTGTCTGTATGAATTGCAAGGGTCGGTGGTATATGTGGATGATTGTCTCCTTCCCCAAAATGTAATGCTTCCATTGTCAACAAGCCTGCACAATGGAATACATTTCTTTTTCATAAGTGGGATACTTTTGAACTGTGTCGGACAATGTCTCACTGTGATAAGCCACTAGATGCCCCTGTTGAGTAATAACTTCCCCAATAGCATATTCAGAGGCATCTCTCTCGATCTCAAATGGTTGTTGCAAGTCTGGTAATGTGAGCACTGGGGAAGAATAGAGCCGATGTTTCAATTCTACGAAGGCCTTCTGTTGAGATTCCAACCAACATAATTTTTCTTTCACTCCTCCCTTGGTGACTTGACTCAAGGGCCAAGTGATATGAGAGAATCCCAACATGAACCTCCAGTATAAATTAGCAAGACCTAGAAAGTTGTGAAGCTCTGTTAGGGTGGTTGGGGCTGGCCAATCCTGAATGACTTGGATCTTGGCTGGATCCACATGCACCCCCCTTTCATCGATAATGTATCCCATATATTGAACCTAGGTCATACCAAAAGTGCACTTCTCCAAATTGGCACGCAACTTGTGTTGCTGCAGTGTTTGGAGGACTTCTCAGATGTGGTGGAGGTGCTCTTCCCAAGTCTGGCTAAAGATAAGAATGTCATCCAAGTATACCACTAAAAATGAGTTGGTGAATGGATGCAAGATGTCATCCATCAACCTCATTAAGGTTGCAGGAGAATTTTTCAATCCGAAAGGCATGACGAGCCATTCGAAAAGGCCCTCCTTGGCTTTGAAGGTATTCTTCCACACATCGGAGGGTTAGATTGGTACCTAGTGATACCCAGACTTCAAGTCGATCTTGCTAAAATATTTTTCCCATTTGAGTTGGTCCAAAAGGTCATCAATCCTTGGGATCGGGTACCTATTCCGGACAGTGATCTTGTTCAGCACCGATAATCAATACAAAGTCTCCAAGTCCCATCCTTCTTTTGTACCAGCACGATCGGGCTCCCATAGGGCGATGAACTTGGTCGGATGTGACCTTTATGAGGTAGCTCCTGAATCTGCCTCTTGATTTCATCATTCTTAAGAAAAGAGTGCCTATAGATTAGTCCATTGGGTAGCGGTGCACTTGGGTTCAGTTCAATGGGGTGCTTGACCTGACAGTGTAGAGGCACCCCTGTGGGTGAGGTGAAGATGTCCCTGTACTCCTCCACAACCTTGCCCATTTGTTGTTGTCATGCAGATGAGCCATGTCTGGAGGTCGTGGCCACAATATTCTTCTTGCCCTGGGGCGGATCATCAGGAAAACAAACTTCCTAGTTTGGTAAATGAGCTTACTGCATTGTTTTGCAGTAAGAAAAGAGATAGCAGGAGGCGGTGGTACCTCTGGTATCCTGTACAATTTATTTCCCAAAGTAACAATAACAGTGCGAGATCGGGACTCATACACAACATGTCCCTTCCACAAGTATGGTTGGCCTAAAAGTACATCAGAAACATCAATAGGAGCAATGTCACACAATACCTCATCCGTGAAGGGCTTGATGCTATAGGGAAGGCGACACTTCTAGCTGACGTGGAGATCCCATCCTTGGTGAAGCCACCCGATAGTGTATGGTTGTGGATGCGCTATGGTCAGCGAGCCCAACCTCTTCATGACATTCGCTGAAATGAGGTTCTTTTGGCTCCCATTGTTGACAATTAACCGTAGCGAGGAACCCTTTATATACATCCGGGAGTGGAAGAAATGCTCTGCCTCCTCTGGATCTTCTGGTTCCTCCTTTTGTATCTTCATACTGGCAACAATGGCATTGGGCTCTACATCAATAATCTGCTTCCCTTTATCATTCACCTTGTCAAGTTCTTATTCAGAGTCGAAGCATGCATCTGATTCAAAAGCCCTCATCTCGGCCACCAGTGACTGCTTGGCCCAACATTCACTTGTGTTGTGAGTGGAGAACTTATGGAACTCACACCACTTTCCTGTGTCCTTATTTGGCTTCGCCATGTTTTTCTTTTCATGTGTGTTTGGTAGGTTGTCTTGGGCTGCCATGCCTTGGCTTTTGATTCGCAAATCCAAAGTCTCGCTTCTTCTATTTTAATTTCTGCTTAATCTTGGAAGCATATCGGTATGTCGTACCAAGCGAGGAGATGTCAAGGAACTCCATTTCCTTCTGAATGTATCTCTGTAGACAACCGTGATACTTTAGCACCAAATGTTTCTCTAAATCTTTGATACCCAACTTTTTGCGCAAAGTATGGAATAGATTCGTTAGCTCATGCACATCTTGATCCATTTGTTGCCGCAGCATGGTCCATTGTATGTACTTGTCCTCATAGTTCCCCACGGGATATTAGTGTTCCTTGATGGCATCTCAAAAATAATTCCAAGTGGGTACGACTGAGAATAGAGAGGGTTTTTTCTCGTCCATTTTCTCACAGTAGGTTTCCCACCAGTCCTTGACATGGGGGGTAGCTTTGAGGAGTGCAAAAATAATCTTCTCCCAGTCGGAAAAATCATGCACTAATAAATATCCTTCTAATAGATTCAACCATTTATGTACGGCATCTGCATCTATTTTACCCTCAAATATGGGAATGTCAAAGTTTACTTGTACCTTAAAGGGAGTCGCACCTCCAGAGTGGTTGTTGGATGCAGATGCGTCGTCGGTGGGCAGTCATTGAAGGATCTGGGAAAAGTTATCCATCATCGTGTTCCTTTGTTTTTCGAGGGCCTCCTCAAGTAATATTTTGATAGGATCTCCTGCTCCATCATATTTCTTTTCGTCCTCCATGGACGTCCGTCGGGGTTTGCGAGGCTGATCTTGCAAAGGTTCCACCAGATCAAGCCCTAACTCCGTATACCCCGACCTCATTGGGGACATGCAAAGAATGATCGAGAAAAAGCAGACTGCTCTGATACCACTGATTCGAATTTATGCAGGAATGCAACAGAATACAGAAATAAACATCAACATAGAAATACAGTGGAAATAAGGTTTCATTTCATTAATATCAAATCACAAAAATATGCTTACAAACATGATGGAAATAAAATAGCTAGGGTGCTGGTAGCAAATCTATGAGAAGATATGTGGCGACTACAGACCTTTGAACTATATTACAATGAGGCTCGTGGGCCTATTTATTATGGAGAAACAATGGAGAATTCTAAATGTCCAAAAACCTAACCCTAGGAGATGAAGCACCAAAACTATGGGCCCCGTTTGGGTAAATTTGTGTTTCAAATTCCCAGGGATGTAACTTTGGCATACTATCTTTGTTTGGGGCTTCAAAACGGCTCCAGAAGTTTAGGACCCGTACAACTGCTAAAAATAGTAAGTTGTGAAAAAACTGAAAGAGACAATGATGGGGCCCAAGTGGAATAGGCAGGTGGCCACCAATATCCATCTGGATCAAAGGTTAAGGTTAAGGGTTTGGTCAAGGTTAGGGTTAGGTTATTGTTAAGGTTAGGTTAAGGTTAAAGTTAAGGTTAAGGTGAAGTTTAAGGGTAAGGTTAAGTAAAAGGTTAAATTTAAGGGTAAGGTTAAGGTTAAGTTAAGGTTAAGCTTAAGTTTTGGTCAAGGATAGGGTTAGGTTATAGTTAAGGTTAAGGTTAAGTTTTGGTCAAGTTTAGGGCTAGGTTATAGTTAAGGTCAAGGTTAGGTTAAGGTTAAGGTTAAGTATAGGTTAAGGTTAAGGTTAATGTTAAGGGTTTGGTCAAGGTTAGGGTTAGGATTAGGGTAAAGTTAAGGTTAAGGTTAGGTTAAGGTTATGGTTATGGTTATGGTTAGGTTAAGGTTAAGAGTTTGGTCAAGGTTAGGGTTAGGTTAGGTTAAGGTGAAGGTTATGTTAAGGTTAAGGTTAAGGTTAAGTTTAAGGGTAAAGATAAGCTTATGGTTAAGGTTAAGGTTAGGGTTAGGTTATAGTTAAGGCTAAGGTTAGGTTAAGTTAAGGTTAAGGTTAGGTTAAGGTTGAGGTTAGCTTAAGGGTAAAGTTAAGGTTATGGTTAGGGTTAAGCTTAGAGTAAGGTTAGGGCTAGGTTAAAGTTAGGTAAAGGTTAAGGTTAAGGTTATGGTTAAGGTTAAGGTTAAGGTTAAAGTTAAGGTTAAGGGTAAGGTTAAGGTCAAGGTCAACGTTAACCTTAACCTAACCTTAACCTTACCTTAACCTTTACCTAACCTTAACCTTAACCATAACCTTAACCTTAATCTAACATTAACCTTGACCTTAACTATAACCTAACCCTAACCTTGACCAAACCCTTAACCTTAACCTTGACCTTGACCTTAACCTTAACCTTACTTTTACCCTAACGTTAACCTCAACCTTCTCATAACCATAACCTTAAACTTGACTTTACTCTTAACCTAACCTTAACCTTAACCTCAACCTAACCCTAACCTTGACCAAACCCTTAACCTTAACTATAACCTAACCTTAACCTTATCCTTCCCATAACCATAACCCTAACCTTAACCTTAACCTTAACCTTAACTTTACCCTTAACCTAACCTTAACCTTAACCTTAACCTTGACTTTAAACTTAAACTTAACCTTATCCTTAACGTTAACCTTAACCTAACCTTAACCTTGAATTTACCCTTAACCTAACCTTAACCTTAACCTTAACCTCTCGTGACCAAACCCTTAACCTTAACCTTAACCTGACTAAACGCTTAAGGTTAGGGTAAAGTTAAATTTAAGGTTAAGGTTAGGTTAATGTTATGGTTAATGTTACGGTTAGGTCAAGGTTAAGGGTTTACTCCAATTAATGTTAAGCTTAAGGTTTTGGTCAAAGTTAATGGTAAAGTTAAGGTCAAGGTTAGGGTTAGGTTATAGTTAAAGTTAAGGTTAGGTTAAGGGTAAAGTCAAGGTTAAGGTTAAGGCGAAGGTCAAGGGTAAGGTTAAGGTTAAGGTTAAGCTTAGGTTAAGGTTAAGGTTAAGGTTAAGGGAAAATTCAAAGCTAAGGTTACGTTAAGGGTAAGGTTAAGGTTAAGGTTAGGTTAAGGTTAAGTTTATTGTTAAGGTTAGGTTAAGGGGAAAGTTAAGGTTGAGGTTAAGGTTACAGGTTTAGTCAGGTTAAGGTTAAGGTTAAGGGTTTGGTTAAGTTTAAGGTTAAGGTTAAGGGTAGAGTCAAGGTTAAGGTTAAGGTTAGGTTAAGGTTAAGGTTTGGTTAAGGTTAAGGTTAGGTTATAGTTAAAGTTAAGGTTATGGCTAGGTTAAGGGTAAAGTTAACGTTAAAGTTAAGGTTAAGGTAAGGTTAGTGTAAAGGTTAAGGTTAAGGTTAAGGGTAAAGTTAAGGTTAAGCTTAGGTTAAGGTTAAGATAAGGTTAAGGTTAAGGTTATAGCTAAGGTTAGGTTAAGGGTATAGTTAAGGTTACCTTAACCTTAACCTTAAACTTAACCATAACCTTAACCTTAACCTTGACCTTACCCTTAACCTTAGGCTTAACATTACCCCCTTAACCTTAACCTTAACTTTAATAAACCTGTAACATTAACCTTAACCTTATCTTAACCTTACCTTAACCTAACCTTAACCTTAACCCTAACCTTAACCTAACCTTAACCTTAACATTAACCTTAACCTTAACTTTACCCTTAACCTAACCTTAACCGTAACTTTAACTATAGACTAACCTAACCTTAACTTTACCTTAACCTAAATTAACCTTGACCTAATCATAACCTTAACCTTACCTTAACCTAACCTAGCCGTAACCTTGACCTTACCTTAACCTAACCTAACCGTAACCTTAACCTTAACCTTGACCTTAACCCTGACCTTCGCCTTAACCTTCGCCCTTAGCCTTAACCTTAACCTTAACCTTCCCTTACCCTTAACCTAACCTAAACCTTAAGCTTAACCTAACCTTAACTTTACGCTGAATATAACCATAACCTTAACCTTAACCATAACCTTAACCTTAACCTTGACTTTACCTTTAACCTAACCTTAAAGTTAAAGCTAAGGTTAACCTTACTTTTACCTTAACCTTCCCATAACCATAACCTTAACCTTGAATTTACCCTTAACCTACCCTTAACCTTAACCTTAACCTAACCCTAACCTTGATCAAACCCTTAACCTTAACTATAACCTAACCTTAACCTTCCCATAACCATAACCTTAACGTTGACCTTGACTTTACCCTGAACCTAACCTTAACCTTGACCTTCCCCTAACCTTAACCCTAATCTTACCCTAACCATAACTTTAACTTTACTCCTAACCTACTCTTAACCTTAACCTAGCCTTAACCTTACCCTTAACCTTGACCTTAGCCTTAACTTTAACTATAAACTAACCCTAACATTGACAAAACCTTAAGCTTAGCCGTAACTTAACCTAACCTTAACCTTAACCTTAACCATAACCTTAACCTTAACATTAACCTTACCCTTAACCTTAACCTTATCTTAACCTTAAATATAACCTTAAACCTAACCTTACCCTTAGCCTTAACCTAACCTTAACCTAACCTTAACCTTAATTTACCCTTAACCTTGACTTTAACCTTAACCTTCCCCTAACCTTAACCATAACCTTAACCTTAACCTTCCCCTAACCTTAACCCTAACCTTAACTTTAATCTTAACCTTATGGTTAAGGTTACGAGTTTAGTCAGGTTAAGGTTAAGGTTAAGTTTATGGTTATGGAAAGGTTAAGGTTAGGTTAAGGTTAAGATTAGGGTAAGGATAAGTTAAGGGTTTGGTGAAGGTTAGGGTTAGGTTATAGTTAAATTCAAGGTTAAGTTTAAGGTTAAGGGTAAGGTTAAGGTTAAGTTTAGGTTAGGTTAAGGTTATGGTTAAGGTTAAGGTTAAGGTCAAGGTTAAGGTTATGTAAAGTTTAAGGTTAAGGTTAATGTTAAGGGTTTGGTAAAGGTTAGGGTTAGGTTAAGGTTAAAGTTAAGGTTAGAGTTAGGTTAAGGTTAAGGTTAAGGTGAAATTTAGGTTAAGGTAAGGTTAAGATTACAGGTTTAGTTAGGTTAAGCTTAAGGTTAAGGTTAAGGTTATGGTTAAGGGGTAAGGTTAAGGTTAAGGTTACGGTTAAGGTTATGGTTAAGGTTATGGTAACGTTAAGGTTAAGGTTAGGTTAAGGCTAGGGTTAGGTTATATTTAAGTTCAAGGATAAGGTTAGCGTTAATTTTAGGTAAGATTAATCCCTTAAACTTCCCATAACCATAACCTTAACCTTACCTTAACCTAAACTAACCTAACCTTTGCTAGCCACCTATAAAATTTGCCATATCAAATAGTGACTAAATCATTTTTTAAGCCTTCAAGAAACAATATTATTGCCAAATTGTTAGTTCTTGAAGTCTTATGAAGATGACTTATCCTTGAGTTAATCCTCACTATTGTTTCCCTCTTAATTCTAAAAAATCTGTTGTTTTCCTGAAGAAAAATACTGCTGAAAAGTTCCATTTTCCCTCATCTCCTTTCTCCTATTTTCTTCTCCATATCATTCATAAAAATGTCCATTTACCTTTAATTCCCTCACAATTCCCTTTAAACCTTTGAAAATTCCCTTTGAAAGCTTAAAAAACCCTTTTCCCCCTTCTACTGAAAGCCAAAAAAGCCTTGAAAATCTGTTATTTTGGCTTAAAAAACACATTTTTGGACTAAGGCCATAAGCCCCTTTGGCCTTAGCCCCCATCCCTTTTTCCTACATAAAACGTGGGGCTGTGACCTACTATTAAACCCCTAAGCGCTTATCACAATCAGGGCATTCATGTGAAACACTTTTCCTTTGTTACATTAAAACTCCGATTGCGATTGGCTCTTTTTTGTATAACCCCCGATCCCTTGCTTCCTTTGTAAAACCAAGAGCCCCACAATATAGCACTAAAACACAAAAAAGACTTGTGCAATAACCTTTTTTCCCTTTGAAATTCGGAAAATCCCGACTTTCCTTCATTTTCTTCCAAACTTGACAGTTCACAGTCTAAACCGATATCAACCATTGATCAAAAACCAATCAATGATCGATGAAATATTGCATCGCACATATTCATCGGGCACATTTGAAAGGCCCCTTCCTTTTGTTCCAATTCCGATGAGCCCCTTTTTTGTTAAACCCCTCAACCACTTCCCCACCATATAACCCCCGCCCAATACCAAGTGATTAAGTCCCTAGCGCTAATCGCATCGGAGATTTTTCATCAGGCATATTTTAATAGTTATTTTCCCCCTTCGATTGGCCACCTTCCGATGGCTTCCCAACCGTTGATCTTCCCTACCAGACCCAGATCCAACGGCCTACATTTTTCTTTTCCATAAGCCTGTCCCTCCGCCTTTGGACCTCCGATTCATTCCTAACTGTCGATCTCTCCAAAGATCTGACGGTCCACATATAATCACATTGGTGCTTTATTCCCTTTTCCCCCACCGATGGAAATATTCTGATTGCATCTGGGCCGTCCATACACTAAGATCCGACGGTCCAGATCAATCCTCCCTTGCCTTTGTTATTTCTCAAATCCCGCTGTGTAACCTCTTCCGCGAATCTCCGTCGTTGATCTCTGCAGATCAATGGCCCGCAATAGCCCATTCTCTGTCTGACCCTCACCTCAGATTTTATTCCATTAACCCCAAGAATAGATCTCTGTCGTTGATCTGTTTCATCCAATGGCCTAGAATAAACCCGATAGGCCCAACTCATTTGGGTCCTACCTTTCTCCAGATCAAATCTCCACCATCCGTTCTCTGATCTGACGGTCAAGATTAAAACTGCCTTGACCCTGCCCCACCTATTTTCACCCCTGGATCTCATCACCATCACGCACTCCTCTCAATCGTCCAGTCTAAAGCCCTAGATCTCACGGCCAATGCGCAGTTTCGTGTAAATTTAAGTCCGAAAGATAATGTTTCAAAGTTACGCGATGAGGGTGGTTTTAAAAGGCCACGTGTCGGCCAATAACGCATATCACGTTCAAAAAGGTAAAACTGCCTTTCCTCCATTTTATTGCACGAAATAGGCGATTTCTCTAGTCAAAACCACCATTCCCATTCTGATTTCATTTTCCCGAAATAGATCTCCGACGTTAATCTTTGAGATCTAACGTCTCACATTCAATTTCACTTTTTTTTCATCACCCTCCACCCATCCTCCGCAGGACTTCATTGATCAACCTTTGCCATTGATCTCTGTGGACTAATCTAATCCAATGACCCAGGATCGTTTGGAAACCCCAAATTTCATTTTAATGCATTTTTCCCTCCACCTAAGGTTTTTTCCCTATTCCTTTGTAATTTCCCCCATTTCATTAAGTTTCCCCCTGCATTATAAAATCCACGATTGATCTTGACCGTTGATCAATATGCATCAATGGCCCAGACTTAATATCTTGCACCGTTTATCCAACTGCCTTGCTTTTTAACCTCCGCAAGAAATCCTCGCCGTTGGATTCTTTCATCCAACGGCTGCAATCTAACCAAAATCTGTGAAGCTGTCTGAACCCTTCCCGCAGGATTTTTTCTAATTTTTCTTTGCTTGTGAAGGTTTTAATAGTTTTTCGAATGTTTTAAAAGAAAGTTGAAGGCTGGGGATGACGATCCCCTAGGCCTTTATTCATCAAGAATATCATTCTACAAGGTTTGACACCATGTTTCATCCATGCCTCATGAGCACTGATGCCATTTTAAAACCCGCTACGCACCTGCACATCAACAAGACGCAACAAAACTTTAATCAAGCAAAGAGTATCAGTGTTAAAGGATCTAGTCACGGTAGAGATGAAGAATTGAAGATTTTTTACACATTTTTGAGGAATTATATCCTAAATCAACTATCTAAAGCCTAATCCACTCAATTAAACGCAGTTTGAAGAAAATAAGACAGAATTTAGGCCTAATTAAGCCTAACACACAAAATTAAAGCAAATTAACAGTGTTTTAAGAAAAAAAATAATATCTATCAGTCCGAGAAGCCTCCACTGCCACATCAGAGGCTAATTGAATCCTCTCATCTACCTAAAGCCACCTGCAGCCTCAAAGCATCCAAAGAGACCATAGTTATTTCCAGAACATAAGATATTTGCATCAATACAACTGAATAGTTAATTCAATCAAATGAACTTATTGTAAACTGTCAGAAGAGTTATTACAAGGATAAAAAAGAGCTTTAAAGTCAAAAAAATCTTCCCAGCAAGCTTAAATACTTAATGTAAACCAATTAATATAGAGGAAATATCAGAAAGTTTCTCCATTGAGCCCCTTAAAGGCCGAGAAGCGTTAAACTGTATTAATTGAATCTAGAAGATCTTTTATCCTATCCAACCTCCTTATTTCTTCTATAAATACTTCTATTGAAGATGAGATAATGTTTGTCACTACATATCTGTTGCCTGTAAATAGTTTAATGAAGCTGTTGTAAGCTTTGTTTGTAATTGAAGATACCTAAGTTGAGATGAGAAGTTTGAAGTTGTAGAGAACAATTGGACTTGAAGATTGTAACTGGTTTGAAGTATCAAATACAAGCTAATTTATGGGATCCTGGTCTATGTCAATAGTGAAGTTTTTCTTATTGCAAATTGTTATTTTATTTTTGTTTCCATTCTGTCCATCTTCTTTGATAAAGAATAACAATTATAGAGTTAGGATTTACTGTTAAAGGTACCCTTCTCTTACTGATAAGCTTTATCTACATGTTTTCTTCCAAAATTGTGTATTTAAGAATGATTTAATACAGTCCAAGAAGTTAGGAATTATGGCTGTTTAAACTAAAAATTGTTCTTGAATGTTATTTTTAGTATCTGCTAAGTAAAGTTGAACTAGCGAAGTCTATGGTGAGCCCTGTCCTCTAGTTTTATCTCCAAAGGTTGTCTAAAAATTTCCCTAAGGGTATGTTGAAAGAAGGCTAGGTTCAAATTCCTTACCTGATCTTAGACTATTCTTTTTTATATTATGTGTTGACTTGATAAGTTTGCTAAGTAAAGCAGAGCTAGGGAAGACTATGGTGAGCCATGTCCTCCAGTTTCTTCTCCAACAGTTGCTTTGAAAATTTTCCCTTAGAATATGCTGAAAGCAAGATAGGTTAAAAGTCCTTACTTGATCTTAAGCTATTCTTTTTCATGTTTTAAATGTTTTCTATTGAAAGTGCATCGAAATCAGGTTAGTTTCGAAGTACTTACCTGATATTAGATTACATTTATGTCTTTCTTAAGTGTATGCCAAAAGCAGGATAGTTTCTAAGTACTTAATTGATCTTAGGCTACTCTTTGTTCTTCATTTTTTAATTCCCCTATTTATTGTTAGATTCCATTCCATAAAATCAACTTTAAAGAGATCCTTAGACATAGATGACTTGCCCCATGGACCACTCTTGAACTTTGTTGTTTCAATTAAATCCTACTATGACTCCATAGCCCAATGGATTGAAGCTGGTTCTTGCCTATCTTCTTAGATGAATCAATTTTCACTTTCATTCACATTCACCCTTCATTTATACTTCCTTCACCTTCACATATCTTTGCCCAACCAAAACAAACAAAAACCTTGTTCTTCATAACTAGCCTAATATCACATTTCAAGCCTTAAAGATAAATCAATATTTCCACTTATAGAGAGATCCTTCTCTGGATCCGGGAGGGCTAGATCCTAGAATCACAAAGTGGTTCAAGTGTTGTCTGTGCAATTTTAGTCTCACCAATCTACGAAAATTATAGATTCCTAACATTTTTGGTCACTCCACTGGGGAACTGAGTCAAATTTCATCGTAGGTACCCTTAAGATCTCATAAAAACCCCTTGAGTACAAGTATCCCACTTCAAGCACTACCAAGCAAATGGTAATCATGATAAAACTTATTTGAATCAGTGACAAACTAAGGAAACCTTAGGATTCCCATAAGTAGCTTATGAAACCTTGAAGGATCAGCTAGCTTAGCCATAAGAGTAAAATTTATTTGTCTCATCACCATAGCTAAGTGTTGAAACAGATTTAGGATGCTCTTAGAACCCATAGGACTGAAAAAACTCAGAAAACCCAAAAATATTTCAGATTGGTATTCAAATAAACATGGTGGTGGACCATAAAACCTTTTACCTCCAAAAGAGCTAAAAATTTCCGCCTGGTGACTCCACAATCCTAAACAGACCTTAAGACTCCTTTGGTAAGACCCATTATCATCATAACATCATTTAAACTCAGTTCAGGACTTTAGGATTAAATTTTTCTTGTTTAAAAAGATCAATTAGCCTCTTAAAGATTGTCATAGTTGGTTAAAATTTTCTTGTTTAGTTGGGTCTGAAAAACACAGCATAGTGGCTCCTAGAAAGATTCATACTAGATCCTACCCTGACCCAAACCATCCTGAGATAGTTGATAACCCTGAAATTATCCTTAGGAATTTCCTGAGGTTAAATCTTCAACTATTTTCAGATCACCCTTTAGAGCTAATTACGTCCCTAAAAACGTTGCAGCTCTACAAGAATCATAATTTGACTTAAGAAATCCATTTAGAACTAGGTTGCTTGATGATTTAGATCATCTAGATTCAGAGTCTTCACTTTCATCCCCAGATATAAGTGAACATCCTAGTAGTAGAGAAACTACACCACCTGATTTACATTTCCTACATAATTTTGGTTTCTCTCATCCAAGATCTGCTCAACAATCTATTGCTGGTCCATCCACATCTATTATTCATACATCCACTATCCAAACCACTCCATTCCAGCCCACTTTCCCTCTTGTTAATCCACCTCTTGTAAATCCACCTCCACCCCCTATCATGGCAACATGGTATGCCCCATTGGTCCTTCCTTTACCATTAGTCAATCTTCCACAGGACTATCAGTCCAAGATAAAATTGTATGATGCCAGTAATGCTACTACTGCTTCACAACATGTGGATAAGATGAATGACTACTTTGACATAAATGAGATTGATGACGAATCTGTCAAACTTAGATTATTTGCTCAGAGTTTAGGGGGAGAAGTAAGAAAATGGTTCAAAGGCATAATCCCTCACAGTATTAATGATCTCCAAGCCTTCCTTCAGTTATTCTTAAACAAATGGGAAGTGAATAAAAACCCTCTCCAAATACTTTCGAACTACAAGAATCTCCACAGAAACACTGGGGAAAGTGTACAAGCATATTGCACTAGGTTTAACAATGTGTATAATGCACTTCCCCCAGGCTTAAAACCTCCACAAGGCTTATATTTAAACAAGTTTCCTGAAGGATTTGATCCTGAAATGGCCTATCAGCTGAGAGAGACAGATCCTTTAATTCTTGAAGATATGCAAAAAGGAGCTCTTGCTGTGGAAGTTAATATGATGGAGAAAAGAGAAAGAATGAAGAATGAGAAGAAGGTGTCCTTTAGAGAGGAATCCACACCTTCCACATCTACCTCTAAGATGGAGAGAATGATGGAGGAGATGATGTAAAAGATGAGCATACTTGAGAGAGAACAAGCTAGTCAAAACCAAACAGCTCCTCAAAACAGAAATCAAAACCAAAATCAGAATTTTAGGAGAAACCAACCTCAAAACAGACCAAGGGAGGATGATCAATAGATTACTGCTACTTTTCATCAAAACTATGTAAGTGAGGTTGAAGAAACAAGTGAACAAACAGAGGAAGATGACATCAACATGCTGGGAGTAGATAATGATGATTTTGAAGTTCATTATGGTAGAGAACAAGGTCTATACACACCCTATGATGACAAAAGAGCAGAGGATGAAAGTTATATCAAGAAATGGAAAATGTCATCATAGAGACTCAGAAAGAGTATGACCTTAGGAGTAAAAGCAATCAAGAAACTCCCAAAACTAAAACCTCTGAAAAATCTGCACAAAACAACATTGTAAATAAACCCAAAGCTACAAAGTAGAAGGATAAATAGTGGCTGTGAATTCTGATAAAAAAAAGAGAAAGGCACTCAAAACAATGAAAAACATAGTGCAGATCTTAGCAGTGCTAGTATCTTAGTTAGTGCTCCTGTTAAAAAAAATCTGACAAATGTAAATAGAGGAAATCAGAAAAATAATTTTGTTGATAAAATAACGGTTAATTAGGCTGAAACAAGCACTTCAAAGAATCATATGCCTTTTAGTTTGGAGTAGGAAATTTCCAGAATCGAAATCTCTGTTCCTCTCACTGAATTAGCTGCCCAAGATATATATAGATCTCAAATTTTGAAGGCTTTAAACATAGAAGAGAATAATGACATTTTCAATCTTAATGATGACCAACCAGAGCTCATAGTTGGTCCTAAGATTGAGGGTAGATATCAAGAGGGACCAATTCCTCCTTTTTATGTTAGTTTAAATGCTCATGACAAAATTTTGCACAACGCCATGCATGACTCAAGGGCCTCCCACAATTTAATGCCCAAAGCTGTGATGGAGAGCCTAGGCCTTGAAATCACTAGACCTTACAAAGATCTTTACTCCTTTGACTCAAGCAGAGTGAAATGTTTAGGTTTAATCAAAGACCTCTGTGTAAACTTAGCACAAATTCTAGCCAAATGTTTAGTAATGGATATTGTCGTGGCTGATGTACCCCCGAAATATGGTATGCTGTTATCAAGGTCATGGGGAGCTAAGTTACAAGGAACTATGCAGATGGACATGACATATGCAACTATCCCCATTTTTAATCAAACAAGAAGACTTTACAGGGAGTCTCATATGCAATACATGGTTACTAGCCAAGAGAGACCGCAAAAATCTCCTCTTTATTCTGTAAACACAAGCCTTGACTCATTTATCCTTTTCAATGATGAAACATTCACTGAACAAGTGACCTTAACTGAATTAATGGCAAATAGACAGGAGGAGGAAGACGAGACAAAAGTGTTAAAACAATTTGCTAAACTAGAAAACTGTAGCAAACAAAACACACGTCTAGAGCTACAAATCATTCATCCATTGCTTTTCAACCTTGAGAGTCAAGAAAGCAATCCTCAACATAATGAGAAAACTGAGGAATTAAAACAAATTCAATAAAGTGTTGACCTTCAAGAACAATCCGAAATCACGCTAGTTGAAGAGAATAGTAACCAAACTGATGAAACCGAAACTAGTCCTCTTTGAAGTATGCACTTTGATGGATCTTGTACTAAGAGTGATGCAGGTGTGGGAGTGTGGTTTCAAAATACAATGAACAATCATACTGAAGGGCACTCCTGCAAATTAAACTTTCAGTGAACCAACAACATAGCCGAGTATGAAGCCCTTCTTTTAGGCCTGCATTTATTGAAGAAATTAAGGGCCAAAAGAATAAAGGTGCATGGTGATTATGAATTAGTAGCTAGGAAAGTGAATGGGGAATATACTATGAAACATTGCAAACTTAGAGCCTATCAAAATGATGTCATGGATTTATTGAAAACATTCGAGGAATTTAAACTTATCTTTGTCCCAAGAAATGGAAATATTCAAGCCCATAGTTTAGCTTTCGCTGCTAGAACATGTTTAACACCATTTGAAACCAAACAATGCAAAACTCAAATTAAATTTAGACCAGTTGTCCCTGATAACGAGAAATATTGGCAAGTGTTTGATGGAGACAAACAAATAGAAGAATTCCTGTAGTCCAGAAATGAATTTGAACTACCAAGTTCAGATTCATATTATGTAACAGACTGTCCTAGTGAAGAAAATATACTTGACAAAGAAGAAGAGTCTCCAGAGATGGCTAATGTAAATCTGTTGTCTAACAAACTTGAAAACACAATAGAAATTAGTTCAGAGTTAGGAAATGAAAACTTAGAAACTCTGCAGTCTAACAATAAAAGTTTGCTAAAGGGACTGGTCCCTTTAGAAGAGTTGTTTGATTTCAACGATGTGGCCAAGAAGCCAAAGCTGGAGCCTGTGGAAACTGAAGTTGAAGAGTGTAATATAGGCAGTAAACTAAAACCAAAAATTATCAAACTGTCTAAAACTTTACCAGCTCACATTCAACTCAAATACATAGAGTTGTTTAAAAAAATTTCTGATGTTTTTGCGTGGAGTTATGAGGATCTGAAATCCTATGACATTGAAATAATTCAGCACAAGATACCTCTCAAGGAAAACCAAAAGCCATTTAAACAAAAAATCGAAAGAATAAACCCTGTTCAATTACCTTTGGTTGAGAAAGAAATCAAGAAAATGTATGAAGCTGGTATTATTGTCCCTATTAGATATTCAGAGCAGGTGTCTAATCTAGTGTCAGTTAGGAATAAAACAGGAGACATAAGGCTTTGTATAGAATTTAGAGACTTAAAAAAAGCCTCATTAAGGGACAACTACCCTTTACCCAAAATGGATCGTATTTTACAAAGGGTAGTTGGTTCTAAAATAATTTCTTTGCTTGATGGCTACTCAGGGTACAATCAGATTTTAGTACATCCTGATGATCAATTAAAGACAACCTTTACTACACCTTGGGGCACTTTCATGTATGTGAAAATTCCCTTTGGTTTAATGAATACTGTTGCCACTTTTCAGAGAGCCATGAACATTGCATTCTCGGAAGAATTAGGCTACTTCATCATTATTTACCTTGATGATGTCACTGTTTTTTCCAAAATAGATGAAGAGCACTTAGAACAATTGAGAAAAGTATTCGAGAAATGCAGAAAGATTGGGATATCTTTAAATCCAAAGAAAACACTATTTGGCTTCCAAGAAGGTAAACTTCTTGGGCACATCATATCAGAAGAGGGGATAAAGATTGACCCAAAAAGGATCGAGGCTATATTGCAAATCACTCATCCTCGAAACATCAAGGAACTCCAATCTTTCATTGGAAAGATAAATTTCTTGATAAGGTTCATACCCAACTTAGCTGAACTCCTTAGAAACATAACAAACATGTTGAAGAAGGAACAAGGAGTTAAATGGACCTTGGAAGAAAAGAAGTCTTTTGAGCTGGTAAAACAAACATTAACCAAAACACCAGTTCTAATAAGTCCTGATTTTTCAAACGATTTTTACATTTTTTCATTTGCATTAGAACATACAATAGCTATTGTCCTATTGCAGAAAAATCCATAGGGACAAGAGCAGCCCATTGCATTCTTTATCAAGGCATTGAGAGATGCTCCTCTGAAGTACAACATTATGGAAAAGCAAGCCTTTGTCATAGTCAAAGCCTTAAAAGACTTCAGAGTTTATGTTTTTCACTCCCACATCATTGCCTTTGTCCCAAATTCAGTTGTGAAAGATATTCTAACCCAAGACCCAGATGGTAAGAGAGGTAAGTGGATAGCTGTGATACTTGAATATGATTTAGAGATCAAGCCCACTAAACTCATTAAATTCCAAGGTCTAGCTAGATTAATGGATGAATCGAATTTTGAAGCTCTTGATATAAATATGATAAATGATTTAGATGAACAAGAGGAATTTTCAACTCCCATTGTTTAAGATCATTTAATGAATTCCTCTTGGTATGCTGATATTATATATGTTTTTCTTAATTTTAATACACCTCCTGGTTTATCAGAAACAAAGGAAAGGTTTTTAAAGTTAAAATTTGTAAACTACTGCATTATAGATAAATGTCTTTACTGGAAAGTGGAATATTGCTTAAATTTTTGATTGAGCATAATGCAGAGAAGATTAAGCATGAGTTCCATGAAGGAGAATGTGGAGGCCACCTCTACTGGAAGACTACAGCCAACAAAATACTTAGAGCTGGTTACTATTGGCCAACCCTCTTTCTAGATGTACACAAGATGATAATTGCTTATCATAAATGCCAACTCTTTGAAGGCAAAAGAAAATTGCTTCCCTTACCTTTGCATCCAATCACTGTTGAAGCTCCTTTTTAACAGTGGGGACTTGACTTCATAGGAGAAATCCATCCACCATCATCTGCAAAACATAGATGGATTCTCACTACAACAGACTACTTTACCAAATGGATAGAATCCATCCCTTCTAGGCAAGCCAATGACTCTGTCATCATAAAATTCATTGAGACTCATATCCTCTCTATATTTGGATGTCCTAGGAAGATCATTACTGATAATGATGCAGCATTTGGATCCAAGAAGATGGTTGAATTCTGTCACAAATATTAGATAACATTAGGCCATTCTACTGCTTATTACCCTCAATGTAATGGGCTAGCAGAATCCTCAAATAAGATTTTGGTGAACATAATCAAGAAGTTGCTGGAGGAAAACAAGAAGTATTGGCACACAAAGCTAGTACATGACCTATGGGCTGACAGATTAACACTTAAGAAATCTATTGGAATGTCACCCTACCAGCTTGTGTATGGAGTAGATGCAATTTTTCCAACCAGCCTTGGTGTACTAGTTATGAAGTTGATTCAAGAAGTGCAGTCTGAAGACAATGACATGATCAGAAGAATTAATCAGACTATACATCTTCAGCAAACCAGAGAGGAGGTTTACAATAGAGCATTACAAAAACAAGAGAGCATCAAGAAGCTTTTTGATAGAAGAACAAATGCCAACAATTTCAACATTGGGGACAAAGTGTTAAAGTGGGACTCAAGGAGAGAAGACAAGGGAAAGCATGGGAAATTTGATAACTTATGGCTTGGCCCTTATCTCATTCATTCTACTTCTGGTAACAATGCTTATTTCTTGCAGGAATTGAATGGAGCTGAACTGTTTTAGGGTCCTGTCAATGGCAGGATGCTCAAACATTATTTCTCTTGATCCTATCATGTTTGGAAGCCTTTTTATATTTTTCTCATTATAAATATTTCATCCATCATTGCATTCAAATTTAGAAAAATAAAAAATACAAAAACAAAAAAAAGAGAAAAGAGGGCAGATTGTAAAAACAAGAAAGGTATAGCCCCATACCAAAAAAGAGAAACAAAATCTAAAAGTGTGCAAGCCCAAATGCCACTCCTAAGAAACACACTCCTAGTTATTCATACAACCTAATCATGACTAATTAGTTTTAAATTTACTACTGATAGGTTAGTGAAATCAGATTTTCCAAACAACTTAATCTTGGCTTATTAGTTAGGAAGATTAGGATAGATAAATAAAGGTTCAAACAAGCTCAAAATTTGAACCTATGAGTTTCCAAAAGAAGAATGACTCTAATCTGTTTAAATCATGAGTCAAAGGCAGAAGTGAACTAGTTCTAATAAGCCCAAAACTTGAACCAGAAAATAATGTAAGACAGCTCAAACAAATTTAAAAACAGAGTTGAAGAAAAGAGAAGGATGTGCTTAAAACTTTCAGATCTTAAGCCTTCAACATTTTGATTTAATTTTCTGCAAATTATTATCTATGTGCAACTTGTTTTTATGCCATAGATCAGCAACAAGTTAGACTATTCAATCCTGACTTGTATGCTTTTAAATTTCTTGTTTTAGAATTTAGAGAATAAAAAATCTGTTAGACAGTCTAATCCTAACAAATAGTAGTTAGATAGAGAAGCTTATGAACTCAACTGTTTAATCTGATTTCATGGAGAAATAAGAAGTAGACTTAGATTATTTTTTTGCTTTCAAAAGAATAAAATGATTGTAAAAGAGTTTGCCAATCCAAATGCACTCTCAAAGAAGAAAAAATGTTAGATCAGTAGGATTGGGTAGGTAGAAAGCTTGTTTGATAGAGTTCCATTGTTTTTTCATGGCTGTTAACATTATCAGAACATAAAAAGATGATCCAAGTGAAGAAAGTTGCAGCCCAATGGATCAAGCATTGATCATCCCCCCAAAGAATACAAGTCTGAAGTTCTTGATGCCTTCAAGAAGGCACCACCCCCATGTGGAGCCACTATTAGCCACCTATAAAATTTTCCATATCAAATAGTGGCTAAATAATTTTTGAAGCCTTCAAGAAACAATTTTATTGCCAAATTGTTAGTTCTTGAAGTCTTATGAAGATGACTTATCCTTGAGTTAATCTTCACTGTTGTTTCCCTCTCAATTCTGAAAAATCTGTTGTTTTCCTGAAGATAAAGACTGTTGAAAAGTTCCATTTTCCCTCATTTTCTTTCTCCTTTTTCTTCTCCATTTCATTCATAAAAATTTCCATTTACCTTTCATTCCATCACAATTCCCTTTAAACCTTTGAAAATTCCCTTTGAAGGCTTAAAAAACCCTTTTCCCCTTCTACCGAAAGCCAAAAAAGCCTTGAAAATCTGTTATTTTGGCTTAAAAAACACATTTTTGGACTAAGGACATAAGCCCCTTTGGCCTCAGCCCCCAGCCCTTTTTCCTGCATAAAACCTGGGGCTGTGACCTAGCATTAAACCCCTAGGCGCTTATCACAATCGGGGCATTCATGTGAAACACTTTTCTTTCGTTACATTAAAACTCCGATTGCGATTGGATCCTTTTTGTATAACCCCCGATCCCTTGCCTCCTTTGTAAAACCAAAAGCCCCGAAATAGGGCGCAAAAACACAAAAAATACTTGAGAAAAAATTTGTTTTCCCTTTGAAATTCGGAAAATCTGGACTCTCCTTCGTTTTCTTCTAAACCTGACAATTCACAGTCTAAACCAATATCAACCATTGAAAGGCCCCTTCCTTTTGTTCCGATTTTGATGAGCCCCTTTTGTGTTAAACCCCTCAACCACTTCCCCACCATATAACCCGTGCCCAGGACCAAGTGATTAAGTACGGAGCGCTAATTGCATCGAAGATTTTTCATCGGGCATATTTTAATAGTTATTTTCCCCCTCCGATTGGCCACCTTCCGATGGCTTCCCAACAATTGATCTTCCCCGCGAGACCCGGATCCAATGGCCTACATTGTTCTTTTCCATAAGCCCGCCCCTCCACCTTTGGATCTCTGATTCATTCCTAATCGTCGATCTCTCCAAAGATCTAACGGTCCACATATAATCGCATCGACACTGTTTTCCCTTTGCCCCTGCTGATCGCAATCTTCCAATTGCATCTGGGCCATCCATACACTAAGATCCGATGGTCCAGATCAATCCTCCCTTCCCTTTTTTATTTCTCAAATCCCGCTGTGTAACCTCTTCGACGAATCTCCACCATTCATCTCTGGAGATCAACAACCCACAATGGCCCATTTTCCGCCCGACCCTCGCCTTAGATTTTATTCCATTAACCCCAATAATAGATCTTCGTCATTGATCTGTTTCATCCAACAGTTTAGAACAAACCCGATAGGCCCAACTCATTTGGGTCATACCTTTGTCCATATAAAATCTCCACTGTCTGTTCTCTGATCTGACGATCAATATTGAAACCACCTTGACCCTGCCCCACCTATTTTCGCCCGTGCATCTCATCGCCATCGCGCTCTCCTCTTAACCGTCCGATCTAAAGCCCCTGATCTAACAGCTAGCACGTATTTTCGCGTAAATTTAAGCCTGAAATATAATGTTTCATAATTACGCGACGAGGGCAGTTTTAAAAGGCCATGTGTCAGCCAGTAACACATATCACATTTAGAAAGGTAAAACCGCATTTCCTCCATTTTATCGCTGGAAACCAGTGGTTTCTCCAACCAAAACTACCATTCCCATTCCCATTTCATTTTCCCGAAATAGATCTCCACCGTTGATCTCTGAGATCTAAAAACTCAAATTCAATTTTGTTTTTTGTTCATCGCCCTCCACCCATCCTCCACGGGACTTCTGAACCCGTCTGAACCCTTCCCACAAGATTTTTTCTAATTTTTCTTTGATTGTGCAGGTTTTAATAGTTTTTTGAATGTTTTAAAAGAAAGTTGAAGGCCGGGGATGATGATCCCCCAGGCCTTTATTCATCAAGAATATAATTCTACACGGTCTGACACCATGTTTCATCTGCACCTCATGAGCACTAATGCCATTTTAAAACCCTCTGCACACCTGCACATCAACAAGACGTAGCAAAAATTTAATCAAGAAAAGAGTATCAGTGTTAAAGGATGCAATCACAGTAGAGATGAAGAATTGAAGATTTTTTACATATTTTTGAGGGATTATGGCCTAAATCGACTATCTAAAGCCTAATCCACTCAATTAAATGTAGTTTGAAGAATAGAAGACAGAACTTTAGGCCTAATTAACCCTAACACACAGAATTAAAGGAATTTAACAGTGTTTTAAGACAAACAATAATATCTATCAGCCTGAGAAGCCTCCACTGCCACATCAGAGGCTAATTGAATCCTCTCAGCTACCAAAAGCCACCTACAGCCTCAAAGCATCCAAAGAGACCATAGTTATTTCCATAACGGAAGATATTTGCATCAATACAGCCGAACAGTTAATTCAATCAAAGGAACTTATTGTAATATGTTAGAAGAGTTATTATGAGGATAACGAAGAGCCTTAAAGTCAACAAAATCTTCCTAGCAAGATTAAATACTTAATGTAAACCAATTAATATAGAGGAAATATCAGAAAGTTTCTCCATTGAGCCCCTCAAAGGCCTAGAAGCATTAAACTATATTAATTGAATCTAGAAGATCTTTTATCCTATCCCACCTCCTCATTTCTTCTATAAATACTTCTATAGAGGATGCGATAATGTTGGTCATTGCATATATGTTGCCTGTAAATAATTTACTGAAGCTGTTGTATGCTCTGTTTGTAATTGAAGATACCTAAGTTGAGATGAGAAGTTTGAAACTGTAGATAACCATTGGAATTGAAGATTGTAACTGGTTTGAAGTATCAAATACAAGCTGATTTATGGGATCCTGGTCTATGTCAACGGTGAAGATTTTCTTATTGTAAATTTTTATTTTATTTATGTTTCCATTCTATCCATCTTCTCTGATAAAGAACAACAATTATAGAGTTAGGATTTACTGTTAAAGGTACCCTGCTCTTACTGATAAACTTTATCTACATGTTTTCTTACAAAATTGTGTATTTAAGAATGATTTAATACATTCCAAGAAGTTAGGAATGTTGGCGTTCCCTCGTCCTACTGTTTAAACTAAACATTGTTCTTGAATGCTATTTTCAGTATCTTCTAAGTAAAGTTGAACTAGGGAAGTCTATGGTGAGCCTTGTTCTCTAGTTTTATCTCCAAAGTTTGTCTGAAAATTTCCCTAAGGGTATGTTGAAAGCAAGCTAGGTTCAAAGTGCTTACCTAATCTTAGAGTATTCTTTGTTATCTTATGTGTTGACTTTATAAGTTTGCTAAGTAAAGCAAAGCTAGGGAAGACTATGGTGAGCCCTGTCCTCTAGTTTCTTCTCCAACAGTTGCTTTGAAAATTTTCCCTTAGAATATGTTGAAAGCAGGATAGGTTCAAAGTAATTACTTGATCTTAATCTATTATTTTTTGTGTTTTAAATGTTTTCTATTGAAAGTGCATCAAAAGCAGGCTAGTTTCGAAGTACTTACCTGATCTTAGATTACTTTTATGTCTTTCTTAAGTGTATGCCAAAAGAAGGATAGTTTCAAAGTACTTAATTGATCTTAGGCTACTCTTTGTTTTTCATTTGTTTAATTCCCCTTCTTATTGTTACATTCCATTCCATAAAATCAACTTTAAAGAGATCCTTAGACATAGATGACTTGCCCCGTGGACCACTCTTGAACTTTGTTGTGTCAATTAAATCCTACTATGACTCCATAGCCCAATGGATTGAAGCTGTTTCTTGCCTATCTTCTTAGTTGAATCAATTTTCACTTTCATTCACCTTCACCCTTCATTTAGACTTCCTTCACCTTCACATATCTTTTCCCAACCAAAACAAACAAAAACCTTGTTCTTCATAACTAACCGAATATCACATTTCAAGCCTTAAAGATAAATCAATATTTTCACTTATAGACAGATCCTTCTCTAGATTCAGGAGGGCTAGATCCTAGAATCCCAAAGTGGTTCAAGCGTTGTCTCTGCAGTTTTAGTCTCACCAATCTGCTAAAACTACAGATTCCTAACAACCTTAACCTTACCTTAACCTAAATTTAACCTTAACCTTCCCCTAACCTTAACCCTAACTTTACCCTTAACCTTCAGCTTAACTTTAACCAACCCTTAACCTTAACTTTACCCTTAACCTACCCCTAACCTTGACCTTAACCTTAACCTTAACCATAAAATTAACCTAAACTTAACCAAACCCTTAACCTTAACCTAACTAAACCCAAAACCTTAACCATAACCTTAATGTTAACCTAACCTTAACCTTAGGTTAGGGTTAAGGTTAGGTACAGGTAAGGTTAAGGTTACGGGTTTAGTTAGGTTAAGGTTAAGGGGGTAAGGTTAAGGTTAAGGTTAAGGTTAAGGTGAAGGTTAGGTTAAGGGTAAAGTTAGGGTTAAGGTGAAGGTTAAGGGTAAGTTTAAGGCTAAGGTTACGAGTTATTTCAGGTTAAGGTTAAGGTTAAGGTTAAGGGTTTGGTCAAGGTTAGGGTTAGGTTATAGTTAAGGTTAAGGTTAGGGTTAACGTTATAGTGAAGGTTAAGGTTAAGACCCGTAACCTTAACCTTTACCTTAACCTTAAGTTTAACTATAAACTAACCTTAACCTTTACCTTAACTACAACCTTAACCCTAACTATGACCTAACCTTCACCTTAAGCTTAACTTTACCCTTAACCTAACCTAGGTTAAGGTTAAGGTTAATGTAAGGTTAAGGTTAAGGTTAGGTTAACGTTAAGGTTAAGGTTAGGGGAAGGTTAAGGTAAGGTTAAGGGGGTAAGGTTAAGTTTAAGGTTAACTTTAAGGTTAAGGGTTTGCTCAAGGTTAGGGTTAGGTTATAGTTAAGGTCAAGGTTAAGGTTAGGTTATAGTGAAGGTTAAGGTTAATATAAGGTTAAGTTAAGGCTAAGGGTAAGGTTAAGGTTAAGGGTTTGGTCAAGGTTAGGGTTAGGTTATAGTTAAGGTCAAGGTTATGATTATATTAAGGGTAAAGTTAAGGTTAAGGTTAAGTTAGGTTAAGTTAAGGCTAAGGGTAAGGTTAAGGTTAAGGGTTTGGTCAGGGTTAGGGTTAGGTTATAGTTAAGGTTATATTAAGGATAAAGTTAAGGTTAAGGTTAGGATAAGGGTAAAGTTAAGGTTAAGGTTTGGTTAAGGTTAAGGTTAGTTAAGGGTAAGGTTAAGGTTAAGGGTAAAGTTAAGGTTAAGGTTATGGTTATGGGAAGGTTAAGGTTAAGGTTAAGTTAAGGTTAAGGTTTGGTCAAGGTTAGGGTTAGGTTATAGTTAAGGTCAATGTTAAGGTTAGGTTAAGGGTAGAGTCAAGGTTAAGGATAGGTTAAGGTTAAGATTAAGTTAAGGGTAAAGTTAAGTTCAAGGTTAAGGGTTTGGTCAAGGTTAGGGTTAGGTGTTACAGGTTTAGTCAGGTTAAGGTTAAGGTTAAGGGTTTGGTAAAGGTTAGGGTTAGGTTATAGTTAAGGTCAATGTTAAGGTTAGGTTATAGTGAAGGTTAAGGTTAAGATAAGGTTAAGGTTAAGGTTAATGTTAGGGTTAGGTTATATTTGAGGTTAACATTAGGTTAACAGTAAAGTTAAGGTTAAGGTTACAGGTTTAGTCAGGTTAAGGTTAAGGTTAAGGGTTTCATCAAGGTTGGGGTTAGGTTATCCCTTAAGATTAGGGTAAAGTTAAAGTTAAGGTTAAGGTTAGGTTAAGGTTAAGGTTAAGGTTAGGTTAAGGGTAAAGTCAAGGTTAAGGTTATGGTTATGGGAAGGTTAAGGTTAAGGTTAAGGTTAAATTAAGGTTGAGGTCAAGGTTAGGATTAGGTTATAGTTAAGGTTATTTTAAGGTAAAGGTCAAGGTTAGGGATAGCTTATAGTTAAGGTTAAGGTTAAAGTGAAGGTTAAGGATTTGGTCAAAGTTAGGGTTAGGTCAAGGGGGTAAGGTTAAGGCTAAGGTTAAGGTTAAGGTTAAGGGTTTGGTCAACGTTAGGGTTAGGTTATAATTAAGGTTAAGGTTAACGTTAAGGTTACGAGTTTAGTCAGGTTACGTTTAAGGTTAAGGGTTTGGTCAAGGTTAGGGTTAGGTTATAGTTAAGGTTAAGGTTAATGGTTTGGTCAACGTTAGGGTTAGGGTATAGTTAAGGTCAAGGTTAAGGTAAGGTTATAGTTAAGGTTAAGTTTAATGTTAAGGTTAGGGTAAAGTTAAAGTTAAGGTTAAGGTTAGGTTAAACTTAAGGTTAAGGTTAAGGGTTTGGTCAAGGCTAGGGTTAAGTTAAGGGGGTAAGGTTAAGGTTAAGGTTAAGGTTAAGTTAAGTTTAAGGGTAAGGGTTTTGTCAATGTTAGGGTATAGTTAAGGTCAGGTTAAGGTTAAGGTTAAGGTTAGGTTAAGGTTAAGGTTAAGGGTAAAGATAAGGCTATGGTTAAGGTTATGGTTAGGGTTAGGTTATAGTTAAGGTTAACGTTAAGGTTAAGCTTAGGTTAAGGGTAAATTTAAGGTTAAGGTTAAGGTTTGGTCAGGTTGAGGTTAAGGTGAAGGTGAAGGTTAATGGTAAGGTTAAGGTTACGTTAAGGCTAAGGTTATGTTAAGGTTAAGGTATAGGTTAAGGGTTTGGGATGGTTAAGGTTAAGGTTAAGGGTTTGGTCAAGGTTAGGGTTTGGTTATATTTAAGTTCAAGGTTAAGGTTATGGTTAAGGTAAGGTTAAGATAAGGTTAAGGGTATGGGTTTAGTAAGGTTAAAGTTAATGTTAAGGTCAAGGTCAAGGTAAGGTTAAGGGTAAAGTTAAGGTTAACCTTGACCTTGACCTTGACCTTAACCTTAACCTTAACCTTAACCTAACCTTAACCTTAACTTTAACCTTAACCTTAACCTTGACCTTAACCTTAACCTAACCTTAACCTTATCCTTAACCTTAACCTTAACCTTGACCTTAACCTTACCTTGACCTTAACCTTAACCTAACCTTAAAATTAACCCTAGCCTTAACCTTGACCTTAACATAACCATTAACCTATACCTTAATATTTACTTAACCTTAATCTTAACCTATACCCTTAACCTTAACCTTAACCATAACCTTAACCTTAACCTTGAATTTACCCTTAACGTAACCTTAACCTTGACCTTACCCTTAACCTTAATCTTAACCTGACAAAACCTGTAACCCTAAGCTTACCCTTAACTATAAAATAACCCTAACCTTGACCATACCCTTAACCCTAACCTTAACTTTAACCTTAACCTTCCCCTAACCTTCACCCTAAACTTAACCTTAACTTTACCCTTAACCTAACCTTAACCTTAACTTTACCCTTAACCTAATATTAACCTTAACCTAACCTTAACCATACCCTTAACCTTGACCTTAACCTTAACTTAACCTAACCTTAACCTTAACCATCACTATAACCTAATGCTAACCTTCACCAAACCCTTAACCTTAACCTTATCTTAACCTTAACCTAACCTTAACCTTAACCTTAACCTTAACCTAACTATAACCTTACCCTTAACCTTAACCTTAACCTTAACTATAACCTAACCCTAACCTTTACCAAACCCTTAACATTAACCTTAACCTAACCCTAACCCTGACCAAACCCTTAACATTAACCTTAACCTTAACATTAACCTTAAACTTAACCTAATATTAACCTTAACCTAACCATAACCTTAACCTAGCTGTTACACAACATTTTGTCACCATTCCTGCAATCTCTCATCCCACACATTGGAGGGCCTTTTCCGTGGCCTATGAGTAGTGACATGACCTGAAACCACTTTCACGGCATCCCCCTTGACAAGGACAATCATTCCTCTGAAGAAATTTTCTTTTTTGAAACCTTAAAAATGGATCTTTTGGCCTTGGTGCAACTAGCCAGTTCAACCCTCACACCAATGGGGGAAACCCACCATAGAGGGCACGCCAACTGGTGCTTTGTCCCAGTGTCTCACTCACGCCAAGCTTAATAATGGATGTTTTTTAAAAATAAATGGTGGAAGTTTGATTCCAACAAACTCCTGAATGAGTATCTAAAATGATTTGGGTGGTTTGGCTCCGAATCTCCATGTATCGGAGGTGGTTTTCCACCTATCATGGAAGCTTCCTTAGAGATAGGGCCAATCCCATAATTGTAGGGATCCTAACTCCCTTTCCTCCATCTATATAAGCTTTCCTTCTCCCTTAGCAAGTGATATCTGAACTTGTAGCAAGGAGACTATAGCCTAATAGATTTTGAGAGCGAAGCCAAAGAGAGAGAGATTTGTCCTATTTCCGACAAGCTTCGTTGAGACGTGCTCCACTGTTAGCCCCGCCGAAGGAAGATCAAGCATCAGAGCATTGGGTTGTATCTTTCCTTTGTTATTTTAATGATAAGTGACTTTGATTATGGTTCTATTCATGTGTCTATTTCTTTGATGCAATGAATTACATCCTCTCTGATTGATATATGGTTACAAGATTTAGATTTTACGTTGTGTATCATTTTATCCTTTACATGTGTGCAGGTGTTCGGACGCATCAAGAGGAAGGTCGTGATATTCCAAGCAAGGAATGGGAAGCGTCATCCTTTCTTCAATGACCATTGCATAGGATTTGAGGTATGAAATTCGTTATGTTTTTATCGTTTTGTAACTAAGAACCTGTGTCACTGCGTGACCTAGTTGTTGCTAGACCCAATCTGGGCTAGTAGGGATCACCTCTATCCGTAGAGGGGATTTACCTCTCCAAAAAACTGGCGACTCTGCTAGGGAATTAGTTGGAGTTAGTCTTGTCTCTTTCGGTTGTTTTTGTCTTTTCATTGATTGATTTTCTCTTCTAGTTTGCCTCCTATTAGCCACCGATAAAATTTTGTCATACCAAATGGTGGCTAAATGATTTTGGAGCCTTCAAGAAACAGATTTTATTGTAAAAAGTGTTACCTCTTGAAGTCTCATGAATACATCTGGTCATTAATCTTAAACTTTACTATTGTTTCCATTTTGTACTCTGAAGATTCTGCTATTTTCATAAGTCAAAACACTGCTGCAAAGACCCTTTTCCTCCTTCCACCACAAAACTAACCTTCACTTTTTTACCTCTTTCTTCCATAAAATTCCTCTATTTTTTCATGATTTTCCTTCTTCCATTCATGAAAATCCACTTTTTAAGGTTTAAAACCCACTTTTTATCCTTACTGAAACCTTCGAATCCCTTTAAAAATATTGAAAAATCATAAAAATTTCATGTTCTTTATTACAGGCTTTAGCCCCTTTGGCTAAGCCCCCTAAACCACTTCCCCACATGTGCCCTTTCCATAAAAACCAAGCGCTAACCCCTTTCAGCGCTAATCACATCGCAAAATCCCAGCGCACAAGTTTGTTTGACATCCTTCAAATGTTCCGATATGATCAACCCTCTGTTTCATGACCCCGATCGTATTATTATATTATTTTTTCATATAAACTATGGGCCCACCTTTCGTGCTTAAAAACTTGTAAATAAATCCTTTCTCGATCACCTTTTTCTTTGTAAAACCCAAAAACCCATTTTTCCAAAGTTTTGATCTAAAAAGCCAAATCACGTGTTAAATAAAAAATGGTTAGATTAAAAAGACCGATCGCGCAATAGCAACGGAGAAATTCAAATGGGTTGATTGAAAAGGCCGCATCAAAAATTCTGATGCGATTAAATTCCCATATCCATAGTCCCCGGCCCTTTTATTTCTTTGAAAAACCAAGTGCAAAAGCCAAAACTCTTATCGCATCAGAAAAGTTTTAATGGGTTGATTGAAAAGCCCAAACCTGAAGGCCCGACCCCGATTAGCCCCTATATACATGAGCCCGGGGCCTATCGGAGGTCCATATAAAACCAGGCCTGCAACCGATCACCAAATCACATCAGAACTTTTCCTTGGTGTGTTTTAAGTGTTTACCATCGCCGATTGCGATGGCTCGAGCGCCCAATCGCATCAGAACTTTCTCCGATCGCGCAATCACAACGAAACTTTCTCCGATCATGAAATCGCATCGCATCACTCCTGACTACTGATTGCAATTTCCCCTAATGTTTCACCCGCCATCAATCTGATCTGCAGATCGACAGTCTGCAATTAATCACATCACAACTTTCAATTGGTGCGGTCGCTCGCCACCCCCGATTGCGATCCGCCGATTACGATTCCCCGATTAGATCTGGGCCATCTATCTGCATTCATTCGACGATCTAGATTATTTCTGAAACCCATTCACCTTTTTTGCATTTTTCTCCGCCTAATGTTTTTAAACCTGTTTTCTTTGTATTTCCGTCATTTTTTCATTATACGACCAGGATCACTCCCAACCGTCGATCTCTACAGATCGACGGGTCCGACTTATATATCCCTCTGTTATCCTTTTTTTCCTCTACTACATATATATCCACCATTTTATGAAGCCATCCAATGACCAAGCTCTCTCCCGATGCCCTCTGCAGCAGTTTACCAAATAAACGCAGGATTTTGTAATTTTTGTGTGTTTTTTACGGGATCTAATGGATTTCGAATGTTTTAAAGGGAAAATCAAAGCCAAAGGATGATGATCTTTCAAGATTTTTTTATTATAGGGATCCATTTAAAGGTTTCAACACCACGCTCAGGCGATGCATCATGAAGTGTTGATACCATAAAGAGACCTTCGTGGATCTGCACATCAACAAGACACCGTGAAGAGTAATATGATTAAAGAGTATCAGACCGACAATGCAGAATCAAAGTGGAGAATTATTTAAATATTGTTAACACAGCTTGGAAGGATTAAGACATAAATTTGACTGAATCAAGCATCTGATTCACGTTTAAAAGAAAGTTTGAATACCAGAAGACAGAGATTAGGCTTAATGAAATACTAAAACATAGAATTCAAATATGCCACAGGTGTTTTAGGTCAAACAGCCTACGCTGCCACATCAGGGGAAAATTGAACCCCCCAGCTACCACAAATCCACCTACAGCCTCAAAGAAATCAAAAGGAGGCGGAGTTATTTCCTGACCAAGAGAATTTGCATCAATGCAGCCGAATAGTTATTTCCACCAAAGGAATTTATTATAAAATGTCAACAGAAGTTATGTTAAGGATAACACGGAGCCTTAAAGTCAAAAATTTCTTTCCAAGCAAGCTCAAATAGTTAATGTAACCAATTAATACAGGAGAAATATCAAAATTTTCTCCATCGAGCCCCTCAAAGTCCGAGAGACAACAAACTGTATTAATTCAACTTAGAAGATATTTATCTCATTCCACCTCCTCGTGCTTCTATAAATACTTCTGTGGAAGATGAGAATTTGTTGGTTGTTTTTTTATCACAAGTTGTAATACTGAAACTCTTTGAAATAAATACATATTCCATTGAAGTTTGAAGAACAAATTGAAGTCTTAGAGGTCTTGACGATGTTGTTGCATACTTGTTCCTGAGAAGGCTCTATCATTGGATCCATGAGCTTGGCTGTTGGTGAAGTATTTTGAACTGTTTTATGTTTTCCCCTGTTTTCATTATGTTCCATAATTTCTTGCTACAATAGGTTGAAAGTTTTAGGCTAAGAAATGACTCTTGGAAGCACCTTAGACCTATTCATCCTTCACTGTTTCATATTTTCATCTGCTGAAGTATTTTAGAGTCTTTAATCTCTCTCTTTAATATTCATGCTTGTTTATTTCCTTAATAGTTCGAACAATTGGTTTCAGCATGATTTATGGTTCTCCCTGCTTGTCTGCTGCCACTTAAAAACTGTTATTGAAGTCTCCCTTTGAAGTTCTTTTCTTACAGTGAATCAAAGAGGTCTGTTTGAATCTTTCCCTTTGTTCACACTTAAAAAGTTGGATTAAAGGTCTTTATAATTATGATCATAGATGTTTTTAGGTGTTCCCTCTTCTATGACTATAATTATCAGTAAATCTTTTATGTTTCTAAGTCCTTTAAAATAAATCTTTGAGGAAATAGGGTGTTCCCCGAATCTTAGATTTCATTTTAAAAGTTGTTTTGAAATCATTATTTGCTTAAAGGTGTGATTTGTAGAATTTATGGTTAGCCTTGTCTATCAAAGAGCTCTTTATTGTTCAAAATTATGCTTTCAAATTTCCCTTTGTTGAGAATTAAACCTCTCTTTCCAAATAATTAATGTTCATCTCATTCCAAAAACAAAAGGATCTTGTGGCCAAGTTAGATTTTCCCTTTGATATCCCATATCCATTGATGAGTTTGTTATGACCTTTTATTGACTCCATTTCCCAATGAACCAGATGTTTCTCTATTCTGTGTATATTTCCTAGACCTTTCATGTTCTGTTGTATCAATTCAATCCAACCAAACAAACAAACAAACACATGCACTTAATAACTAGTCTAAAACCAATACTCAAAGCACACAAGATAAACCTTTGCAAACAAATATTTGAGAGATCCCTCTTTGAGAAAAGGAGGACTAGATCCTAGGACTCTAAAGATTGGTTCTGATGTTGCCTCTTCTTTTGATTTGCCAAACTATCAAAACGCGGGACACCAACATAATGGTGATCACAGTGAGACACTGAGTAAAATCTTTACAATTAAATACTCACTGTCTAGCATAACATAAGTAACCTTCTTCAAGAACTACCAAGCATAATGGTAATCATGATAGGACCTTTTGAATCAATGACAAACTAAGTAACCCTTAGGATTCTCATAAAGCCTTATCAAACCTTGAACATTTCAATTACCAAGCCATAAGAGTGAACTCTATACGATTTGACACCCTAGCTAAGTGTTAAATCAGACTTAGAACACTCTCTTAACCTATAAGACCAAAATAACTTAGAAAAACCCAAAAATATTTCAGTTTGGCTTCATAATAAACTTGGTGGTGGGCCATAAAACCTTTTACCTCCAAAAGAGCTAAAAATTTCCACTTGGCGACTCCACAAAAATAGACCTTAAGACTCCACTAGGAAGACCCCAAGTCTTAATAGCATCATAAAAACTCAGCTAGAAGGCTTTAAGATTAAAATTTTCCTTCTTCTTAAAAGATCAGTTAGCCTCTTAAAGATTGTCATATTTGGCTAAACTTTATTTTTTACTGGGTCTAAAAAACATAGCATAGTGGCTCCTAGAAAGATTCATACTAGAGCCTACCCTGACCCAAACCCACCAGGAGTAGTTGAAAACCCTAAAAGTATCCTTAGGAAGTCTCCTAAGATTAAATTATCAACTGTTTTCAGATCACCCTTAAGAGCCAATTCAGTTCCTGAAAATATTTCAGCTCTACAACAATCTCAAGTTGACTTAGTAAATCCATTTAGAACTAGGTCTCTTGGTGATTTAGATCAGTTAGATTCTGAGTCTTCAATATCATCTCCTGAAACAATTGAACCTCTTGGTAGCAGAGAAACAACACCTCCTGATTTACATTTCCTTCACAACTTAGGGGTCTCCCATCCAGGATCAGCTCAACAGTCTATTCTTGGTCCATCCATTTCTGCTCACCCTACATCCACTGTTCAAACCACTACACCTCAGCCCACTTTTCCTGTTGTTAATCCACTCCTTATGATTCCACCCCCACCACCTATCATGGTAGCATGGTATGCTCCCCTAGTACTTCTTGTACCATTAGTCAACCTTCCACAGGACTATCAGTCCAAAATTCCATTATATGATGCTAACAATGCTACAACTACATCACAACATGTGGATAAGATGAATGGCTACTTTGACAGAAATGAAATTGATGATGATTATGTCAAGCTTAGGTGATTTTCTCAAAGCTTAGGGGGAGAAGCAAGAAAATGGTTCAAATACCTAGCCCCCCATAGTATTAATGATCTCCAAGCCTTCCATCAAACGTTCTTAAACAAATAGGAAGTAAAGAAAAACCCTCTCCAAGTCCTTTCTGACTACAAGAACCTCCATAGAAACACTAGGGAAAGTGTGCAAGCTTACTGCACTAGATTCAATAGTGTTTATAATGCACTATCCCCATAACTAAAACCTCCACAGGGCTCAGCTTTAAACAATTTCCTGAAGGGTTTGACTCTGACATGACCTATCAGCTGAGAGAAAGAGATTTTGCAACTCTTGAAGATATGCAAAAGGGTGCTCTTTCTGTGGAAGTCAACTTAATGGAGAAGAGAGCAAGAATGAAAAATGAGAAGAGCGTATCTTTTAAAGAGGAATCCACTCCTTCTAATTCAAGCTCAAAGATGGAGAGGATGTTGGAAGAAATGATGAAAGAGATGGGCATAATTAAGAGATCACAAGAAAATCAAAACCAAACTACTCCTCAAAATAGAAACCAGAACCAAAACCAGAATTTTAGAAGAAACCAACCTCCAAGCAGACCTAGGGAAGATGATCAGTAGATCACTCCTCATTTTCATTAGAACTATGTAGATCAATATGAGGAATATAGGGAGTTGGAAAGGTTGGAAGAATCTCATGTAAACTTGATTGGATTAGACAGTGGAGATGATGTTTTCCTCACTGAGGAAGAACAAGGTTTCTTCTCTTATGATCAAAATATAAACACCTATGAAGACTCTGATGACTATATATTGGGTGTTTAAAATGAAATCATGGAGGTACACAAACAATATGATATTATGAGCAAGGGAAGCATAGATAAATCAAAAGATAAAAACACTAATACTACTGTCAAGAAAAACATAGAAACCTAGTCCAAAAAGACAACAGAGAAAGCCAACATTTTGGCCAAGAAACCGAACTTAAACAAATACAAAGGTGTCCATCCAAATATTGAACACAGTACCCCTAGCACTTCAGCCAGTGGTCCTAATAAAACTATCCCAATTACCAGTCCAAACAAGGTTCAACAAATCAAAATTGTTGAAAATAATTCAATTGAAAAGACAAATGTAAATATCAACAAATCAATTATTCCTTTCAGCTTTGAGGGAGAGATTGCTAAGATCAAAATTTCCATTCCCCTAGCTAAACTAGTAACCCAAGAAGTGTACAAAAACCAAGTTTTGAAAGCTTTGAACTTAGGAAGTGATACTAACACCTTGAACCTAACAGATGATAAACCTGAGTTGTTATTTGGTCCTAAAGTTGAAGGAAAATACCAATAAGGGGCTGTACCTCCCTTTTATGTTAGCTTGAACATACACGAGAAAATTTTACACAATGCCATGTTAGATTCAGGAGCTTCACACAATCTAATGCCCAAGGTGGTAATCGAGAGCTTAGGCTTAGAGATTACTAAACCATACAAATATTTGCATTCTTTTGACTCAAGCCGAGTCAAATGTTTGGGTTTAATCAAAGATTTATGTGTTAATCTAGCTCAAATCCCTGCAAAGAGTCTAGTTATGGATATATTTGTAGCTGACATTCCCCCTAAGTTTGGCATGCTCTTATCAAGATCTTGGGGAGCCAAACTTTAGGGAAGCCTTCAAATGGACATGTCTTATGCCACCATCCCTATTTTTAACCAAAACAAAAGACTATACAGGGAATCTCACATGAAGTACATGGTGAAAAACCTAGACAAACCGAACAACACTCCAATATATTCTACTCAATCAAGTTTAGATTCCTTTATCTTATGTAACGAAGATGAAATTACTCAACAAGATAAAGAGAACATAGACCCAGCTGATTCACCAGAAAAATCGAATCTTCTCTCGAATCAACTTCAAAACATCGACAATCAGCAGCAACAAGAAAACGAGAAATGAGTCAAACGTAATGTGGACAATAAAATTTGATGGATCCTGTAATAAAGAAAGTGCAGGTGCAGGCATATGGATCCAAAATATGAATCAAAGTTTTTCATAAAAATTGAATTTCCCATGCACTAACAATATCGCTGAGTATGAAGCACTTCTCCTAGCTTTACAATTACTGAAACAATTAGAAGCCCAAAAGATAACGATCTTAGGATATTTTGAACTTATCATAAAACAAATCAAAGGATAATACTCAGCCAGAAATCTAAGGCTTAGGGAATATCAGAACGCTACCTTCGATTTAGTGAAAACCTTTGAAAAATACGAACTTGTTTTCATTCCTAGAGCGTTTAATCATTTAGAAAATGAACTCGCTTTCAATGCCAGTGACTGTCAAATACCTGATATAAATGAATAGCTTTGCGTAAAAGTAAAACATAGGCCTGCAGTGCTTGATAACAAATATCATTGGCAAGTGTTTGATTCTGACCAACACATAGACGATTTCTTAAAGTCAGAAAATGATTTCACCATACCAACATCAGAATCTAGCCATAATGAAAATTGTCCATATATCGAAGAAATCCCAGAAGTTTAAATAACACACTCTGCTGATATAAATCATTATGAGAATCCGTTTGAAGCAGAGTTAATTAACAACGTGGACCAAAAAGACTTGGAAGTTTTAGAATGTAAAAACGGTTCAATTCCAAGAGGTCTCTCACCTTTGGAACACCTTTTCGACTTTAATGATGTAGCCAAAGAACCAAAAATGGAGCCTGTAGAAATAAACGTAGAAGAACACAACATAGGCTCCCTAACAGAACCCAAGATGATTAAATTGTCCAACACTCTTCCAACTCACATAAAATATCGATACATTGATCTGTTTAAGGAGTTTAAAGATGTTTTTTCCTGGGCATACACAAATCTGAAGTCTTACGATACCAGCATCATTTAGCACAAGATTCCCCTGAAGGAAAATAAAAAAACCTTCAAACAAAAACTAAGGAGAATAAACCCACTTTTATTACCTTTAGTTAGAGCCGAAATTGAAAATATGCATGATGCTAGCATTATAGTACCAATTAGATTTTCAGAATGGGTATCAAACTTAGTTTCTGTTAGGAAAAAGACAGGGGAGATCAGAATCTATATCGACTTCAGAAACTTAAACAGAGCATCCCTAAAAGACAACTACCCATTGCCCAAGATGGATCAAATAATTCAGAGGGTAGTTGGGTCAGAAAGGATATCACTCTTAGATGGGTTATCGGGTTACAACCAGGTTTTAGTGCTCCCAAGTGATCAAATCAAAATTGCTTTTACCACACCTTGGGGCACCTTTATATATGTCAAAATGCCTTTCGGGTTAATGAATGCAGGGGCCACCTTCCAAAGGGCCATGGACATAGCCTTTTCTGAAGATATTGGCTATTTCATAATTATTTACCTTGATGAAATAACTATCTTTTCAAAAGCTGATGAAGAACATTTGACTCACTTAAGAAATTTTTTTGAGAAGTGTAGGAAATTTGACTTGTCATTGAATCCCAAGAAGACACTCTTCGGTCTCCAAGAAGGTAAACTTCTTGGTCACATAATTTCAGAAGAAGGAATCAAAATAGACCCTACAAGGATAGATGGCATATTGCAAATTAGCCATCCAAGAAACCTCAAAGAATTACAATCTTTCATTGGAAAGATAATTTTTTTCAGAAGGTTTATCCCCAACCTTGCTGAGCTATTAAAAAACATTACAAAAATTCTTAAGAAATATGTGGGTGTAAAATGGACTTTACCAGCTAAACAATCATTCGAACTGGTCAAACAAGCTCTTACCCAAACACCAGTCCTGATTAGTCCAGATTTTACCAAAGACTTTTACATCTTTTCTTTTGCATCTGAACATACAATAGTTGTAGTTTTGCTTCAAAAGAATGAATTGGGGCAAGAAAAACCAATATATTTCTTTAGTAGGGCTTTAAGAGATGCTCCTCTCAAATATAACATCATGGAGAAGCAAGCCTTAGCATTAGTGAAAGCTTTAAAGGACTTTAGGGTTTACATTTTACACTCTCACATAATTTCTTTTGTTCCACATACTGTTGTCAAGGATATTCTAAGTCAAGACCCCGATGATAAAAGGGAAAAATGGATTGCAACTATTCTTGAGTATGACTTAGATATCATGCCCACCAAACTAGTTAAAGGGCAAGAATTAGCAAAACTTATGGCTGAGTCTAACTTCCAAGCACTAGACATGAATATGGTAGATGTGTTGGAAGAAATAGAAGAATCTTCTGCTCCTTTTATTGAAGAAACATTTCTAAATTCTCCTTGGTATGCTGACATTATTTATGTGCTTTTATATTTAAATGCCCCTCCTTCTTTGTCTAAAACTAATGCTAGATTATTGAAACAAAAGGCTTTGAGTTTTTTCATCTTGGATGGGGTATTATATTGGAAAAATGTTGTTGTAATTTTGCTTAAATTTTTACTTGAAGATGATGCAGGAAAGATCATGCATGAGTTGCATGAAGGAGAATGTGGAGGACACCTCTACTGGAAGGCCACAACAAACAAAATTCTTAGATCTGGTTACTATTGGCCTACCCTTTTCCCAGACACTCAGAAGTTAGTCATGTCTTGCCATAAATGTCAAATTTTTGATGGCAAGAGAAAACTCCTTCCCTTACCTTTACATCCTATTAGAGTTGAGGCACCTGTTCAACAATGGGGGCTGGACTTCATTGGGGAAATTCATCCATCCTCCTCAGCTCAACATAAGTGGATCCTCACAGCCACTGACTTCTTTACCAAGTGGATAGAAGCTATACCTTCCAGGAATGCTAATGACTCTGTCATTATCAAGTTTCTTGAAACCAATATCCTATCCATATTTGGTTGTCCCAGAAAAATCATAACAGACAATGCTGCTGCTTTTAAATATAACAAGATGGTTGATTTCTATTACAAATACCACATAACCTTGGGCCATTCCACTGCTTACTGTCCCCAAGGAAATGGATTAGCTGAATCTTCCAACAAGAGTCTAATCAATATAATCAAAAAACTGTTGGAACAGAATCAAAAATCATGGCACAGTAAGTTGGTTCATGCCTTATGGGATAATAGATTAACTACAAAGAAGTCAATAAATATGGCCCCCTATCAGCTAGTGTATGGTATGGACATGGTTTTTCCCACCTCATTAGGAGTTCCAGTCATGAAACTCCTTCAAGAAGTGCAGTTTGAAGAGAATGATATGTAGAGAAGAATCAACCAAACAATCCATTTACAGCAGACCAGAGAGGAAGTCTATGAAAGAACATAGTTAGTCCAAGAAAATATGAAGAAGCTATTTGATAAGAGGACTAAGGCAAGCAATTTCCAAGTTGGAAATGTTGTTCTTAAATGGGATTCAAGAAGAGAAGAGAAGGGAAAACATGGAAAATTTGAGAACTTGTGGAAAGGACCATATATTATCCATACTAAGAGGGGTCACAATGCATTTTTCTTGAAAGAATTGGATGGAGAAGATCTATATGGAGGTCATGTCACTGGCAGGATGCTCAAGCATTACTTCTACCAAGAATCTTAAGTTTCAAAGAATTTTATTTTTCATTGTAAATATCATAGTCTAACCATTGCATTCATAGTTAGAAAAATAAAAAATACAAAAACGAAAAAAGAAAGAAAAGAGGGAAGATTGTAAAAAAAATAACGGTATGGCCCCATACCAAAAAAGAGAAATAAATTCTGAAAGTGTGCAAGCTTAAATGCCACTACTGAAAAACACACTTCTAGTTAATCAAACTGCCTAATCTTGACTAATTAGCCTTTAAATTTTCTACTGATAGGATAGTGAATTCGATTTTCCAAATTGTTTAATCTTGGCTTATCAGTAGATAGATTAGGATAGAAATCAAAGGTTCAAACATACTCAAAATTTGAACCTAACATTTCAAAAAGAGAATGACTCAAATCTGTTTTGTTTTCTGAGTAAAAAAGGATAAAAATCTGGTTCTAATTAGCTCAAAATCTGAACCAGATGGCAAAGGAGAAACAGCTCAAGTAAAGTCAAAAAAGAGCGTAAAAAGATGAAGGAAGTGCTTTGAATTTTTATATATTAAGCCTCCATCATTTTGATTTAATTTTCTGCAAATAAAATCTATGTGCAGCTTTTTTTTATGCCATAGTTCAGCATCAAGTTAGACTGTTCAATCCTAACTTGTATGTTTTTTAATTTCTGCTTTAGCAATTAGAGAATAAAAATCTGTTAGACTGTTTAGTCCTAACAGATTAGTAGACTAGGTAGAGAACCATATGGGCTCAGCTGTTTAAACTGAGTTCATGAAGGAATAAGTAGTAGAAATAGATTAGATTTTTTTCTTTCAAAAGAATAAAATTTTGTAAGAGAGTTTTCCAATCCAAGTGCACTCTAATGAAGAAAAAATTTTAGATCAGTAGGATTGGGTAGGTAGAAAGCTTGTTGATGAAAGATCCATTGTTTTCCATGGCTTTTAGGATTTCTAGAGCAAAAGAAGATCATTCAATCAAAGAAAGGCAGCCCAATGGACAAGGCAACTGATCAGCATCTCAGAGAATGCAAGTCTGAAATTCTTGATGCTTTCAAGAAAGCATCATCCCCAAGTGGAGCCACTGTTAGCCACCGATAAAATTTTGTCATACCAAATGGTGGCTAAATGATTTTGGAGCCTTCAAGAAACAAATTTTATTGTAAAAAGTGTTACCTCTTGAAGTCTCATGAAGACATCTGGTCATTAATCTTAAACTTTACTATTGTTTCCATTTTGTACTCTGAAGATTCTTCTATTTTCATAAGTCAAAACACTGCTGCAAAGACCCTTTTCCTCCTTCCACCACAAAACTAACATTCACTTTTTTACCTCTTTCTTCCATAAAATTCCTCTATTTTTTCATGAGTTTCCTTCTTCCGTTCATGAAAATCCACTTTGTAAGGTTTAAAACCCACATTTTTTGGCCTTATCGAAACCTTCGAATCCCTTTAAAAACATTGAAAAATCATAAAAATATCATGTTCTTTATTACAAGCTTTAGCCCCTTTGGCTAAGCCCCCTAAAACACTTCCCCACATGTGCCCTTTCCATAAAAACCAAGTGCTAACCCCTTTCAGCGCTAATCGCATTGCAAAATCCCAGCGCACAAGTTTGTTTAACATCTTTCAAATGTTCCGATGCGATCAACCCTCTTTTTCATGACCCCGATCGTATTATTATATTATTTTTTCATATAAAATATGGGCCCGCCTTCCGTGCTTCAAACCTTGTAAACAAATCCTTTCCCGGTCACCTTTTTCTTTGTAAAACCCAAAAACCGATTTTTCCAAAGTTTTGATCTAAAACGCCAAATCACGTGTTAAATAAAAAATGGTTAGATTAAAAAGACCGATCGCGCAATCGCATCAGAAAAATTCAAATGGGTTGATTGAAAATGTTGCATAAAAACTTTTGATGCGATTAAAGTCCCATATCCATAGTCCCCGGTCCTTTGCTTTCTTTTAAAAACCAAGTGCAAAAGCCAAAACTCTTATCACATCAGAAAAGTTTTAATGGGTTGATTGAAAAGCCCAGACCCGAAGGCCCGACCTTGATTAGCCCCTATATACATGAGCCCGGGGCCTATCAGAGGTCTATATAAAACCAGACCCACAACCGATCGCCAAATCACATCGAAACTTTTCCTTGGTGCATTTTAAGTGATTACCACCGCCGATTGCGATGGCCCGATTGTCCAATCACATCAGAACTTTCTCCGATCGCGCAATCACATCGGAACTTTCTCCGATCGCAAAATCGTATCGGAACTCACTCCCGACTGCCGATTACGATTTCCCTCGATGTTTCACCCACCGTCGATCTGATCTGCATATCGACGGTCTGCAATTAATCGCATCGCAACTTTCGATCGGTGCGATCAATCGCCACCCCCGATTGCAATCCACCGATTGCGATTCCACGATTAGATATGGGTCATCTATCTGCATTCATCCGACAGTCTAGATTATTTCTGAAACCCATTCGCATTTTTTGCATTTTTCTCTGCCTAATGTTTTTTAACTTGTTTTCTTTGTATTTCCGTGATGTTTTCATTATACGACCAGGATCACTCCCAACCATCGATCTCTGCAGATCGATGGGTCCGACTTATATATCCCTCCGTTCTCCTTTTTTGCCTCTTCTACACAAATCTCCACCATTGGATGAAGCCATCCAACGACCACGCTCTCTTCCGATGCCCTCTGAAGCAGTTTACCAAATAAATGCAGGATTTTGTAATTTTTGTGTGTTTTTTGCAGGATCTAATGGATTCCGAATGTTTTAAAGGGAAAATCAAAGCCAAAGGATGACAATATTTTAGGCTTTGTTTATTATAGGGATCCATTTAAAGGTTTCAACACCACGCTCAGGTGGTGCATCATGAAGCGCTGATACCATAAAGAGACCATCGCAGATCTGCACATCAACAAGACACCGTGAAGAGTAATATGATTAAAGAGTATCAGACTGACAACACAGAATCAAAGTGGAAAATTATTTAAAGACTGTTAACATAGTTTGGAAGGATTAAGACATAAATTTGACTGAATCAAGCATCTGATTCACATTTAAAAGAAAGTTTGAAGACTAGAAGACAGAGATTAGGCTTAATTAAAGACTAAAACACAGGATTCAAATATACTACAGGTGTTTTAGGTCAAACAGCCTACGTTGCCACATCAGGGGAAAATTGAACCCCCTAGCTACCACAACGCAACCTACAGCCTCAAAGCAATAAAAAGGAGGCCGAGTTATTGCCTGACCAAGAGAATTTGCATCAATGCAGCCGAACAATTATTTCCACCAAAGGAATTTATTATAAATTGTCAACAAAAGTTATGTTAAGGATAACACAGAGCCTTAAAGTCAATAATTTATTTCCAAGCAAGCTCAAATAGTTAATGTAACCAATTAATATATGAGAAATATCAGAATTTTCTCCATCGAGCCCCTCAAAGGCTGAGAGACAACAAACTGTATTAATTCAACTTAGAAGATATTTATCCCATTCCACCTCCTCATTCTTCTATAAATACTTTTGTAGAAGATGAGAAGTTGTTGGTTGTTGTTTGATCACAAGTTGTAATAATGAAACTCTTTGAAATAAATACACAGTCTGTTGAAGTTTGAAGAACAAATTAAAGTCTTGGAGGTCTTGACGATGTTGTTGCATACGTGTTCCTGAGAAGGCTCTATCATTGGATCCATGAGCTTGGCTGTTGGTGAAGTATTCTAAACTGTTTTATGTTTTCCCCTGTTTTCATTATGTTCCATAATTTCTTACTACAGTAGGTTGAAAGTTTTAGGCTAAGAAATGACTCTTGGAAGCACCTTAGACCTGTTCATCCTTCACTGTTTCATGTTTTCTTTTGTTGAAGTATTTCAGAGTCTTTAATATCTCTCTTTAATCTTCATGCTTGTTTATTTCCTTAATAGTTCGAACAGTTGGTTTCAGCATGATTTATGGTTCTCCCTGCTTGTCTGTTGCCACTTAAAAATTGTTATTGAAGTCTCCCTTTGAAGTTATTTGCTTACAGTGAATCAAATAGGTCTGTTTCGATCTTGCCCTTTGTCCTCACTTAAACAGTTGGCTAAAAGGTCGTTATAATTATGATCATAGATGTTTTTAGGTGTTCCCTCTTCTATGACTGTAATTATCAGTAAATATTTTATGTTTCTAAGTCCTTTAAAATAAATCTTTGAGGAAATAGGGTGTTCCCTGAATCTTAGATTTCATTTTAAAAATTGTTTTGAAATCATTATTTCCTTAAAGGTGTGATTTGTAGAATTTATGGTTAGCCCTGTTTATCAAAGAGCTCTTTATTGTTCAAAATTATGCTTTCAAATTTCCCTTAGTTGAGAATTAAACCTCTATTTCCAAATCATTAATGTTCATCTCATTCCAAAAACAAAAGGATCATGTGGCCAAGTTAGATTTTCCCTTTGATATCCCATATCCATTGATGAGTTTGTTATGACCTTTTCTTGACTCCATTTCCCAATGAACTAGATGTTTCTCCATTCTGTGTATCTTTCCTAGACCTTTCATGTTCTTCTGTATCAATTCAATCCAAACAAACAAACAAACAAACACATGCACTTAATAACTAGTCTAAAACCAATACTCAAAGCACACAAGATAAACCTTTGCAAACAAATATTCGAGAGACCCCTCTTTGAGAATAGGAGGACTAGATCCTAGGACTCTAAAGATTGGTTCTGATGTTTCCTTGTCTTTTGATTTTCCAAACTATCAAAACACGGGACACCAACACCTCCTTTCAGTGTAAAACCCCTGTTCAACCCCCAGAAGACCTGATCTACTGTCTGTTTGTTCTTCTTCTTTTCTTCCCTTAGTAAACTTGATTGGCATGGTTTATAGCCTGACAGTCATGCCAACTAGCACTTGTTGCTAGTTACGCCCCCGCGTCGATGCTTTTTTGGCACAAGATACAACCACACAGTCGCCCTAACCCTGTTTGGTGTTAGGGTTTGCTTGTTTTTGAGCCCTTTGATCATGTTTCTTGGTTCTTGTGTAATTTTTCCTACTGCTTGAGTGCTTTGAAGTCTTTGTTGACTGTTCTTGGTCGCTATCCTCCAGTTTTTTTCCATTTACCATCAGTTTTGCATTCTATCCCTAGGGCTTCTAGGTGTTATAGTGTGTTGAGCCTCCTGTGGGAGTTTTTGGTTCTCACTTTCCCAGTCAACTTTGTTTTCGCTTCTTTGCATTTGTTTCACTGGATTCCATTGTATCATTGTGTTAGTTGAGTGATTGCTCTCTTTTTCATTTAAGTTTCTCTTTGTCTCATTTCGAGCCTAGATTACATGGTTTGCATGAGTCTTTTTGGGATCCTTCTTCGATTTGAGGGATTTCTCCATCAGTTTGAGTTCTAATTATGTGTGTTTGCATTGAGTGAACTTGCTTGTTTCAACTCTTTCACTATCATTTCTCAAATTGGTTTCTTCATTAGTTTTTCATTTCGTTTGGTGCATTTGCTCTAAAACATTGAAAAATAAAAAACCAAATATCTTTGCATTTTGATTAGATTAGTGAAAATTGAAAGCTTTTATGTATTATTAGTGTTATATAACTCTAAGGGAAATTTTTTTAGTTTCATTAGTGTGCATTACAGACAGTAGTGGAATTTTTTTGATCATTTTGTTATTGTTTGAAAAGCTCTCAACCTTCCCGTAGTTAGCTCTTCATCGTGTTAGCCACCTATATTTTTCAATTATATCAGCTGGTGGCTAAATATTCTTTGCAGCCTTCAAGAAACAAATTCAGTCCTGAAGTTGTTGGTGCTTAAAGTCTGTTGGTAAGATCATGAACTTCTGGTTGGTTCTTCATACTTTTCCTTCTCTCAGCCTCTGATATTCCATGAAAATCCAAATCAAATATTGCTGCATCCTCCTCCCTTTTTCCCCTCCCCTGCTTCCATCTCACCTTCATTTCTTCAGTTTCCTTTCATCCATAAAAACCCCACTAAACCCTATTTTATTCCTTATCCCCTCATTAATCACATTTTCCGAGGTTAAAAACCCACTTTTTAGCCTATCGGAACCTTTTGCCTTTTTTCAAAAATCATTGAAAATCATGTAAAATACGCCTATTTTCTGTGCGCTGGTTTTCAACCCCTGGGGCTAAGCCCCTGCCTTATCTACCTTCACATGCCCGAGTGCCACAACTGGTCGCTCAAGTCCAGAGGCGCTAAACCGAAGCGTGGTCCCCACTCCGCCCTTTTCCTTTGAAACCTTCAAAAAACCCATCTTTTATAAGGTTTGGGTGTGAAATATGAAGTCGCATATTTTATTGCCCCGAGCCTTCCTAGCCATCGATCTGCTCCCCAGATCTGACGGAGCGGAGTGCCTCACACCTGGTGGACCCCCTTCCCCCACGTTCGTTTCCAAAAACCATGGTATATATCCCGCACCACCTTTCGTCGAATGGCACTTCTATCCCGTCGACCAACGATTCCACACGCTGGCCGACGCGTGTCCTCCACCTCATTTCCAAAACCGCCATCCTTCCACTTCACCCGCGCGTTATCTATCGTCCCGTTACCCCGCAGCGGGATTCATCTCTGCCATCGGATCTGGGCCTTCCCATCCGACGGTTGCTAATCGACTTTTCTGCTCGGCTTTTAACGGATTTCCCCGCCTGTTGAATCTTCCCCCGGCGCGTCTAAAAGTCGATCTCCACCATCGATCTTCGTGGATCGACGGTTCTCATTCGTCCTCCCGATTCCACTGTACAAAATCTCTTTTTCTCCGCTGACTTTTCAAAGTGCCCCCGACCGTTGATCGCAGTACGATCAACGGCTTCGATTGCTCCATTTTCCGCACGCCCTCCGATGCAGATTGTCCATATAACGCAGGATTTTCTCATTTTTATTGTATTTTGCAGGTTTTAAGGTTCTTTCGTTGTGTTTTAATAAAAATCTGAAGAATGAGGGTGAAGACTCCCGTCCTTCTGATTAATCCAGAGAATCGACCGCAGGGTGAAGAACAATGATATCAACAAGGTTTCATGAGCCTTGGTTGCTACGCGTCGCTGTAAAGCCTGAAGAATGTCGTGAACGTCAACGCAGGGAAGAGTATCAGATTTTGAAGACAGAGTGAACCAGAGCAGCAGTTTTGTGGATAAATTGGCGGGGATTACAGCTAAGACGGTTATCAAAAGCCTAATCCCCGGCTCAGAACACAGATTAAAGAAAAACCTAAAAGTGTTCATCAGACATATTGCCTCCACCGCCATACTTTGAGGCGAATTGATTCCTCAACCACTGCAGTGCCACCTATTGCCTCAGGATGCTCAACCAGAGGATGAATTTATTAAACAGGATCAGATATTATGCCTCGGAACAACCAAAGAAGTTATTTCTGCACCAGATTTAATGACAGGATGTTTGCAGAGTAACCCTAATAGTACGCAGAGCCTCAAAGGTCAACAAAGGCTCCCTTCAAGCTTACTTCATAAGTGTAAACACATTAATGCAGTGGAACACCTGTATAAATTCTTCATCGAGCCTCCCAGGTCAGGAAGACATTAATTCTGCATTAATTGTATTTGAGATCTTTTTATCAGATCTCACCTCCTCATCCTTCTATAAATACTCCAGAAGAGGATGAGTGAGGGGTTGGATTAGTTGGTTGTCAATGTAATTGCTGAAGTGTTGTAGCTGTTTCTGAGTGGAAAACTCTTGACTGTAAATAGTGGTTTCATAGGCTCTTGGAGCTCTGCTTGTAACAAATAGGTTAGGTTGTGAAGAGAGATGGATTAAAACATTGGACTTGAAGATTGTAACCGGTTTGAAGCAATCAATACAAGCTGATTTATGGGATCCTGGTCTATGCTGATGGTGATGTTATTCTCACTGTAACTTGTCATTTTATTTCAGTTTTCAATTTGTTTCATTTTTCCACTGTAAAGAACAGTTTAAACAGTGTTAGGGCTTGTTGTATATCAGTGACCTTCTCTGGCTGAAAAATCTTTATCCCAATGTTTTCTTCTAATTGTGTTATTTAGAAATGATTTAATTCAGTCTAAGCACAGAGATGTTGGCGTTCCCTCATCTTTTCGTCACTGCTGAATGTTATTTTTAAATGTTACTTTCATATAGGTTGTGTAAGGAATGAATTGAGGAAATCAAAGGTTAGCCCTGAGTCCCTTTCTTGTTTTCTCAACTATTTGACTGTTTCCCTTAGGATGTGTCAAAAGCTGACTAGTTTCGAAGTACTTATCAGATCTTAGGCCATTCTGTGTTATCTTGGTGATTGTCTTGGAAGTAACTAAGTAAAGAAGAACTAGGAGAGGATCAGGGTGAGTCCCAGCCCACTAGCTTCTGCTCCAAATGTTGCCTTCAAGTTTCCCTTTGTTTTTAATATGTGTTCTATCAGAAGTGTATCAAAGGCTGGCTAGTTTCAAAGTACTTACCAGATCCTAGTTTGCTTCTATGTTTTTCTTAAGTGCCTGGTCAAAGGCTGGCTAGTTTCAAAGTACTTACCAGATCCTGGGCTGCTCTTTGTTCTGCATCTGTCATTTCCCTTTCTTATTGTATCACTCCATTCCATAAATCAAACTTTGAAGAGATCCTTAGGCATAGATGACTTGCCCCATAGATTCCTCTTGAACCTGAATGTTTCAATTAAATTCCCTTATGACTCCATAGCCCAATGGATTGAAACTTACCATCATCTTTCTTCATGATCAAAGCTTACTCTCTAGCTTGCAACTTCTCACCTTTGAACCTATTTGCATATAGATCTTTCCGCCTCAGACAGCAACTATGTTCAACCATCCGAGAAAACCAAACAAAACCCTTGGCCTTCATAACTAGCCTAATATCATCACCCCAAACTTCAAAGACAATATCCATCTTTGTACATATTTGAGAGATCCCTCTCCGGATTCAGGAGGGCTATATCCTAGAATCCCAAAGTTGGTTGAAATGATGTTAACTCTGTGATCGGACTTTGCCAATCTTGCTTGTTACAGAGACCTAACATTTCTGGCGACTCCGCTGGGGATCGAACCCAGAATCTATGATTACATCTTGTGAGTCAAAAGCAGCCTTTTCAAGAACTACCAATAAATGGTAATTAAGATGAAGCTCAATTGAATCAGTGACAAACTAGGTCAGCCCTGGGATTCTTTTGAGTTTTTATCTAACCTTGGAAAATCAGCTAGCTTAGCCATAAGGATAGGCTGTCTTTGTTTCATAACCGTAGCTAAGTTTTGAGGCAGAGTTAGAATATTCTTCTGAAACACCAATAAAACAATTCAGAAAATACCAAAAACATTTCAGATTGGTGGTAAAACACTAGTTTTGATATCTTGTATACGTCTTTAATGTGTTTTGCCTTATACTCTTAGACAGAGTCTGGAAAGGGCCAGGTAGCCTCTGGGTCTCATCCTCTTTTGGGGGTGACATATCTGGTGAATTCCCTCCCAGTTAATCTCTGGTTAGAGTTTGTTGTGTTTTGAGATGTCCTTGAAAGGAATGTTTCACAAACACTGTGGTGGACAGTGTACTCCTTTGAAAACACTCTGAAATTTCCACCTGGCAACTCCACAATCCTGAACAGACCTTGAGACTCCACTGGGAAGAACCCTTATCATCATAAAATCATTCAAACTCAATTAGAGGACTGTGGGATTTAAAAATTCTAAAAGCAGATTGGTTAACCTCCTAAAGATTGTCATATCTGGTTGAACTTTTCCTGTTTAGTTGGGTCTAAACATATAAACATTGTGGCTCCAAAAAAGATTCACACTAGAGCCCATCCTGACCCAGATCCTCCTGAGATAGTTGACAACCCCGAAAGAATCCTTAGGAAGTCTCCTAAGATACAATTTTCAGCTATTTTCAAACCACCCCTAAGAGCTAATTCAGTCCCTGAAAACCTTTCAGCTCTTCACGAATCACAAATTGACTTATTGAACCCATTCAGAACTACGTCAATTGGTGATTTAGATCAGTTAGATTCAGAGCCTTCACTTTCATCTCCCGAAACAAGTGAAACCCTTGGGAATAGAGAATCAACACCTCCTAATTTACATTTCTTACATAATCTAGGTGTCTCTCATCCAAGATCAGCTCGGCAATCTACTACTGTTCCATCCACTCCTGTTCATCCTTCATCCACTGTTCAAACCACTCCACTACAACCCACACCTCCTCTTGTAAATCCGCCCCCACCACATATCATGGTAGCATGGTATGCTCCCTTAGTCCTTCCTGTACCACTAGTCAATCTTCCACAGGACTATCAGTCCAAAATTCCATTATATGATGCTAGTAATACTATAACAGCATCTCAACATGTGGACAAGATGAATGACTACTTTGACAGAAATGAAATTGATAATGAATCTGTCAAAATCAGACTGTTTGCTCAAAGTTTGGGGGGAGAAGTGAGGAAATGGTTTAAAGGTTTAACCGCCCATAGTATTAACGACCTCCAAGCCTTCCATCAAACATTCTTAAACAAATGGGAAGTAAGGAAGAATCCTCTCCAAGTCCTTGCCGACTATAACAATCTCCATAGGAACCCTGGGGAAAGTGTACAAGCTTATTGCACCAGATTTAACAGTGTGTATAATGCACTTTCCCCTGAACTAAAACCTCCTCAGGGCTCAGCTTTAAACAAATTTCCTGAAGGGTTTGATCCGGACATGAAATATTCACTCAGAGAAAGAGTCTTTGCAACCCTCGAAGATATGCAAAGAGGTGCTCTTTCTATGGAAGTTAACCTCATGGAGAAGAGAGCAAGAATGGAAGCTGAAAAGAGAGTATCTTTTAGAGAGGAATCCACCCCTTCCACCTCAAACTTGAAGATGGAAAGAATGATGGAAGAAATGATGAAGAAATTGAGCATTCTAGAGAGAGCGCAAGCAAGTCTAAATCAGAACGCTCCTCAAAACAGAAACCAAAACCAGAATCAGAATGTTAGAAGAAATCAGCCTCCAAACAGACCCAGGGAAGATGATCAACAGATCATTCCTCCCTTTCATCAAAACTTTTTAAGTGAGGTTGAACAAACAGATGGAACAACAGAGGATAATGATATAAACTTATTTGGGGTAGATGATGATGACTTTGAGGTTCATTATGATAAAAAAAAAGGTCTTTATACACCTTACGATGACAGAAGAGATGATAATGAGAATTACTATCAAAACATGGAAAACGCTGTCATACAGCCTTCAAGGGAATATGAACTCAGAAGTAAGTCTAATCAACAAACCCCCAACAAGGAAACCTCTGGCAAACCTTCTCAAAACAACACTGCAAACAAGTCTAAAACAATCAAACAAAAGGACACAACAGTGGCTGATAATTCTGGTAGTGGTAAAGGGAAAGGCACTCAAAATGTTGAAAAACAAAGTGAAAACATTAGTAGTACTAGAACCTCGGTTAGTACTCCTGGTAAAACGACTGTTCCAACTGTAGATAAATCAAATCAGCAAGCTATTATTGTTGATAAAACGGCATCAAACAAGGCTGAAATCAATGTTTTAAAGAGTCAAAACCTTTTTAGCCTAGAACAGGAAATCTCGAAAATCAAAATTTCTGTTCCTTTGACTGAGTTAGCTGCCCAGCATGTATATAGGTCCAAAATTTTGAAAGCTTTGAATTTAGAAGATAATGAAGATTCACTCAATCTTAATGATGACCAACCAGAGCTTATTTTTGGTCCAGATATTGAAGGAAAGTTCCAAGAGGGTTCTGTCCCTCCCTTTTATGTAAGCTTAAACGTTCATGACAAAATTCTGCACAATGCTATGCATGACTCAGGTGCTTCCCATAATTTAATGCCAAAAGCTGTAATGGAGAGCCTGGGTCTTGAAATTACCAGACCGTACAAAGATTTGTACTCCTTTGACTCAAGTAGAGTTAAATGTCTAGGATTGATAAAAGATCTCTGTGTTAACTTAGCCCAGATTCCAGCCAAATGTTTAGTCATGGATGTGGTTGTGGATGATGTACCCCCAAAGTATGGAATGCTTTTATCAAGGTCTTGGGGTGCTAAGTTACAGGGGACCATGCAAATGGACATGACCTATGCGACTATCCCTGTTTTTAATTAGACTAGAAGACTTTACAGGGAATCTCACATGCAGTACACAGTGACAAGTCAAGATCAGCCTCAAAACTCCCCTCTCTATGCTATAAATACGAGCCTTGATTCTTTTATCATGTTCAATAATGAAACGTGTACAGGACACCTCATTTCAACAGAATCAATGGTTGAAACGGAGGGAGAGGAACATAATGATGAAATGCCGGAACAGTCTATTGTGTCTGAAGATCCTAGCAAACTAAACACAGGTCTTGAACTGCAAGTTATCAATCCTTTGAACTTAAAACTTGATAGTCAGCAGGAAAACCCTCAACCCGATGAAAAACTTGAGGAATCAAATAATACAAAGTCCATTCACCAAACTGAAAATCTGCCCCTCTGGACTATGTATTTTGATGGGTCATGCACCAAAACAAATGCCGGTGCAGGTGTCTGGATCACTAACACTGAAAATAATCATACAGAATGTATCTCATGCAAATTAAAATTTCAGTGTTCCAACAACATAGCATAATATGAATCCCTTCTCTTAGGCTTGCATCCTTTGAAAAAGTTAGGTGCCAAGAGAATCGATGTATATGGGGATTTTGAATTAATAATTAGGCAAGTTAAAGGGGAGTATAATGCTAATCACCCCAGACTTAGGGCCTACAGGAATGATGTCACTGATCTTTTGAAAACATTTGAGGAGTCCACATTGTCTTTTGTCCCAAGAAAAAGAAACATTGCAGCCCACAACTTAGCCTTTGCTGCTAGAACCTGCCCAATGTTGTATGATGACACCTCTCAGATAAAATTCAGACCAGCTATACCAGATAACAAGAAATACTGGCAGGTATTTGATGGAGATAAACAAATAGAAGACTTCATGCAATTCAGAAATGAGTTTGAACCCCATAGTTCAGATTCAGACTATGATACAGACTGCAGTGAAGAAAATTTTCTTGGTGAAGAAGAACCATCTCCACAGCTGGTGGATATAAACCCTCAGACTATTACATCTACACATCAAATAGAACTAAGTGCAAAATCTGAAACAGAAGAAATGGAAACTCTGCATTCTAAAGATGATAGTCTGCCCAAGGGTTTGGCCCCTCTAGAAGAACTATTTGATTTTGATGATGTGGCCAACAAACTGAAACTGGAACCTGTAGAAACCGAAGTGGAGGAATGTAATATAGGCAGTGAGGAAAAACCGAGATTGATCAAACTGTCTAAAACTCTACCAGCTCACATTAAACTCAAATACTTAGAGCTGTTTAAAGAATTTTCTGATGTTTTTGCGTGGAGTTATGAAGATCTCAAATCCTATGACACTGAAATAATACAGCACAAAATCCCTCTTAAAGAAAACCAGAAACCATTCAAACAAAAACTGCGCAAAATCAACCCTGTCCAGTTGCCATTGGTTAAGAAGGAAATCATGAAGATGCACGATGCTGGTATTATTGTCCCTATTAGATATTCTGAGTGGGTATCTAATCTGGTGTCAGTTAGGAAAAAGACTGGAGAAATCAGGCTTTGTATAGACTTCAGAAATTTAAACAAAGCTTCATTAAAAGACAACTACCCTTTACCCAAGATGGATCATATTTTCCAAAGGGTGGTGGGGTCTAAAAGAATTTATTTGCTGGATGGCTATTCGAGGTATAATCAAGTCCTATTCCACCCTGATGATCAATTAAAGACAGCTTTTACTACACTATGGGGCACTTTCATGTATGTGAAAATGCCTTTTGGTTTAATGAATGCTGGAGCAACCTTTCAGAGAGCCATGGACATAGCATTCTCGGAAGAATTGGGTTTCTTCATTATTATCTACCTAGATGATGTAACTGTGTTTTCAAAAACAGATGAAGAACATTTAGAACATTTGAGGAAAGTTTTCGAGAAGTGCAGAAGGTTCGGAATATCTTTGAACCCTAAGAAGACCTTATTTGGTCTCCAAGAAGGTAAAATTCTTGGACACATCATTTCAGAAGAGGGCATAAAGATAGATCCCATGAGGATTGAGGCTATATTACAAATCTCTCAGCCTCGAAACATCAAAGAGTTGCAGTCTTTCATTGGAAAGATTAACTTTTTGAGAAGGTTCATTCCCAATTTGGCTGAGCTCCTTAGGAATATCACAAACATGTTGAAAAAGGAGCAAGGGGTAAAATGGACCTCGGAATCAAAGACATCCTTTGAGCTGGTGAAACAAGCGTTAACCAAAACACCGGTTCTCATAAGTCCTGATTTTTCAAAAGATTTTTATATCTTCTCATTTGCATCATAACATACCATAGCTGCTGTCCTTTTACAGAAAAATCCACAAGGACAAGAGCAGCCCATTGCATTCTTTAGCAAGGCATTGAGGGATGCCCTTTTGAGCTAAAACATTATGGAAAAACAAGCTTTTGCTTTGGTAAAGGCTTTGAAAGACTTCAGAGTATACATCCTTCACTCACACATCATTGCCTTTGTCCCAAATTCGGTTGTAAAAGACATTCTAACCCAGGATCCAGATGATAAGAGAGGTAAGTGGATTGTTGTTATTCTTGAATATGATTTAGAGATTAAACCCACTAAGCTCATCAAAGGTCAGGGTCTAGCTAAATTAATGGCTGAATCAAATTGTGAAGTTCTTGATATTAATATGATTGATGCTTTGGATGACCAAGAAGAATTCTCAACTCCCATTGTTGAAGATCGTTTTGCGAATTCTCCTTGGTATACTGATATTGTTTATGTTTTGCTTAATCTAAATACCCCTCCTGGTTTATCCAAAACAAAGGCAAGATTCCTAAAGTTAAAAGTTGTAAACTATTGCATTATTGATAAATGTATTTATTGGAAAAATGCTAGGGGTATATTGCTTAAATGTTTTCCTGAGTTTTATGCAGAAAAGATTAAGCAGGAATTCCATGAAGGAGAGTGTGGAGGCCATTTGTACTGGAAGTCAACAACCAACAAAATTTTGAGGGCTGGTTTCTATTGGCCTACTCTTTTTCCTGATGTACACAAAATGACAACTACTTGCCATAAATGCCAATTGTTTGAAGGCAAGAGAAAGTTATTACCCCTTCCTCTGCATCCAATTACTGTTGAAGCCCCTTTTCAACAGTGGGGACTTGACTTTATAGGAGAAATCCATCCACCATCCTCTGCCCAACACAGGTGGATTCTTACCGCCATAGACTATTTCACTAAGTGGATAGAAGCCATTCCTTGTAGACATGCCAATGATTCGGTTATCATAAAATTCATAGAAACCAATATCCTTTCCAGATTTGGCTACCCTACTAAGATCATCACAGATAATGCAGCAGCATTTGGGTCAAAGAAAATGGTGGAATTCTGTCACAAGTACCAGATAACATTTGGACACTCCACAACCTATTATCCTCAGGGTAATGGACTTGCAGAGTCTTCCAACAAAAGCTTAGTGAACATAATAAAGAAACTGTTGGAGGACAACAAAAAGTCTTGGCACACAAAGCTAATCCATGCGTTTTGGGCTGACAGATTAACATTGAAGAAATCCATTGGTATGTCACCCTTCCAGCTTGTATATGGTACAGATGCAATTTTTCCTAACAGCCTTGGTGTACCAGTTATGAAGTTAATTCAAGAGCTCCAGACTGAAGAAGATGACATAATCAGAAGAATAAATCAGACCATTCATCTTCAGCAAACCAGAGAGGAAGTGTACAACAAAGCATTACAGAAGCAAGACAATATCAAGAAGATATTTGACAGAAGAACAAAGGCCAGCAATTTCAAGATTGGGGACAAAGTTTTAAAGTGGGACTCAAAGAGGGAGGATAAGGGAAAGCATGGTAAATTTGACAATCTGTGGCTTGGCCCTTACTCTATTCATTCAGTTGCTGGAAACAATGCATTCTTCTTACAAGAGCTGAATGGAACATAATTGTTTGGGGGTCCTGTCAATGGTAGGATGCTTAAGCATTACCTTTCTTAAATTATTTCATGTTTGAAGCCTTTTTTACCTTTTTTTCCACTGTGAATATTTCATCCACCATTGCATTTAAAGTTATGAAAAATCAAAAAATACAAAAACAAAGAAAGAAAGAAAAGAGGGCAGAAATGAAAACAAGAAAGGCAAAGCCCCATGCCAAAAAGAAAAATAAATCTGAAAGTGTGCAAGCTTAAATTCCACTCCTTGAAACACACTTCTAATTGGTCAAACTGTTTAATCTTGACTAATTAGCTTTCAATTTTCTGCTGATAGGGTAGCAAATTTGATTTGCCAAACTGTTTAATCTTGGCTTATCAGTAGATAGATTAGGGTAGAAATTAAGGTTCAAATCACCTCAAAATCTGAACCAAAGTTTCCAAAGAGATGACTCAAAACCACTCTAAATTTATGAGTCAAAGAGAAAGGACCTGGTTCTAATTCGCTCAAAACTTGAACCAGAAGAGAAGCAAAGATAGCTCACCAAAAAAGAAAAAAAACAGAGCTGTGAATATAAGAGAAGGCCATAATAAGAAATTTTCAGATCTTAAGCCTTTTGTTTTGATTTAAAATTTTCTGCAAATAATAATCTATGTGGAGCTTGTCTTTATGCCATAGATCATAGCAAGTCGAACAGCTCAATCTTGACTTGACTATTTTTAAATTTCTGTTGTAGAATTTAGAGAATGAAAGTTTGTTGGACTGTTTAATCCCAACAGACAGTAGAATAGGTAGAGAAACATCTGAGCTCAACTGTTTAATCTGAGTTCAGGGAGAAATAAGGAGCAGAAATAGACTAGATTTCCTGCTTTCAAAAGAATAAAATGTTGTGTAAAGAGTTTGCCAATCCAAGTGCACTCTGATGAAGAAAAAATGTTAGATCAGTAGGATTGGGGTAGGTAGAAGTTGTATTGATGAAATTCATCTTTCTTTCATAACTGATATTATTTTGTCAAAGGAAAAGCAAGAGCAAGCAATGGGTCAGGCACCGATCGGCATCCCAGAGAAATCAAGTTTGAATTCTTGATGCCTTCAAGAAGGCACCATCCCCAAGTGGAGCCACTGTTAGCCACCTATATTTTGCAATTATATCAGCTGGTGGCTAAATATTCTTTGCAGCCTTCAAGAAACAAATTCAGTCCTGAAGTTGTTGGTGCTTAAAGTCTGTTGGTAAGATCATGAACTGCTGGTTGGTTCTTCATACTTTTCCTTCTCTCAGCCTCTGATATTCCATGAAAATCCAAATCAAATATTGCTGCATCCTCCTCCCTTTTTCCCCTCCCCTGCTTCCATCTCACCTTCATTTCTTCAGTTTCCTTTCATCCATAAAAACCCCACTAAACCCTATGTTATTCTTTATCCCCTCATTAATCTCATTTTCCGAGGTTAAAAACCCACTTTTTAGCCTATCGGAACCTTTTGCCTTTTTTCAAAAATCATTGAAAATCATGTAAAATACGCCTATTTTCTGTGCGCTGGTTTTCAACCCCTGGGGCTAAGCCCCTGCCTTATCTACCTTCACATGATCGAGCGCCACGACCGGCCGCTCAAGTCCAGAGGCGCTAAACTGAAGCGTGGTCCCCACTCCGCCCTTTTCCTTTGAAACCTTCAAAAAACCCATCTTTTATAAGGTTTGGGTGTGAAATATGAAGCCGCGTATTTTATTGCCCCGAGCCTTCCTAGCCGTCGATCTGCTCCCCAGATCCGACGGAGTGGAGTGCCTCACACCTGGTGGACCCCCTTCCCCCGCGCTCGTTTCCAAAAACCATGGTATATATCCCGCACCACCTTTTGTCGAATGGTAGTTTTATCCCGTCGACCAGCGATTCCACACGCTGGACGACGCGTGTCCTCCACCTCATTTCCAAAACCGCCATCCTTCCACTTCGCCCGCACGTTATCTATCGTCCCGTCACCCCGCAGCGGGATTCATCTCTGCCGTCGGATCTGGGCCTTCCCATCCAACGGTTGCTAATCGCCTTTTCTGCTCGGCTTTTAACGAATTTCCCCGCCTGTTGAATCTTCCCCCGGCGCGTCTAAAAGTCAATCTCTGCCGTCGATCTTCGCGGATCGACGGTTCTCATTCGTCCTCTCGATTCCACTGTACAAAATCTCTTTTTCTCCGCTGACTTTTCAAAGCGCCCCCGACCGTTGATCGTAGTACGATCAACGGCTTCGACTGCTCCATTTTCCGCACGCCCTCCGATGCAGATTGTCCATATAACGCAGGATTTTCTCATTTTTATTGTATTTTGCAGGTTTTAAGGTTCTTTCGTCATTTTTTAATGAAAATATAAAGAATGAGGGTGACGACTCCCGTCCTTCTGATTAATCCAGAGAATCGACTGCAGGGTGAAGAACAATGATATCAACAAGGTTTCATGAGCCTTGGTTGCTACGCGTCGCTGTAAAGCCTGAAGAATGCCGTGAACGTCAACGCAGGGAAGAGTATCAGATTTTGAAGACAGAGTGAACCAGAGCAGCAATTTTGTGGATAAATTGGCAGGGATTACGGCTAAGACAGTTATCAAAAGCCTAATCCCCGGCTCAGAACACAGATTAAAGCAAAACCTAAAAGTGTTCATCAGACATATTGCCTCCACCGCCATACTTTGAGGCGAATTGATTCCTCAACCACCGCAGTGCCACCTATTGCCTCATGATGCTCAACCAGAGGATGAATTTATTAAACAGGATCAGATATTATGCCTCGGAACAACCAAAGAAGTTATTTCTGCACCAGATTTAATGACAGGATGTTTGCAGAGTAACCCTAATAGTACGCAGAGCCTCAAAGGTCAAAAAAGGTTCCCTTCGAGCTTACTTCATAAGTGTAAACACATTAATGCAGTGGAACACCTGTATAAATTCTTCATCGAGCCTCCCAGGCCAGGAAGACATTAATTCTACATTAATTGTATTTGAGATCTTTTTATCAGATCTCACCTCCTCATCCTTCTATAAATACTCCAGAAGAGGATGAGTGAGGGGTTGGATTAGTTGGTTGTCAATGTAATTGTTGAACTGTTGTAGCTGTTTCTGAGTGGAAAACTCTTGACTGTAAATAGTGGTTTCTTGGGCTCTTGGAGCTCTGCTTGTAACAGATAGGTTAGGTTGTGAAGAGAGATGGATTAAAACATTGGGTTTGAAGATTGCAACCGGTTTGAAGCAATCAATACAAGCTGATTTATGGGATCCTGGTATATGCTGATGGTGATGTTATTCTTACTGTGAACTTGTCATTTTATTTCTGTTTTCAATTTGTTTCATTTTCCACTGTAAAGAACAGTTTAAACAGTGTCAGGACCTACTGTATATCAGTAACCTCCTCTGGCTGAGAAATATTTATTTAAATGTTTTCTTTCTGCTGTGTTATTTGAGAATGATTTAATTCAGTCTAAGTACAGAGATGCTGGCGTTCCCTCATCTTTTCGTCACTGCTGAATGTTATTTTTAAATGTTACTTTCATATAGGTTGTGTAAGGAATGAATTGAGGAAATCAAAGGTTAGCCCTGAGTCCCTTTCTTGTTTGCTCAACTATTTGACTGTTTCCCTTAGGATGTGTCAAAAGCTGACTAGTTTCAAAGCACTTATCAGATCTTAGGCCATTCCGTGTTATCTTTGTGATTGTCTTGGAAGTAACTAAGTAAAGAAGAACTAGGAGAGGATCAGGGTGAGTCCCAGCCCACTAGTTTCTGCTCCAAAGGTTGCCTCTAAGTTTTCCCTTCGTTTTTATTTGTATTCTATTAGAAGTGTATCAAAGGCTGGATAGTTTCAAAGTACTTACCAGATCCTAGTTTACTTCTATGTTTTTCTTAAGTGCCTGGTCAAAGGCTGGCTAGTTTCAAAGTACTTACCAGATCCTGGGCTGCTCTTTGTTCTGCATCTGTTATTTCCCTTTCTTATTGTATCACCCCATTCCATAAATCAAACTTTAAAGAGATCCTTAGGCATAGATGACTTGCCCCATAGATTCCTCTTGAACCTGAATGTTCCAATTAAATTCTCTTATGACTCCATAGCCCAATGGATTGAAAACTTGCCATCATCTTTCTTTACAACCAAAGCTTATTCTGTTTGCTTGCAACTTCTCACCTTTGAACCTATTTGCATATAGATCTTTCCACCTCAGACAGCAACTATGTTCAACCATCCGAGAAAACCAAACAAAACCCTTGGCCTTCATAACTAGCCTAATATCATCACCCCAAACTCCAAAGACAATATCCATATTTGTACATACTGGAGAGATCCCTCTCCGGATTCAGGAGGGCTAGATCCTAGAATCCCAAAGTTGGTTGAAATGATGTTAACTCTGTGATCAGACTTTGCCAATATTTCTTGTTACAGAGACCTAACACATTGAACAAAGTGATATATTATGGCATGTAGTGTGAATTTATAGGTTTTTTGAGATACAACATTCGATAAGGCCTAAAATTGAAACATAATTGAAGATCAAATCTAAAATTTATTCAATTAACCTAAGGCAACATTGAAACATTAATGAAATATCTAGAGGTCTAGGCTAGTGACATGTTCCAGCGTTGTTAAACCTAGTAGCTGTCATTCGCCTCTTTGCTTTAGAGAGCACTAGTATGGACTTGTGCTCCCCATATCGTCATGTATATAAAGGGAGACCCCACTAGGTTGCTATCCTTTATCCGTAGGAAGCCGAGTCTGCCACCTTATACCCGTGATACACCAGACACAACATTCAGGGAGATTACCTGTACTTACATCAAGTCCTTGGTTGATTTCTCTTTCATTTTTTAACCAAGGCGTATATGGCAGTTCACAAATATCTAGTACACCCATCTGCCTATATTACCAGAGCAGTCAATTCGATATTTTCTGACTCATTAAATTTGAAAATATCATCAAGCGCTTTTCTTTTCACACTTGTTTCCAAATTGAAAGAGACAGAATCACCTTTTACTCGTTTCTAGACTCTTAAAACATGAAATAGTAAAAATTTTCCAGTTTGAATGTGGTAAAATTAATCACCTACAATCACACACCCTTTAGAGATTGTTTTTCGGCCGGTTTATTATTTGCCTTGGTTTTTTCCCATGTCTCTTTGTTTTGATCTCTTCCTCTTTTCATTACTGTCACAGTGGCGGAACCCTCAGTTTTGTCTATTGGTAGTCCTTACACAGAAAATTCATTAGAGGTCTCTCAGTCTTCTACTGAACATCAACAGCCTATTGTATCCGAGTTTCCCGACGGGGGACCAGTTATATCTAAACTTCACTTTGGTGGACCATTTGAATTCAATTGGCCCTTGTCCAATGCTTGGTTTGGATTTGGAGTAGTGGAACACTTCTCTCCTCTTACATTGGGATCACCTTTTTTGGTTGTCATTATACCTCCTAGTCCTTGTCGTCTTTTAAAATATCTTGCAGCAGGGTTAGATATGGACTCACCCAGTCCTTCTCCTAGTGAGGAAATCCTACATCTGGTGAAGATTACCAGCTTTTCCCAGAAAACATCCCCGAGTCTTCTGTCATGTCTTCATCTGGTCCTTCACTTCTAGTGGGATATAGGTCCTTAAGTCAGGTCATGGCCACTGTGGCCTCTATGGGAATATCGACTCCGTCCACGAGGCCGGTTATTCGTTTATTAGGGATGTTGCCATCAAAACCACTCACGTCATCTCCTTTCATCACATCAGTACCTGTTAGGCCTACTGTCTGCGTAGTTGTGTCTACACCCGCTGTCACTACTCAGTCAACCAGGACCTCCTCAGTTCTTGAAGACATTTACATAGCATCTGCTATTCTAGAGAACATTTATCCTGAGGAGTATCGGTTGTCTTTACAACCGTCAAACTCCGAAGTTGGTCAGTCCTCTCAAGATCCCAACCATCCTTACTTTTCCCACTATGGACCAGATGGTACCCCAATCTACATATTTCCTTATCAATATGATGAGAAAGGTAAAACTCTTCATTTTCCTACTCCTGAGGCTTATTAGTACATTAACAGTTTCCTGTCTGCCCAGGCTGGGCAACCCTCTAACCTGCTAGGACAACCCTTCTAGCGTTAACCTTCGGGCCAGCCTGGTTATCTGTACGACCCGCAAGGACAACCCTTACAGGGGAAACCTTCGGGCCAGCAGGGGTTGTTGTACGATCTGCAAGGGAAGTCCTACAACCCTCAAGGTCAACCTCTACAGCCTCACCCTATGGTCCAACCAGGGCAACCTCAAGGACCCACAGGCCAACCGGGGTATCAACCCAGATCGTTGTAGAGTCTTGGGGGAGAAATCCATCCTTCTCAACCTTTGGTGCAACCTCAACAACCTCAGTTTCCCATTGGTCTGAATGTTGCACAACCAGGGCCATCCTATGGTCCTGTCACAGGTCAACCTGGTTATCAGGCACAACCTGGTCCTCTCGCACCATCAGGCCAACCTGCTTAGTCAGGGCATCCTGGTGTCCTCCATCAGCCAGGTCAACCTGTTCAAATAGGACAACTTGTTCACACAGGCCAACCTGTTCAACCAGGCCAGCCTACGCAGCCAGCTCAACCTATTCAACCAGGACAACCTGCACATCTAGTTAACCATACTCAACAGCTGATCTATTCTATGCCACAGCCGAACCCGCTTATGGGCCCAACTTATCAGGCTCAGCAGGGCCCCACTTACCAGTAGCCCACTCGACCCTAAGGTGGTTCTTAAGGAACCTTTTCCATCTCAGCATACCCAGATGGTCGAGCAACCTTCACCATCTACACTATTTAGGTCCCAAGTTTTCATTATGAATGGTGCTACACCTGTTTCGATTGCCACTCGTTCGAAGGATTATGCTGGATCATGCTAGGCAGCTGGGAAGGAATTCATTGATGGCCTGCCTCCCCCACCTGTCTCTGGTCCTTTAGAAATTGAGAAGCCCAGTGCTGGAGCTGTTGTAAGGCCACCTTCCAAAGGTTTTCTTCGAGAATCTTCCTATAATCCGAACGGCCGTGCTGCTCAGCATTGCAGCATTGTTGAGGACTTAGCACAGGTGCCTTCCACAATTTCTGCATTGGAAGTGCTTCAAATTTTCCCATTGCAACAGAAATCTCTATTATCTGCAATTGGTGGAATTGATCCTTGTGATTCTATTCTTCTCACCTTCGATCTAGAGAATTTTTTCCCCCGACTTCTACATCAAATCGTCCTTGTTATACAAGTCGGTATCAATGGCCTCAACATTCACAGAGTCGTTGTGGATGAAGGTGCCTCTACCTTTGTTATGTCATCTACCTTCTAGAAGGCCATTGGCTCTCCAACTCTTACTTCATCTCCCAATGCCCTTGAGGCATTTGATGGTAGGGAATCAAAACCCCTAGCTATTCTCATGAGCTTACCGATCACATTAAAAGGTAAGATAGTCAACATTGAAGTGGAAGTGGTTGATGCCAAACTCAACTACATTGTACTACTTGGTTGTAGTTGGACCCATGCCATGCTATGCGTTTCGTCCACCCTCTTTTGGTTTTTAAAGTTTCCACATGAGGGCAAGATTATCACTGTCGATCAGTTGTATTTCTTTACCCCATCCTCCGAGAATAACGTGCCATACGTGGATCAAATTCCCATCCCCCCAACAGTGTAGGACCTAGTCTTTTCAAGGACCCCATTCTCATGGGTATTTTTCCCATGCCGCCACCGAAAAATGTTCAAGTCAACATGATCTCTAGGACAGATGACCCGTGGATCATCCCTTCTCCTAAACAGGTGACCTGTTTTGGAGAATCGATGCCTTTGACCCTAATTGAGATTAATTATTGTGAACTTGATGCTGCATCAGATCCTCCTCCTACTGAAAATGCTCCTTTGAGCATGGCTCTAGATGTTTATTCTCAATCCCCTTGGCTCGGTGATGTAGATTCGCCCGATCCTTTGAGAGAAGTCTTTCCGTCTGACGAAGCTATCGTTGAAACGATGTCTCTTGAAGATCTTCCGTGGAGTGATGGACATCATTGTTCCTCATTCATGCTCGACCTAGGGGCAATGTTTAATTTTCTAGAGCGCTTCACATCTCAGATTCTCTCTCCACCTCTCCAAACGCCAATATTGACTCATGAGGTTATTTTGGAAGGAAGTTTAAGTAATATCACTCAAACATTGCCTATCAAAATCTCTGTTAAAATGGGGGTCGTTGAGAGCATTCACGTGGGAGTTACTTGTTCTCCTGAAGAGATTCAAGTATACACGAGCCTTTTTCATGAATTATGAGATGTGTTCACATGGTATTATGAAGAGATGCCTGGGATTGATCCTAGTATAGTCGTGCATGGAATTCCCACCTATTTAGGTGCAAAGCGCATGCATCAGCGTCTACGCCTAGTGCATCCTCGAAAAGCCACAGCTATAAAAGTAGAATTTGAGAAACTTCTTAACACAGGCTTCATATATCCAATCCCCCTCACAGAATGGGTTTCCAATATTGTCCCTATAGATAAGAAGTAGGGCACAATTCGAGTTTGTGTTGACTACAGAGACATCAATCGGGCTTGTCCTAAGGACAATTATCCCACTCCCTTTATAGATCATATCATCGATTACTACGCAGGGAGTGAGATCTATTCCCTTATGGACGGCTTCTTGGGTTATAATCAAATTAATATTTTACCTGCCGATCAACATAAGACCGCCTTTGTCTGTCCGTGGGGCACATTTTCCTACAAGAAGCTCCCATTCAGCTTGAAAAACTCTGGGGCTACCTTCCAACATGATATTTCCTATGATTTTCATGACATACGTCACATTTTTCAGCCATATCTGGATGACCTACTAGCTCATTCAGATCAGTGCGTAGACCATCCTGAACACCTCCGCCAGATTTTTCTCCGCTGTAGACGATACAATATTAGGCTTAATCCTCACAAGTGCATCTTTTGCATTGATTTTGGTCATATTTTTGATTCATTGTCTCTAAAGACATAATTTTCATTGACCCTCTCAAGGTCGAGGCTATTTTTAATCTCCCATCCCCATCCTCATTGCATCAACTTTAGAGTCTTCAGGGGAAAGTGAATTTCTTACGTTGCTTTATCCCGAACTATGCAGAAGTGGCCAAAGGGTTTATGCGACTTCTAAAACAGGATGTTCCCTTCCATTGGGATGATATTGCTCAGCAATCCTTCGATAAACTTAAAACGTTGCTTTTCAATGCTCCGTTAATACATCCTCCCAACTACCATCGTGAGTTTACCATCTATTTGGCTGCCGCATTCAGCACAATTGCCATGGTTCTAGTACAAGATGATGATGACGGAAATGAGCACATGGTTTATTATCTGTCTTAGAATCTTCTCGACACTGAAACGTGTTATGCTCATGTCGAGAAGTTGGTGCTTGCTGCGGTCTAGGTCATTCAGCGGTTTCGCCATTACATCCTGTTGCGCACGATAACTGTGGTTTCCTACTACAACCCCATGAATTACATCTTGTCTCGACAATTTCTAGGGGGGAAGTACTCCAAATGGATTTTCATTATTCAGGAGTTCAATTTGGAGTTAACCACTGCCAAATCGACGAAGTCACTAGTTTTTTCTGATCTTATTTTATCTCTCCCTACAGACTCTGTTCCGTCTAAATTCGAGGATCATATCCCAGATGAAAATCTCTTTCTAATCAGCACTCACAATCCATGGTACGGTGACATCATTGTGTACCTTCAGACATCTACCTTCTAGTCTGATTTGACAAAGGATGCTCGACATCGCGTTCGGCATCAATCTCAACCATATCGCATTGTCTGAGATACCTTATATCGTGTCGGAGTTGACTCTGTGCTCCGCCGATGTTTGAATTTGGAAGAGGTTGAGAAAGTCATGAATGACTGTCACAGTGGTGCCTGTGGTGGTCATATGTCTGGTTACGCTACTGCCCAGAAGATTCTACGTGCAGGTTAATTCTGGTTGTCTATATTCGAAGACTGTATTGTTGCAGTAAGAAAATTTCAAGCATGCCAGATCTTTCAACACAGGATGTGTGCGCCACCCCTACCTTTACATCCTGTCATTACCATAGCCCTTTTTCTAAATGGGGCATTGATTTTATGACATGTAACCTTCACTCGGCTTGGGGGGGTATGCTTATATAATCGTTTCCGTGGACTACTTCACCAAGTGGGCCGAGGTGATGCCTACATTAGCTGCCGATGGTAAGAAAACCACTCAATTCATTTTCAACCATGTAATTATGCGTTTTGGAGTTCCTCAAGCCATTATCACCGATCATGGCACTCATTTTCAGGACTACATGATGGCAGAGCTAACATCAAAGTTGGGCTTACATTATGATAGCTCAACGCCATACTACCGTCAAGCGAATGGCCAGGTTGAAAAAAGTACTTGTCACGATGCTTCAATGAAAAATTGGTATTCACAAATCCAACTAGCATCTCCAATTTTTCTCAGCTCTCTAGGCCTACCGAACGTCATAAAGAGCGCGACCGGATTCACACCTTTCCAGTTGGTGTATGGTCAGGAAGCAACTCTTCCAGTTGAATGTGAGATCCCTTCGGTGAAGTTGGCTGTCGAATTACTGCCCGACACTTCCCTGGAGGAAAAACATCTCCTGTATCTAGAACGACTGGACAAAACTCATCGCTTGGCTGCTTTGGTTATTGAGGCACAGAAAAAGCGGGTTAAAGCTCATTTCGATCAAACGGTTTCTCCACGCTCTTTTATAAAAGGGGACCTCGTCCTCTTATATGATCAAGCACATGATAATCTTGGGGCAGGAAAATTCTAGCCAATGTGGCATGGGCCCTATGTCATTAAACGTGTATTGAAAAATGGGGCCTATGAGATAATCGATTATGAAGGTATTCCTTTGGTGCAACCTAGAAATGGGTTGTAACTGAAGAAGTACTACACTTGAATTATTCTTGTGTGGTGTGTGTACATAAGTGAGTGATTTAATTTTTGTGCATGTGTGGTGTGGTGTGCTTTGTAAGCATCTTTTTGTTGATTGGGTCTTCCTAATTGTGCAGATTTCTGTTAATCCTTTTGTCGGTTTTGCGGATGGAGCCTCCCGCAGTACCAGGAATCTGTCCTCGGCAGCCTCGGTAATCTACAATCCTGCTGGTGAGTTAGTTAATTTACAAGGTGTTTATCTAGGGCATGCTACAAATAATGTCGTGGAATATAGTGTCGTTTTGGAATTATTGAACGAGGCTGTTAACCTTGATATTTGTGCATTACTTGTATATATGGACTCACAGCTTGTAGTGTTACAACTCAATGGTCATTATTTCAGTTAGGAACCCATCCATTTTAAGACTATATCTACGTATTCGTTTACTGGAAAGAAATTTTGATTACATCACATATCAACATATACCCAGACGAATGAATGTGTTAGCAGATGCAGTAGCTAACATGGTATTAGATACACATTTACGCAACTTGTAAAAAACATCATCATATGTGAAAATGATCCATCCAAATATATATCTATATATATATATATATATATATATATATATATATATATATATATGTCAATGTTTGTGGTTTGTGTGCATCACATAAAATTTCAAAAAATATACATGTCTATTTTAATAATATCCATAGACAACATGTCTCTTAAAAATATGCATATAAAAGACTAGGCGACTAATCAGCATGGTGCTCATGGTAGCATGTCACTGCCCACACCAATCGCCTTAGTAAGCGATGAAGGCAACTAGGCACCCCTACGGTGTGCCTTTGATAAGCCAAAGGGACATCTGCTAGACGAGCGTAATCTAGGATCCCATGGGCGATTCCCTCCAAGTTCTGAACTAGCTCACTCCCCTCGCCACCCTCGCCTTGAGGGTCATAGGCGAGAGGGGTCCTCCATGCGATCGGCGACATCCCGGCGAGCCTCTCCGAGCCAACATCTACATACATATATGATCGATTGTTAGAACATACATGTATACTAAAAAAAATCGTAAAATACATAAAATAAAAAAGAGTCTTACCCAGCTCCTCATCCTAGTCCTCTCCTTCTGGGAGTGGAAGGTCTGGGTCTCCCATGAAATCAGTACCAGCATAGGGCCAGTACTCTACGATGATCAGCTGTCGCTGAAGCCATATGAATAAATCAGGCCTCCATGACATTTGTTGTCCCCCTCCTGCTTTGGGCATCAGTGCCACCCATCGAGCCATCCGTGTCTCTCTCAACGGTGGATCTGCGACTGTCATCCCCTGGTCCTAGAAGATAAGTAACCATTCGAGGATGAACGATACCAAGATAGATGCATACCCAAACTGCTTCAGTTTGGTCTTTTTACACTTTTTCAATTGTCGTTTGATATTCATGGTTAAGGCTGTAGCCCAGTCAAATAGCGTCAGGTTCATACATTTTGATGCTAAAAGGAGCGGTGTTTTAGTAGCCTCATGTGGTGCCTGCAACCCTGCAGCCTGCGTAATGGTATGGAGCACCACTCTGAGTGCTAGATTGGGAACAATGTGAATTTCAACCATCCCTCTACCTAATCCTATTTGTGCCCCTGGGCACACTCTTTCCAATACCATTGACATATTTTTGCCAAAAGGCCTAGTACCTGTCATGATTGGGACTGGACCTCTCTAAGACAATCCAGTGATGAAGTAAACATTGGATACTTCGAGCTCCAACACTTGGTCTCGAAGCCTAAAATTCTCTTCTTTCTCACCCCAGATACTGATTAAGTATTGCAGCAATTCAGGTTGTGCCCTGAGACATGGTGTCAAGAAGAACTTCTTTAAACTGCAATCCTGGAGAGAATTCATGCATTGCTCGTTCCCCATTTCCATTTCATCTTCTTTAATGTGCTCCCTTTCTTTCCATTCCATCACCATTGTGGCTTTGTACCTGCACCAAAATGGGCATAAGCACTTTATTAGATCCCTTGGGCATTCAAAAATCTAGTTTATTGGTTAATTTTTTGTAAAAATTGAGTGGAAAATTAGGTTGCGCATTTGGCGTGACTGTTTTGCTGACATTCATGCTAGCTGGCACGACCCCTTTGCAAAAAGAACCCGATTGGCGCGGGTCTGTGCCTCATACTCGCGCCAATTAGGCGAGCCCTAAATTTACAAATGTTCCCCTCAGGGGTCCCAAATCATGATAGAATACTATAAAAAATGGATTGAAACATAGCTAAGGGAAGCACCTCTTACCTGGAAAAGACGAGATTCAGAATGATGCACCGGATCATCCACAATTGTCAGCGCAAGTTCGCAAGGAAAAAACTCATTGTTGCTCTCCACAAGAGGTAAAAAGTAAAAGTAAGTATGCTTTTACTATTTTGGTCATATTTATAACTTTTCAAAATCAAATTAGGTTTTGAAGCTTGTTTTTCCAATATTTTATTATATTTTGTCGAAAAATGGGTTTTACGCTTGGTTTTTTGTGTAGCAACAGGTTTTCATGCGACTCGGACGACGATATGAGTTGTATTTTATACTTTTTCAGACTCAGTAAAAACATGAAAAAGTCACTACTGGAGTCATCTTTCAGCTCTTTTCTGACTCTAAAAATGAAAATATTTCCAAATCGCTTTTCATTTTGATCTCGTTAAATTGGCTGTGAAACGACATCTACCCAGTATACGTTTACCCCTTTTTCGGGTTGGGATAGATTATTTATGAAAAAGGAATAACTTAGCCTATCGTGACTAGGAGATTTTCTCAGACACAGTTTTCTACCTTTTTGGATTTGAGGAACTATTTACAAAAAGGGACTATTGGAGTTTACTTTTTTGTTGTCTTTTCAAACTCTCTAAACATGAAAATACGCCGAGTTCTTCCTTTGTCATACTCGTTAAAACTTGATGACATCAGACTCCATCATAATGACGTTACTCGAGTTCCTCCTTCCTAGGGCTCGTTAAATGTACTAGGTTGGATTTTTCTGAAGGAAAAACTTATATCGCAAGCATATGCTATCCCCTTCAAGCTTGTTTTCAAAAATAACTAGGGTACTCACCAGAAATGGTGGGGAAAAATAGAACCAGTATCATCGTCGTGTCGGTAGTATGTCGCTCTTGAACATGGCACTTGTCTGCATTCGCGTCAGGTTGGGGACATATCATCTCGTTTTCTACTTCCTACATGGGATTGGGTAATCCTTTTTGACCACTCATTTTCTCTTTTCCTTGTCATCATGACCTTATATCCTTTGATGTCAAATACTGCCTCCGATATGTTCAAGAGAAGTTGACCTCTACAGTTTTCAACCACCCTCTGATTCTTATCTAATCCTAATTCACAAACATTATGTTCCTCTGTCTCACGTCGATGATGTGGGAGACACTATGGCCCACCTTTGATCAAGGTCACTTCCTATAGACTTCAGCTCATTATCCAAGAAGCTGATCTAGAGACTCCCTCCAGGTACCTTGGAGCTTCCTTACCTCAATGGTAGGTTCTTCGAATTCAATGCAAGGTTTTCATCATTGAACTTCGATCGAGTGATTCTACGGGTGTTCGACACCAGCTCACTGGTCACATTCTGTGGATTGTACCTATAGTACTTTGAGGGCCATCCTCATTATTGGTGGTTCCTCTCACGTCTGTTAATGGATTTCATTATTGGCTGGTAATCAGACGATGTTCTTGCATGTTCGACTTTAGCTCACTTATTCACATGGTGGGACTTGTACTCTATTCGGGTTGAGATGGAGCACAAGACCCTCGATTTTGTCTGATGGAATCTAGGCTGCGGATTTTTTTGGATTACCATGATTGGTTACATGACTCATTGATTGGATGGCTACGACCATACCTGATTCTACTTATTGATCCTTTCTGGATGGCTGCATCCATACCTTGGATCCTGATTATTGTACACTCTATTATGGATGGATGCACCCATACCACATATCATGTATTTGAGATATCAATTGTATTTGTCTCTGCAGGTTTTCTGATGGCAGTGTTTTCAGTTGGGCACGTTCTCATAAAGCATTTCATCCCTCTCTCTCTCAGGCCTCATGCCTTAGGGGGCATATGTTACACAACATTTTTTCACCGTTCCTGCAATCCCTCATCCTGCACATTGGAGGGCCTTTTCCATGGCCTGTTAGTAGTGACATGACCTAAAAAAACTTTCATGGCATCCCCCTTGACAAGGAAAATCATTCCTCTGAAGAAGGTTTCCTTTGTAAAACCCTAAAAACAGATCTTTTGGCCTTGGCGCGACTAGCCAGTTCAGACCTCGTGCCAATGGGGGAAATCCACCATAGAGGTTGCGCCAACTGGCACTCTGTCCTAGTGTCTCACTCACTCAAAGCTTAATAAGGGATGTTTTTAAAAAATAAATGGCGGAAGTTTGATTCCAACAAACTCCTGAACGAGTCTCTAAAATGAGTTGGGTGGTTTGGCTCTGGATCTCCATGTATGGTAGGTGGATTTCCACCTATCATGGAAGCTTCCTTAGAGATAGGGCCAATCCAATAATTGTAGGGATCCAAACTCCCCTTCCTCCATCTATATAAGCTTTAATTCTCCCTTATCAAGCTAGAGCTGAACTTGTAGCAAGGAGACTATAGCCAAACAACTTTTGAGAGCCAAGCCGAAGAGAGAGAGCTTCGTCCTATTTCTGACAAGCTTCGTTGAGACGTGCTCCACTGTCAGCCCCGCCGAAGGAAGATCAAGCGTCAGAGCTTTGGGTTGTATCTTTCCTTTGTTATTTTAATGATAAGAGACTTTGATTATGGTTCTATTCATGTGTCTATTTCTTTGATGCAATGAATTACATCCTCTCTGACTGATGTATGGTTAGAAGATTTAGATTTTACGTTGTGTATCATTGTATCCTTTGCATGTGTGCAGGTGTTCAGACGCATCAAGCGGAAGGATCATGATTTTCCAGGTGAGGAATGGGAAGCATCATCCTTTCTTCAATGACCATTGCGTAGGATTTGAGGTAGGAAATTCGTTATGTTTTTGTCATTTTGTAACTAAGAACCTACATCACTATGTGACCTGATTGTTGCTAGACCCGATCTGGGCTAGTAGTGATTTCCTTTGTCCACAGAGGGGATTTACCTCTCCAACACTAACCTTAACCTTACCCATAACCTAACCTTAACCTTGACCAAACCTTAACCTTAACCTTAACCTTAACCTTAACATTAACCTTCCCATAACCTTAACCTTGACTTAACTACAACCTAACCTTAACCTCGACCTAACCCTTATCTGTAACCTTAACCTTAACCTTAACCTAACCTTAACCTTAAATTTATCTTTATCTTAACTTTAGCCTTAACCTTAACCTTAACCTTAAACCTAACCTTAAGTTTAAAGTTATGGGTAAGGTTAGGGTTAAGGTTAGGGCTAGGTTATAATTAAGGTCAAGGTTAAGGTTAGGTTAAGGTTAAGGTTACGGGTTAGTCAGGTTAAGGTTAAGGTTAAGGTTAGGTTAAGGGTAAAGTCAAGGTTACGTTATGGTTATGGGAAGGTTAAGGTTAAGGTTATAGTTAAGGTTAAGGTTAGGCTAAAGTTAAGATAAGGTTAAGGGTAAGGTTGAGGTTAAGGTTAAGGTTATGTTAAGGGTAAATTCAAGGTTAAGGTTATTTTAAGGTTAAGATAAGGTTAAGGTTAGGTTAAGGGTATAGTTAAGGTTAATATTAGGGTTAAGGTTAAGGTTAGGTTAAGTTTAAGGTTACGGGTAAGGTTATAGTTAGGTTAAGGTTAAGGTCAAGGTTAGGTTAAGGTTAAGATAAGGTTAAGGTTAAGGTTAAGGTTAAGGTTAGGTTAAGGTTAAGATAAGGTTAAGGTTAAGGTTAGGTTAAGGTCAAGGTTAAGGGAAAGGTTAAGGTTAGGTTAAGGTTAATATTAGGTTAAGGTCCTTAACTTTACCTTTAAAATTAACCTTAACCTTAACCTTAACCTAACCTTAACTGTTAGTATGAGTCTTAATTCCAAGCATACGAAAAAATACCACTCTAGTTGTGCATAACAAACAACCCGAACAACAAAGATGGCTGCCAATATCCTTAGATATACAGTTAGGTGATCAAGATAAATGCTTCAAAAATCTAGATCTATGCATTAGAAGACATTAAGGAGTAGAAAAAACAAGATTTACTCCATGCATCCAATAGACAAGACAAGAATATGTTGAATGAATTTTGTATTAATGGCACCTGGGAGGAAAACACAGAAGGGTGTTACCAATTCTCCTCAATGGGATGGGTTCTTGTAAGTCCTCAGCACTTCAGATCTAAAATTCCTCTCTCTTGATGGTGTAGAAAACCTAGACAAAAATGGTAGCAAAATATGACTATGATGGTGGATCAATAGTCAGACCAAAAGTATAGATCCAGAGTGATCTTTAGGCAACAAAAGGTGGTGAATGAATGGGAAAACCCTTCTATTTATAACAAAATATTGAGTTAGTCTAGATATTGGTGCATAGTTAAAATATTATTAACCAAATCAAGATCCAACTTTTATGGAATATTTTATTATATTTTCTGGAGGGAAAAGGAATTTGACTTGAGTCAAATCCCTTTATTTGTAAATAATAAATAAATAAATGATTTTTTTCTCATTTTAAGGATGTGTTTGAGTAATAATCAAATAAATAATGAGTTATTTAATTATTTAAGGGTGATTTAGTCATATTCAACAAAGAATATTATTTAAATAAGGTTTAAATAATTATTCTTAGGAAATAATAAGATAAATAATGATTTATCTAATTACTTTCCCTGTTTTGGGTTAAATATAACCAGGAATATTAATTAAACTATTGTTTAACTAATTATTCCTTGAGGAAAATCAGACAATTGTAGATTTATTTAATATTTCCTCATGGGTTTTCCCATTTAGACCATAAACAACTTAATAAATGTGGTTTACTATGTTATTTTTCATAGTGAATGCAATTTTACTTAGGGTAAAATTGGTATTACAAGGTTTGCTTGGGTCCATCTAATAATAATAGGTTAGATGTCCAAAAAATGATGTAACATATTTCCCCCCGGCGTGTGAGCATTAGGAGCTAATCGTATGACCGAAGTACGTTGTAAGAACTCAATCACTAGACACCGAAGGGGAAGTCAAAGAGACAGAAGTATAAGGTAGACCAAAGTGCTGAAATGGCTAGACTCTGAGGAGGCGAGACTTACAAGTGTGAAAAGTCTCTTTTATGAGTGAGTACCTGTGCTATAGGCAGCGGGGGAGGCATACCTATGCCCACCAAGACAAAGTACAAAGAACAAGGCGTCCAATAAACTAGGGACTGAACAATATAGTACATGCAGGCATAAACATGAGCCAGATAAATAACATGATAATGAATCCCACATACATATTGTGCCTGGGATAACAGCCAGGACTTGTACAATAATATCTGAGTACATGAGATATAAATACAACCCAGATGCCCCTGTAAACAGCAAAGGACTCTGAAAATCTGACTGATACATGCAATAAAAAAGGCACTGCAAGCAGCCGAGGCCGCCATCATCAAATCTATGGAGCTCCATAAAATGATATAATGAAGAGGTCATTGGGGCATCTAGGGGGCTACCTATAGGGCCACCCCCTCATGAGGGCTGAGACATCTCATACACACCTGGGAATCACTGATATCAACTACTGCATCACTTGACCATCAAGTATACAGATCTCGATCATGTTGAAAGGAAATAGAGCTAAGAAAAAATCAAGTCAAAGGACAATAAGGAGTCCCTTTGCCTGATTTGAGGCATCGAACAAGATTGGAAGCTAAAACCAAGGTACACCACCCTCTAGACCTGTCTTCTGGAATGAATGAGCTGATTTCGACAGAAGGAGGTCTCCCATAGGTGGGGAAATAAGGGATCCTCAATTAAGGCAATTAAGGCACGACAGAAAATAGTAGAGCAACTGACAGACTAACACCAGAGATGATGATGAAATTGGGGGTACTGAGTAGCGGACGGACGAATTTCCTTGTTAGATCATAAAGGGCATGGATGACCTAGCAACGACTGACACAACATCATGAGGGATAGGGGACAGTGGGACTAAAGGTCATAATGTGCAACATGAGAGAGGAACCAAGAAATGAAGGATCGAGGACTATAACAGGATACAAAGGGACTCAGGATAGACTCCATGAATGCAATGATGACTCAACTCGGATGCTTTAAAAAAGGGAAACTCAATAGTGTTGCCACACAGAAAAAGGCCCAATGGGGACCATAAAAACATGAGTACATGATGGTTACTCATGACAAAGGTTGACACAAGCATGGACAAGTATGGAAGCAAAAGTGTGCCCCTAACTATAAGTGTTGTAGGTGAAGCGATTTGATTTTGAGGAGTGGTGAAGTGACCCTTCTTGGACAAAATGTGTCCCGGTGAAGTATCAAATCAGGAAAAACTAATAGATACCCATTTAAGGGCTCGGTGAGAGCTTTCCAACGGTACGGAGCTACGGTTTGGCTACATCAAGCGAAAGAAAAATTAGGGGTTTCTCTTTTAATAAGGCATTTTCCCTCCAAATTCACTCATTTGCATGTGGAGCTGTAGTGAATGTAGAGAGGAGAGAAGGCCATAAATCTTGCGGCAATCGTAGTGGACAAACTGACCATTGGAATCGAGATCCGTCAATTGCGGGTAAGAGGCCTAGCCCTACTCTTTCATTTCAGTGGTTTAAAATTTCAGTTTAGGTCCTCAGGGCTCAGAAACAAGCCTTTGCTCCTATTCACGACTGGGTCACACTTTTTGGGGCAAAAGGTGCGACCTGGGTAGCAGGTTCTAGGTAGAAAAGTGTGACCTGTCCCAGGTTTGGGCCTGAAAAGTGTGACCTATTAGGGAGGGGTTTTTCTGTGTTGTTTTTTGTCTAAGCACTGGGGTTTTATGTTGAGATACAATCTTTCCTATCTATATAATGAAAAATATGGTGGTTTTCTATAGATATGGCAGAATTATAGATCAAATATTGGGCGCATTACGGTCGGATATCTGGGAGGATCAGGGTGTCCGCAGTGCATTGGCCAAGTTTGGGGTTCTGAAGTTTGTCGAGAACCCTCTGATGAGAGTTGGAGAGCCCTTATTGACCCGGATTGTCAGCTATTGGGATCTGAACCATGAGGTCTTTATAGTGCAGGGGCACCAGATTGAGTTGACAGTCCAGGATATATATTTCCTGACTGGTCTTCCACCTCGTTGGACGGTGGGGAACACACAACCAGTGTTACCACGAGGGTGGAACATCATGGAGTTTTTAGAGTGCCATTGTCAACCAAGTCTCCAAGTCAAAGGGACTCGGATACCTATCGGGGATCTAGAGAGGTTAGAGACCCATGTTGTGGCTGTAGCGGTGCTATGAATCCTAGGAAACCAGGAACTCCACCACATCACCAGAGGGCAGATGATGCTTGGGGAGAGTGTGTTGGGTGGGACCTACTATGGGTGGGCCCAGATGATTTTTTTGTCATTGAAATGATAGTTTTTGCTATGAAAGAAACAAGTGAACCATGACTGTGCATATGGTATATTTTTGTGCTCGCTCTTCTTTGAGAAGATCCCTACACTTCGACCTCATATACAGCTCCAGGATGGGGGCCCGAGAGAGCCCAGGATGCACCGGTGGGGGCGACTACTATATAGAGGAGGAGGTGGGGCAGTCGAACGGGTGTTCCAACTCGAGTTATTTGCGCATTGGGATCAGATGCCATTATACATAGATGACTATCCCTATAGTGGGATGAGTTATTTTGGGGACCTAGATTTTCCACTACCTCCTGGTCGAGTATGGGGGCCTGATGGTAAGTGGAAAATTTCTAATATTTTTATGTGCATTGTAAGGTTTCAGAATATTGTATATGGTACTGATTCTTCCACTTTTTATATGCAGATACAAAACTGGTGAAACCGGTCGGGTATATGGGATGGCCCACAGTGTCAGGAGCTACAAGACCTAGTGGATCAAGGGCGCAACAAAATGAGGATGCATCAGCCCTCCTGGAGGACATCCATCATAGATGTGAGAGGCTTCTGACCAGTGTTTCAGAGCGCAACTGGAAAGACTTAGAGGACCAGTACATCGAGCCGTGTATTGGTCTACCCTCAGAGTGGCAAGGGGTCATGTGGCACATGGCGATGGCCGGACAGGGGATGCGTGATCTACGAGCTATGAGAGTAGAGACATTGGCTCGAGATCCTCCAGATAGTGATTAGTGTGTAGGGGCAGGTGGTACCCCCAATTTTGAGTTTTTTTCAACATGCTATGGGCATGTCATGTGTATTAGAGTTGATGGACTCTAAAACATTTTATACGACACATATTATGGACATGCATCAGTTTGATATTTTTATGTTATTATCTTGTGTTAAATGTGTGTGCTAAGTGCCAATCTAGAATATGGTTTGAAATACTATCTACATAGTGATTTTGTGCTCTAGGTACATGACTGAATGTAATGATTTAAAATTCACGCATCAAAAGCTTCACTCGTAAATATATTCTAAAAAGGATAGGATTATGCACACGATAGACACCATTCAATTGCATGACAAGAAGCAAGGAATCTAAACGAACATTAATGTGGAGGATGCAATGTGAAATGGCATCGGCTAATAAACCTTGCACTGCATCATATTTGACCTGATTATTGGTAGCAGTACCAATGCATACATCGTTCAAGAGAACAAGGGAGTGCAAGGGGGTAAATATGGCCCAACCTGTCGAGGCTAGATTCCTGGAGTAGTGACTTGTACCATCAGCAAAACTGATATAAGGTGTGGACGGGAGGTCCATCTGAAAGGTGCCACAAGACAATAAATGGGAGGATGATGAAAAATGCTGGCAACCTGAGCGCAAAATAGAAATCGAACGCACTCCGTGGGAGGGAGTGATCTGGGTAGGTTTTCTACTACTCAGACGCCAATGGTGAGGTGGAGTGTGGGAGATACCGAAGGTGTATCCTGTGCTGATATTGTGAAATTCACCATAGGTACAGATGGTGACATCCCATTTATGGGTGGGAAAGATGAAGTTAGGGGTGGACATGGCTTCCATGATGTCATCATCACAATAGAAGATGGAGTGACTAGAGGAAGGGAGGCCACATGATGCGGCGAAGCTACCTGACTCATCATCATGAGAAGAAAGGTTCACATGTGCATCATCATGGGTGATGATGGAAGAATAAGCAGATAAGGGATCTAATGATGTTAAGCCCAGGGTGATCGCTAAAGGGAGGTCAAGCAAAACAACAAGGGAATATTCGGAGGGAGCTTCCACCAAGGGTCTCATGGATGATGAAAGGTAGAGGATGGTGGCTGTAGGCTTCGTCATCTCGACATCAGGAGGGGGAATTTCAATGGGATCGGGTAAATCCTCAGTCTGGCATGTAGCATACTGCACAAGTATGAGAGAGATGGATTGGTTTTGTTTAATCTCGTAATCCTGAACTACCTCTAAAGAGGCGCAGTAATGCGTAAGGTAGGGAAAATGGTGGGAATAATAACCATGGAGATCACACAAAGCACAAGTTTGGTTGGTGTGAATAGTTTTAGAATTCTTGGCTACAGTCGAGGAAGAAATAGAGGCTTTAGGGACCGTAGACTGAGGGAATGCAACTTTAACCATGGGCTTGATACGGGGCAGTTCAGGACAGTTATGGGTGGCATGGCCAATGACATCACACAAAGCATAGGCCTTTGTGGGCGGGGGAGATGCAGGGTCCGTTGAGGTATCCTTATCCTTGGAGGCCCTCTTGCAAGCTTTTCCCTTCTTACCCGAAGCGTTCGCAACAATAGGGGGTTCCTGTTTAGGTGGTTGAGGCACTGTTGCAACAGGAGAACACATGGGGACCAGTTGAACCGGAGTCAAAGCAAGATAAGGTTTGGGTTGACTAGGCAAGGTAGCAGCTGGAGGATCAAGGTACCAGACAGGAATCCCAAGGGTTAGGTTAGGAAGAGAGAGGGTGGCCATGACAGGTGCCGTATACACTTCTAGTGGGGGAGCTAGGAATGGTATCTGACCGGAGGGGTAATGACCAGGTGGGACGGCTCCTAAATGGTTAAGGCTTGGAGGAAATATTCCAAGAGGGTAAAGAGGCTCATGACTACCAGCTGAAGGGCCAAGAGGAGGAGGTCCAGAAGGCTGAATCAAAGGGATAGGAGTAGGCTGCGGAGGGCGAGGAGGATGCTGAATAGCCGAGGCAGGGAGCTTGAGGAAAGTCCAAGACAATTGCATCATGCAAACATTCGATGAGCTGGGATCAAAGACAGGAGGAGGAAGACTAGGGAATGTACCAAGCAATGAGGAATATTTGTAGCCTCTAGGTGAGACACTGGTCAAAGGATCGACGATTTTCTTATTGGTCACCGAAGAGATGATGGACTCAGAGGAGGTCTGAGACTTCGGTTCGTAATATGTCAACTGGTCAATGGTGACTATATTTCTGCTATGAGGGAAGGACATCTTGCGGTGAACCATGAAAGGGAAAATAGACATCACATAAGTGTAGCTATGACCCAATATAATGTTGTAATCTAAGGGGGCATCTATGACTTCTACGTCAACGCAAATAGTCTTGCCCGCAAGAGTAATAGGACAATTGTAGAATAAGCCAATGGGATGGGAGGTGTGGCCATCCCACGCTCGGAGAGTGATTGTGGAAGGAGCCAACACAAGTGATCCGAGTTTCTTCCAAACTGAAGTAGACATCACACAGGTGGATGCCCCCTCATCAATGATGCACCAGGAAATGTTGGCATTCTGGACCTTGACTGGGATTTGGAAAGCGACGAAAGTAGGGAGAGGAGGATGTTATGACCGGTCAACATCAAAGAAAATAAATCGGTCATGGAAAGGATCTACAATGCACATGGCATATAGTAGATATTTTCGTTGTGAAGGGCATGACTGGAGGAGTTCCAGCATTGAAATGGCAGTGGGGCATTGTGCGAAATCATCTACTATGCTATACGAATGGGTAGCTTTGCCTAAAGTAGAATTTTGGCGTAGTGGTCCTTTAGGGATCTTGGTATGAACCTCCACCTTAGGCTGAGGGATCTGCAAGGGACCATTAAGTGTCAAAAGAGGCTCTGTAGAGACTAAAGGAGGCAGCTCGGGGACAGACGTAGCGGGAGGCTTATTGTACTGATGGGACCGAGTTTGAAGATTGATGTCTATGATTAGAGGTTAATCAAAGTTCATCATGAGAATTTGGTAGTCGGAGGTACAAAATGGAAGAGGTTGAGTGGCCACCTAAGCTTCCGGTGGTTGGGTAGCCACAAATCCTTGCTGAGGGAAAGGATTAGTAAGCACAACCGGCTGACTAGGCGCAGCACTAGGAGGGATGGAAAGGGAGGCTTGTTGTCCTCGTAATGTTGCTTGAGACTCCCACAGATGCTGCATCTGTGGAAAAATAACACAATCATGCATGTAATGACCGTAAACACCACAACAAGAACATGGCTTGTTGGTGAGAACAGGCCTGTCCTACTTGGGCTGAGTGCCCTGTTGCTAGTTTTTAGTGTTAGGAGCATTACCTTGATTAGGTCCAGGATTACCAGGGATAGCTTTATTTTGAGTGCCTTTCCTCTTCTTTTTGAGGGAGAAGGATTAGAAATTCCATGCTATGCATACACTAGCCCCTGAGGGGGCAGTGGTTGTTGTTGTGGGGGTTGAGAAGGCAAGGGAGGAGGAGGTGCTAATGCTGGAGAAGCTAGAGCACTAGGCTGTGGATACGTATAATAAGGAGGTTGGGTAACAGTGTGGTAAACAGGAGGTTGGGAAAAAGGAGGAGGCATGCCGTATCCTAGATACGTGCTACCGGGAGGGGGAATAGTGTAGGAGGTGCTAAGCCCCCCTAAGGAAATCCATATCCCATTGGAGGTTGAGCGTATGGATTCGAGAGAGCTCCAATGATACTATCAACAACATGAGATGTCCCCGGTGCATTGGCACCATTGGATTTTGGAATATTAGGTAGAATGATATAAACATAACCCGACTGAGCGTAGATTAGGTCATATTTTAATGCAATTTGGAGAGTGGCTTCTTGGGTTTGAGGAAAGCCTGATGCGACATATTTCCCGACAAGTGGCAAGAGAGATCTAAGGAAACAATCCATGTAGACACGGTCTTCGAAATTAGGGGCTCAACATAGGCTCTTTCTTCTCCACCATTCTTGGACATGGTCAGATAGGTGGGTTGCAGACGATTGATGGAAATAATTTAAGAGTTCGGTACCAGTTTCATAACGAAGGGGAAGCTGGAAGTAAGAAAGAAAAGCCCGGGCAAGAGTCGCAAAGGTGGTATGAGAGGAAGGGGCCTGATCAACATACCACTTAGAAGCTTCACCTTGAAGCGTACATTGGAACAACTGAAGATAGATATATTCATCGGTAATTGAGTTAGATGAACACCACATGTGGAAAGATCAAACATGATTTGTAGGATCTTCTCCAGCAAGGCCTTAAAACTTGGGGATGTCGAAAGGGAGCTTAGTTGGTGTTGAGGAGGTAAATCCACTCTGCGGATAGAGGCGATCCCTACTAGCCCAGATCAGGTCTATTATGTAACGAGCTCCAAAAATAGAAGAATAGAGATATCAACACCTTAGAAATAAGCCACTTCGAGGGGGCAACCTCCAATACATTACATAAATGAACAATTTTTGGACGATATAATTTACAAAACCTCCTTTCTACATATAGGAGTCCATGGGGCCATAATGTAATCCTAGTGGGCCACAATGCAATCCTAGCCAACCTAACAATTATAATTTAAGGGCACAATAATAACAAAATGGGGGTTACAAGGGTACAATAATAACAATAAGGAGGTTACACTAACAACAATAAGGGACTATACTAGTAATATAGGGACCTAACATGCCCCTCTCCTTCAAAAAAGTGTTGTCCTCAACGCTTGAGTAGCTCTGGGTGCTTCCGTATAAAATTCTCATCCTCCCATGTAGAATCTTCAGTGGGTAAGTTCTTCCACTTGATGAGATACTCTGAAATTGATCGATTCCGTAGCTGTCGAGTTCTTGTTTCCATGACTGCTTCAGGTTCCAATATGATTTTTCCTTCCTCATCAAGTTCTGGCAATATTGTTTGAACCGGAAGATTTTCACCTATAACCTTCTTTAAGCATGAAACATGGAAAACTGGATGTACTCGCGAAGAAGCAGGAAGCTCCAATTTGTATGCTATAGTACCAATCTTTTGCAACACCTTGTAAGGACCATAGTACTTTGGCGATAATTTATTATCCTTCTTAGCTTGCTTGAGGGACATTTTTTTGTATGGTTATAGCCGTAAAAATACCCAATCTCCTACATTAAAACTTCTCTCGCTGCGATGTTGATCTGCCTATTGTTTCATTCGATTTTGTGCCAAATTCACGTTATCCTTTAAGAGTTGGAGAACTTCTTGCTGATGCTCGATGTGATCTTCCACTACTTGAACCTTCAAATTTTCCCTTAAGGATGATGTGATAGATGGTGGATGATATCCATAAAGTGCCATAAATGGGGTCATTTTTGCTGCATTATGGAAGGAAGTGTTATACCACCATTCAGCGAGAGGTAACCACTTGACCCATTGTGTTTGTTTATCAGATACAAAGCAACGAAGATATCCTTCCAAAAATTTATTTACTCTCTCCATTTGACCATAATGTTGTGTAACCAACTCCAAAAATAGAAGAATAGAGATATCAACACCTTAGAAATAAGCCACTTCGAGGGAGCAACCTCCAATACATTACATAAATGAAAAATTCTTGGATGATACAATTTACAAAACCTCCTTTCTATATATAGGAGTCCATGGGGCCATAATGTAATCCTAGTGGGCCACAATGTAATCCTAGCCGACCTAACAATAATAATTTAAGGGCACAATAATAAAAAAATGGGGGTTACAAGGGTACAATAATAACAATAAGGAGGTTACACCAATAACAATAAGGGACTATACTAGTAATATAGGGACCTAACAGGGTCTAGCAACAATAAAGTCACGCAGTGACACAAGTTCCTATTTACAAAATGACAAAAAACATAATGAATTGCCTACCTCAAATCCTACGCAGTGGTCATTGAAGAAAGGATGAAACTTCCCATCCCTTGCTTGGTAGATCATGATCCTTCCGCTCGACACGTTCGAACACCTGCACACATGAAAAGGAAACAACAACATACAACTTAAAATCTAAAACATGTAACCATACAGTAGTCAGAGAGGATGTAATTCATTGCATAAAGAAATAATCACATGAACGGAACCATAGTCAAAGTCGCTTATCATTAAAATAAAAAAGGAAATATACAACCCAAAGCTATGATGCTTGATCTTCCTTCGGTGGGGCTGACAGTGGAGCACGTCTCAACAAATCTTGTCAGAAACTGTATGAAGCTCTCTCTCTTTGGCTTGGCTCTCAAAGGTTGTATGGCTATAGTTTCCTTCCTACAATTTCAGCTAGCTTGCTAAGGGAGAAGGAAATATTTTGTAGATGGAGGAAGGGGAGTTGGGATCCCTATAATCATGGGATTGGCCCGATCTCTAAGAAAGCTTCCATGATAGGTGGAAAACCACTTCCCATACATGGAGATCCAGAGCCAAACCACCCAAATCCTTTTAGTGACTCGTTCAAGAGTTTGTTGGAATCAAACTTCCACCATTTATTTTAAAAATACATCCCTTATTAAGCTTGGCGCGAGTGAGACATAGGGATAGAGTGCCAGCTGCCGCACCCTCTATGGAAGATTTCCCCCAGTGGTACGAGGGCTGAACTGGATAGTCGCGCCAAGGCCAAAAGATATATTTTTATGGTTTTTCAGAGGAAACTTTCTTCAGAGGAATGTTTTTCCTTATCCAAGGGGATGCCATGAAAGTGGTTTCAGGTCATGTCACTGCTCACAGGTCACGGGAAAAATCCTTCCAATGTGCGGGACGGGGGATTGCAGGGATGGTGAAAAAAAATTGTGTAATAGTTGGAAAAGCAGGCCAACTAGCGTCATGGTGTATAGGGTCATTTATCAACTGGTCAAAATCGGGGAGGATGAGGCCTCCCATGAAGGGGAGCAAGGGTGCAGTCGGGGTAGTGTCCATTACGATCCCACTAGTGGTATTCCCAACATGAATTTCTGGGTTAACACCAGCATTAGGTCCTGCACCAGACATGGTGAAGGGTCTTATCACTCAGCAATTTCTCCAGGTTCAAGAGAAATAGTCCGAGGTAACCACAAACCTACTTTGGAAATCTAGGTTCTAGCCTTCCTAAATTTCAGAGAGGGCTCTCTCTTTATGATTTAACTTTGTTTTTGTTTGATATTTTAGGCTAGTTATTATAGTTCAATTGGTTTTTATTTTAATATGTTTGGTGGAAAATAAGATTACTTGAAGACATATTAAAGAGGGATCTACTAATCCATTGGGCTATGGAGTCAAAGTCTAGCAAGGAGAACTAGAAGGCAAGGCCAAGAGGATGCTAATGTATTCAGGGAAAGGTAGATAACCCTTAGAGATTTGGATAGATTGTTTTGATGAGATGGCTTGCTTTTGGGATAAAGGGCAGTGAAGGATCCTTTGATCTAGAAAAAGAGGAAGGAGGCAGGGGTCAAACGGGACTGGGAGAAATTAAGAATTCCTAAGTCCAGAAATCAGTAGAAAACATTGAAATGATCAATTAGTTAAGGTAGGGAGTTTTCAAATTTATTTTTCAATAATGTTCCTAATTAATCATTTGGATTGAACAACATATATGAAATTGAATGAAACTTCAGAAGAGGAAACAATGACAGTAAGAAATCACTTTACTCATTAGCTTATCACATGAATCTTGAGTTATGAAGTCCAATTGGCTATTGTCCAGACTGCTACTATGAAATCAACACATGAGCCTCCAAAGTACCAGAAAAATTGTCTTAATAACCTCACCAACTTTATTCCACACAAAATACTTCAAAGAGTGAAGTATTGATACAAATTCTAAACTAGAATATCTTGAAAAAATATCAAGATTGTTTTACAAATATCTTCAATTGTTTTACATAAATAGAGCTTAATTAAAGGACACTAAAAAATAATGCACCTATTTGGCACTATTTTTTATGGATAGGTGATGAAAAAGAGGATAATTCGAATTTTATCCAACTCTTAGTTGCTGATGAGGCATCCAAGTCACTAACTGTTTCCTTTCTTTGTGCATTCTGTTCCAGCAATTATGCAAACTTGGGGTCCAATGATACATTTTTATTTCTCAATCTGAAATAGATATGTAAAAAATGAAAGAGGTTATTTTTTATTAATATGATGGTGAGATAAATTTATCTCCGTTTCCTAAAATTCAGCTCCAGCTGTGCACAATAGGCTCTGCAAAACGATGTGTAAAACAAAGTTTTACGGAGTCTAAAAAATAGGCTGTCAAGATGCACATGTATCTCTCATTCTGTAATACCTGTGCAAAAAGTGAGATAGGTTTTTTTAGATGGGTTTCTTAGGAAAAAAAATTCCTTCAGTTTTTTAATATGTATTTCTTATTGGACACAATCTTCTTTGTAAAATGATGACTTAACAGGAATTTTCTGCAAAGAGAGCTTTCAAATATTGTTTAATATTTCCAAATCCATAATGGTTGTTAGAAAAGTGAGAGAATTTTTTGTAGTAGAAGAACTTAAGAATATAAACCTCCTTCAGTTTTTCAAAATTCATCTTGGATTGGTCACAATAGTTTCTGCAAAACAATGAATTAAACATGAAATTTCTGAAAAAAATGTTCCTTTTTGTTATGTTTTCATCTTTTCACCTTTTTGTTCTTTTAACTGTTTTACTTTCACTTTGGATAAAATTCATTGTTGGTGAAAGTATTTTCATATCTTTTTACCATTTACTGCCTCTGTATTTACTTTTACTTTTTACCTTTGACTGCTTTGTAACTTTGTTTTAACTGTCACTCTGACTTTTACCTGATACACTTTAACCACTGATACTCTTTGACTGTTATGTTTTCAGTGTCATTGTGAATTATGATTTCACTTTTCCCATTCACTGTGAAAATTTCATCATTCTGACCTCTCTCTGACTTGATTTTATTATTTTATTTTTATACAAATTATTTGTTGAATGAAGCTTTTGATTTAAAATCTAAGAATTTGGAGCAAACAGTTTTGTCAACTAGTATTGAAACTGTTGGCCCAATTTATTTTCTGATAATAACCTGCAAAAATCAAACAATTTTTTAATGAAATAGAGGTCTGCAAGGAGGTGATTGAAGGCTTTTGAAAGACCTGTGGAATGAGATCTATCTGTGGAGGTTTAACTCTGTTTTTTTAGGTATTTTGGATAATTACCGCAATATTAAACATTTTGCAGGAGTTTTTTACTTTAAACATAGGGGTAACTGAGAAATTTAGGCTAAGGATAGCTTATTTTGGAATTTTTTCTCAATTAGGTTTATTTAGAGGATGTAAACTGGGATAAAACAAAAAATAAGGGTTTTCTGAGTGGATTTGACTGAGAGAAGGCGTTTCTATGGTATATTCGGACTTTCAACCCTTTAGATCTTTGAATTTTGGTCCTTTGAGATTAGAAACAAATGAAATTGGCTTTTAAAACACTGGCTTCAGAACACAGAGCTTCCTAGGAAAAATTGGCCAGAGTTTGGCCTCTTTTATGGTGTTTTTCGGTGATTGGTTCAGGTGAATTTGCTAATTTATATACATTGTTTCTTTTTATAGAAGCTCTAAAGTAAATTGATAGGCCTTAATTTGTCGAAAAATAATTTAAAATTTAGGTGGTTTACAAAGGTTTTCAGATGATCTGGGCTAATTCCAAGGTCTTTACTAGTATACTAGAGTGGCGGAAAATCTTTGCAGGTCTTCAATGGTGGATCTTTGGTTAAATTTAGAGTTTCAGACAAGAAATTGATATACAGGAGCTTTGAATATAGTCAAGCAGCTCAATACAGTGGGCAGAGCTCTTTTACAATGCAAATGCACAGTTTAAACAGTTAGAATGGTATATCATAAGCTAGAAACTTTGATATTTAATCAACATAAATGCATTGAATACGGATCTCGCCAAAGGTGAGAGGTCGTTTGATTTTTCAAATGCGAAAACAACTAGTGGATTTCGCGTTGGATTTACATGGTAAGTGGTTTCAAGCATTTCGAATGCGATCAAATCATTTTCGGCCATGTAGCATCGAGTGGTATTTCAAAACAACTTTTATCGTGTGAATTTGATCAAACATCGCATGATCAGTTTTGGAGCGTGAAACTGAACGTGCTCCATTGGATTTGTTTTGATCAAGAAAATGATCAGGGTCTTTTTACAAGTTGCGGTGGAAATTTTAGTGGGACCCAGACACTTTATATAAGTCGGGTAATGATATATGTATATATAAAACTTTTCATAGATGTGGTTATAACCAAAGTTTTATAATGGAAGGTTATATGGATGCGGGGGTAATGGTTCAATAGACATATACCTATGTATAGTCCAAAAGGGGTTTTATCAGGAAAATTTATATATAAAAAGTGAGTTTATATATATGGTAAATGGTGCGTGGGGTGGGTTAATAAGTGGTTAACCTTGGGTTTAGATATGAATAAAGGGAGGCTAATATAAGACCATGGTTAAGCCGTGAGGGAGGAAAATGTATTTTGTGAATGCTTGAGGTATTTACAATAGAATGTAATGGGGTAATGGGTAATGTTTTTGCGTTACTTTTAAATACATTGGACATGTAAATAAAATGCGTTTTTTCATATATTTTTAGTTTTATTATATAGTTTTTAGACCTTTTGGAAGGTCTAAAACTATAGGGGAGTGGGATATTTGAATATGGTTATTTTTATACCAAAGGGGGTATTTTTTGGGTTTTTAATTTAACTGTGGGTAGTTAAATTTGGTCTAAAATCTTATAATAGTGGGTTTTAAGAGATAATAAAATAAAAGGATTTATAATAATAGGACAAGGACTCTTATAGGGAATTAATAGATAAATTAGGAGTTAATATGAAATAGGGACAATGAAAACACCAAAATGTAATTACATAACTTAAGCAAAGTGATAATATAATAAGCAAAAAGCTTTCACCATTTACAATTTAATCACTTTAACTTAGAATATAATACTTTTGGAGGGTTTTTATGCCTTTATGAATGAAGTAAATTAATCAAATGGGATATTATGTATCTTTGTGTTGTGATGGGTGAATGAAGGGTAAATAATGATAATTGGGGATTAGTATAGGAACTCAACATTTTTAAATTAACAACCATTAAGCCTTGGGTCCGGTCCCAACATAAGTTAGAGAAATGCTCTGAGCCTCTTTGAATGAAAGTCTGGAATGTAGAATAACTATGGGGGAGGGGAAATTAGTGATTTTTCTTGGTGAGAAATATTTACATGATTCTCCCACTTCTTTCTACCTACCCAACCTTTTACTCTAAAAATTTTTCTTCCTTTTTGCAGGTGCATTTGAGCTAGCAACCTTGAAACATTTTATTCTTTTGAAAGCAATAAAAAAATAACTAAATCTACCATATATCTTCCGAGGGCTCATATTAAACTAATGAGCTTATATTTATTCTCTACCTACCTAATGATTAGTTAGGATTAAACTGTCTGACTAATCTTTATTCACTATCAATAACATGTAAATTGAAACATGACAAGTCAACATTGAATAGTTCAAGTCATCATGGATTATGGCATTTATTGACACTATGTCATAATCATCTAAAAGTAAAAAGTAGTGGGATTTGGACTTGCATACTTTCATGTTTTATTTCTTTTTCTTTGAGGTATATTATTTTTTCTAAGTCCTTTGATTTTTATTTTAGGACTTTTACCCTCTTTTTGATTTTATATTTTTTTCATTTTTTACAAAATATGAGAAAACAACTTGCAGAAAGTAAGGTATGTACATATTTTTACAATACTTTCAAAATTCAATTCCAAATTATGAATCCTATATTTATAGGACCCTAACAAAGGTGACAGGGGGTGGACCGAAGGCGGAACGATAAGGATAACCCAATGAACCAGAAAAAGAGTCGGAGTGCAAACTCGCAGGAGGACTAACTCGAATCCTACGTGGAGGAGTAAGTCTTCCTACCGAAAACTGAGGATGAAGGCCAAGAAGTCTCCAGGATAAATGCCATGGTGGCATAATTATGATGACACAAACACGATACAAGGGAAAAAGAGACCGACAAGGGCAAGGAGGTGTAGGATCAACTGATTACAATGTTGAAACAAGGGCAAAGAGGTGCAGGATCAATTTATTTCAATGTTTTAGAGTCTTTTCTTGGAAATGTTAACCAAGCCCTTTTTCGCTTAGGGTGTGTGTGAAAAGTGTGTAAATTTTAATTTTTAAACCCAGACGTTTGTAGAGAAAAAGAAAAAGTGTGCTGTGTAACTGAAAATAGACCTGCAGATAACAATCTATGAAAATGAAATAAAAGTAAATAAATAGCTAATAATGCAATAATCTAAACCCAAGAAGGTGGGCCTCTCAAGAAGTAGTCTATAGGTAGGCAAAAAAATAGTCAAAACACACCAAAATAGCCAATAGATCTAAGGTCAGGAGGGATAGGGATCTAAAGGTCAAAATCTGCTGGAAAGTTGTGTAGAAAACAACAACAAATGTGAGGAAGAATTGCTATAAATGAGGTGGCGAAAAGCTATCTCCTTGAGGGAAATGGAGTGAACCCTAGAGGAAAATCCAAAAAAAGAGAAATGAGGTGATTTGGATGGATAACAAGCCGATCCGAAGCAGATCTGAAGGTGAGATATCGGATCTGAAAAATGGCTGAACACTCTGAAAATTTCAGACAACCTGCAGCGGCTAAAACTCTTCCACAAAGTGTGGAGGGTACTAAAGCCCTAGAGGGATAGGTTCCCACTTAGTTGAGTAAAACAGAACAAGTATAGGTCCAAAATGGGTGGAGAGGGAGGTCAGACAACCCTGAACAGAGGCCCAGACAAACCCAGAAAACTTTAAGAAAAACTCTTGCAAAAAATCCTGGTTGCAGTTTCTGACCTATTTTCAGTGGAGGTCATAGTTTTTGAGATGATTCCCACTTCCTGAAGCTCCAGGTCATAGGTTTTGGGCCAAAAAGTGTAACCTACAATTTTGGCACTTTCGGCGGTAGATTTCAGAAAAAAAAACTGTCATCTCAACTACGGCTGATGCCTGTCACCTGTGCAATAGGTCCGAAAACACACGGAAGTTAGAATTTTTATTGTTTTAGGGTTTTATAGGTGAAAAACAACATCAAGAAAAGAAAAAACAAGAGGCTAAAGAGAAATCCTAGGGTTTGAAGCAGCTGGATATGCAAGGATCAGAAAAAAGACAGTGGTCGTAATCGTAAACCCATGTGGAGTCGCCAGTTGTTAGTATGAATCTTAATTCCAAGCGTACGGAAAAAGACCACTTTAGTTGTGCATAACAAACAACCCTAAAATAAAATATGGCTATCAATATCCTCATATTTGCAGTTATGTGATCAAGATAAAGGCCACAAAATTCTAGATCTATGCATTAGAAGACATTAAGTAGTAGAAAAAACAAGATTTACTCCATGTATCCAATATACAAGACAAGAATATGTTGAATGAATTTTGTATTAATGGAACCTGGGAGGAAAAAACATAAGGGTTTTACCATTTCTCATAAATGGGATGGGTTCTTGTAATTCCTCAACACTTCAGATCTAAAATTCCTCTCTCTTGATGGTATAGAAAACCCAGACAAAAATGGTATCAAAATATGACTATGATGGTGGATCAAAGTCAGACCAAAAGTATAGATCCAGAGTGATCTTTAGGCAACAAAAGGTGGAAAATAAATGGGAAAACCCTTCTTTTTATAACAAAATACTGAGTTAGTCTAGATATTGGTGCATAGTTAAAATACTATTAACCAAATCAAGATCCAACTTTTATGGAATATTTTATTATTTTTGTTGGAGGGAAAAGGAATTTGACTTGGGTCGAATCCCTTTAATTGTAAATAATAAATAAATAAATGATTTATTTATCATTTTAAGGATTTGGTTGAGTAATAATCAAATAAATAATGATTTATATAATTATTTAAGGGTGATTAAGTCATATTCAACAAAGAATATTATTTAAATAAGGTTTAAATAATTATTCTAACGGAATAACAAGATAAATAATGATTTATCTAATTAATTTCCCTATTTTGGTTTAAATATAACCAGGAATATTAGTTAAACTATTGTTTAACTAATTATTCCTTGAGGAAAATAAAAAAAATGTAGATTTATTTAATATTTCCTCATGGGGTTTCCTGTTTAGACCATAAACAACTTAATAAAGGTGGTTTACTAAGTTATTTTTCAAAGTGAATGCAATTTTACTTAGGGTAAAATTGGTCTTACATGGTGTGCTTGGGTCCATCTAATAACAATAGGTTAGATGACAAAAAAATGGTGTAACATTAACCTTAAACTTGAGCTTAACTTTAACCTTAACCTTACCTTAACCTAACTTTATCATTAACCTTTCCATAACCTTAACCTTTACCTAACCTTCCCATAACCATAACCTTAACCTTAACCTTACCTTAACCTAACCTAACCTTAATCTTAACCTTAACCTTACCATTAACTTTCACGTTAACCTTAATCCTGACTTTACCCTTAACCTAACCTTAACCTTAACCTTAACTTTACCCTTAAGGTTAAGGTAAGGGTAAGGTTAAAGTTAAGGTTAAGGTTAAGGTTAAGATAAGGTTAAGATTAGGTTAAGGTTAAGGTTAAGGTTATGGGTTTAGTCAAGTTAAGTTTAAGGTTAAGGGTTTGGGAGGGTTAAGGTTAAGGTTAAAGGTAAGATAAGGTTAAGGTTAAGATTAAGGTTTGTTGAGCATTGGAAAATGTATGCATTTTCCATGTATTTCTTTATGTTTTTACTTTAATCATGACTCCTTTATGTTCTAGAATGATAATATATTGAAGAATTGCAATAGAATTGAGGAGATTAGTGCTTATTGCGAAATTAACTAAAGATTGTCTTTTCTTCTATATAAGAACTAAATGAAGTGGGAAGCCACCATTCGGAAGGAAAAGATAAGGCAGATGTAACTGTTGTCCCTTCAACAAAGGCCGTAGCTAGACAAGAAGAACAAGATTGGAACACACAGTCAAAGTAAAGAAAGGAACAACTTGACACCGGCGCAAGAAGACAAAACGATAGCTGGAGAAGGAATATAGAGAAAATCCCTCAGGATCTTTCAATCTTGAGGGATCACTGCTCAAAGTTATCCGTGCTTCTTGTTTCCTCCGCTGGATGTTATAAAAGAACAACGCTTGTAGAAATAAAGGGGGAGACATTGTATGATTATTCAGATTTCCTTTTGTAATTTTCAAAATTTTTCATCGACTCTTGTTAATTAAAACAGAGTACAATTTCTTGTAAACTCTGCTACATATGATTAATACATAAATTATGTTATTGTTCCATTATTTGATACTGGAGTAGTTTGACAGTGCTTCACTAGCAGCTAAGGGCCCGACCCTGGTCGATCCACTTGCTATCTGTACCTTTAATTTTGAATTTCAGTCGTGTGATGGTTTGAATTAGTTTTCATTTCCTTTAAACTGTATTTCTTCACAGTTACCTTAGTTTATAGCTTACTATTTAATGATTTATGAAATTGGTGTGTTGCATCCGTGAATCGCATTGTCGTTCCTTTCCACATAACAAGAGTATTTATTCTTTTATAATTTGTATTGTTATGCTTTGCAGATACAGAGCTTTGTTATTCAGGATTGCTGTTTATTTTCATTAAATAGTTTTCTGTTCATTTCCATTCATAGTTTGTTGTTCATTGCCATTAGAAAGAGTTTGTTGTTTATTTCCAGTAAATATATTTGTTGTTCATTCCTGTTAATTAGCTTTACTTTTTATTCCTTTTTGCAAGAGTTTGGTTTTTCTTTGGAGTATTATTACTATTGTAACTCCTAGAGATAGCCTTGAGTTGTAAAAGACCAGTGCCTAGGACATCTTAATTAGAAAAGAGAATATAATCCAACTTGTAAAGGTTGTCAAGAAAGGGGCTCTCATGCTATCATATATCAAAAAAGAAGGTTTGGTTAAAATGGAACCGAGACTCTCAAAATTCAGCACAAAAAAGTAGTATTGTAATGATAGAGTGTGAACTTTGATATAAAATGTATCCAAAAATTTTAAGAAAGCTTTCGGTAATGGGGGCTGGATTCTAAAATGGTTCACAGAGGTAAATAATCAAATGGTGATAAATTTGTAAGAAAATGGGAAAGATACTAACTGTAACAGAAAATAGATCTAGAAATGAATATCAACATGTATTGGGCTTATGTAGTGACAAGAATCCATACATGAAAATAACTTTTAAAGGTAACATTTCATTTGCTGCTAATACCAGAAGAATAATGGTAGAAGTGAAAGATGAAACAACATATCATGCCTGAGCCATATTTAAAACGCTAGACATGAGTTAGTATGAGTATCGAAAATGATAAATTCACACCAAGACATGTGAGCATTTGCATTCCAGAAAAAGATATAGGAAATGTGGATGTAAATGAGATGAACATTTAGACTATAAAAGACAAGAGAGAGAGTTACAGACTGTAAAGTATTTAGACCAGAATCCCCAATAGAGACGAAACTCCTTATCACCAAAACCCAATGGGCTCTTCAACTTTTATATCGAAATCTCCAATCAATGCATACAAAGTTCTTTATTAGTCTGTTCTTCTGAAAATCAGGAACCTTTTTTTCATCTCAGTTTATTGCTTATGTAGAATTACAAGAACATACGTGGGAAGATATTTTGGTAAAATATCTTCTCTGCGTGCTAGTGAGAAATTTCAGGTCTTAATCAAAAATAACAAAATTCATGACGAGGGATAATGCTTCTAACCATTTAAAATTAGGCTCATGGCTGTTTCAAAACAAAATATAAAAAATGTTCCAAGAGAAAGTAAATGCATGAGTGAAATATGAATTCCACTTGGAACTTGAAAGTAAAAATAAAAGTAAAAACTAAAGGCCACAAGGGCTGAATCATGAGTTAACAATCTTCATTGATGAGAAGGGGTCGAAGCTATGACTGAAACAGGCGGTGGGACGTTTGCGGAAGAGCTGGCTAACAGGCTGGGATAATTTGTGCACCTCTACCAGGTGTCTACTGCAGGTTCAGGCATCGCTGTGAAACCTTTTGCTCTGTTGTAAGCCTCTGTAAGTTCATCATAGTTTTCATCAATAGGAATTTTATGTTTCACTTGGTGCAGGAGTGCAAACTCTTTACCAAGGACGATTACTGTAGTTTCAGGTTTGAGCTGACTAGATTTCTCAGAAGGTGTATTGGTTTGATTCATCACCTCTTTTAGACTGGCCTCGTACACTGGTAACGGTTGTAGTAAGGCGTGGGTGGGCTCCCAACATGATGGGAGTCCCACAAATGTTATCTCAGCCCAATCCATCTCGAACCGTTCTAAACTGGCCGCCACTTTTTCTAAGGCATTCAAGGCTATACTACGAGTAGACTCTTTTTCTATTACCTCTTGGCACTCCGCAACTTCCTTGAACCTGCTCTCGATACCCTACTTTACCATGTCCTCTAGTTTTAGTTCTTTCAAGAAAGAAATATACCTTTTTTTCTTTGAATTTTGTTGGATGCATCGGTATTTCCTTCGTGAAGCTTCCTTCTAAGAAGGCACATATCTGACTTCATTTCCTCAACAACATTTAAAAATTCCCAATGCCTTTTCACCTCTGTGATGTTCTCAGCCCAGATCAGTCGCCTGGCATCCAGGAGGGCAATATTTCCTTTCATGCGACTTGTGAGCTCGTTGATGGTTTTTTCATGCTGTGTCTTTTCCTATTTCCCCTCCTTGATTTCTTTCTTCATAGTGTTAATCTTCTTGGCATTCTCAACAAGGAGGGCTTCAAGCTCACTGATCCTTTGACACGCTATTGAGACCTATTTTTCCCCTGCTTCAATTGTGGCCAGTGCAGTGGTGAACTACTCAGAGAGTGAACTAGTCCCTTTTGGGGTAGGCGGAGCGCATACATGAGTGTCCCAGGTTATCTGCAATTCATTCATCTTTCCCTACAAAATGGCCATTTCTCTAGAAATCTTTTCTTTATCCTCCCTCTCCTTTGCAAGAGAATCGGCCAAGCTTGAATTTTCCTTTTCTGCCTGGACTAGCTCATATGTCTGCACATGCTGAGAGCCCGGTATATTTACTTTACATTTTAAGGCTACAACCTGCTTCTATAACTCCTCGATAAGATGACTTTGGGGGTCGGCTATACCTTTTTATTTCCCTTTTATCACCTCCTGGAGAGTGTGTATGTCGTTTCTGAGTGCGAGGGAGTTGATTTTCTCTTTTATTAAATTCTCCAATACTTGGTTATGTTTATTTTGCAGCTTTCACAGAGTAATGGAGAGCCGCATTACTTCATCTTTGAGCATGTCACCAAAGCACTGGAATAAATTCCATTTGTAAATTGTTGGAGCCTGTAACATGTCGATTGCTATCTCCAATTCCCTGTACATGGTGGTGCCAGCCTCTGGGTTCAAGACAGCTTCAGTCATAACCATTACTAGTTGCTCTATATCCAAATTTATCGCAGATGAAAAACTGGTTTGGTATTTTTCAACATACCCTTCTAGCTCAGACCGATGTTTATCTCTGATTGCTCTGTTCCTCATCCTACCCTCGCTTTCATCCCAAGAACTGCTGGCTGTGATGGCTTGTGAAACTTCTAAGAAGTCAAAAGAGGTACTACTATCTCATAGCACCTTGATTCCTGCTTTTCTCCTGTTTGATTTCCCATAAGGTATTTCATCCTGGAGCAACAGTTCATATCCTATAACCTCTACTTCACTGGTCCCTGTTCTTTGTCTTTTGAAAGGGGGAAAACCCTCTAATGATGCACCTGCCTCCTCCACTTACTTCTCACCTGCTTCTCTAGTTGAAGCGGTATCTTCTTTTTCCCCCGTCGCAGATGAATCTCTCTCCATCTGCGAGAGAAAAGGCTAGTTTTCAAGGTTAGCTCGCCACTCGATGAAAGGCCCTGTTTCATGAACATAAGGAGTTGATTTATTCTTCTTCCTTCTATTAGAAATGTTGCCCTTCGGATCATAGGGACAAGCTTTCCCTTGCCTCTAATCCATGCCTTGCAGCAAATTTTCCACCATGGGAAGGGCATGCCTTGAATTAACAATGAAAGGGCCAATGGTTGTGGGAAGCTTGAGAATAAACCCCTTTTTAGCAGGGAGGAAATGGATTTGATCAGATTTTAAGGTTTGGCGGAGGTATTCCAATGCGTAAATCTACTGGGTAGAAAAAAGTGGCAATTGATAGGGAGGGACTTTGGCTCCATAAACCCTGATTTTAGTGTAATTATCAAAACGGTACTAGTCCCCAGTGCTTTGAGCTTCACTGTGCTATAAGAATTTCCTCAGTTCAAGAAAAACCCTAGGCAGAGGGGAATCATGGATGATAGTATAAGCTATGGGCATGAAGTCATTCAGGAAACTTGAGTAGTCCACCCTATTGGCCAACTGATGTGTTGCAGGACTCTAGTCAAAAATTGGTCGTGGCTGAGAATTTATCTTGTAAACCTTATCTAAGCCCAAACCATTAAATTTATCAACATGCTGAAAGAGGAAAAGGTAAAATACCATGGAACAAAAACAAAAACGACCCAAGGCTGAGAGCTCCTGGAACTGAGTTTGAATGGTGGAGGCCAGAAAACCAGGAATATCTAAAATGACCCCAGGTTGATACATTAACCACAGAAAAGCTATGCATTCTTTTGAGGCTTGCCCAAAACCTTCCACACCTAAGAGACCTACAATAATAGCAAGGATAGGCTGGACATCTTCCTTGAATAAGGTCAGAGGTACTGAATCTGCAGTGGGAAGAGTTGTGAAATGGGATTCGGTTAAGGCAGCGATGAAATCACTCTGCTGTCTCCATGGCAGTTTTGAAAATTGATGAGATAGTGTTATTTCATTAAAACATACATAGCTCGAACTGGTGGGAAAAAAAAGGGCTTTTCTGATGGTTTCGGGAGAAACAGTGAATATTTTGTTCCCCTGAGTTGAGAGGAATATGCCCCGTCATTCATCGTAAGCATCCCAGAGCCAACAGATGAATTCAACCACTGGGTATACTTGGGGGGGGGGTTATTTGATGGTACAGACCAGACAAAACGACACAGAACTTATCTTTATTTTCCACATGCTTCCTAAAAATTTCAAGCTAGATGCTGCTAATGGGAAATGGGTATTGCGGGTCATGAATGTTAGCTTGCAAGTCTATGAACGGTTCAGGCCCTGGGATAGCCATATACTCATGGGCTTGGGGAGCTTCGGGCTCTGATTTCTTGGTGGTGACCTTACCCATTACCATCATACAAACCCAAAACACAATCAAAAGGAAACGAGATGGATGAAAGGGATGGAATACCTGTGAAGTAGGGAATTGCTCGGGAAAGTGACGCAGGGGTACTGACAATGACCGGGAAAACCTGGTACTGGGCGCCCAATTTTTCTTATATAGTAGTCGAAAAACTGAGAGTATTTACCACAGTAAAAGATGGAAGACAGTTATACAGGCCCGAGGAAACTTGGGAAAAGAAGGCAGGGTAAAATGAGTAGGGCTGACGTCCTAAGGACGCTGACTGTGAGAGAAACGACATAAGGGGATTGGGTGTTAGAATTTGTTAGGTGAATACTGCCTATTGGGTTAAATACTGGTACTAGCCTTGGTACCGACTGTCCTAAAAACTTACCTTACCTTTATATCATGGTGACAGCTGTACCTTAGAACCTGCCCCTTGAAGGACGCAAGGCGATTTCCGTAACCACTCTAAAGCCCCTGCCATTTTCTCGATAAAACACTCACCTCGTGTCATGCTCCTTTACACGTCATCAATATTTCGAGGGGGAAAGCTCCACCTTATCCCTCTTGTTTGTGACCTCCTCGGAATGGTGTTCACAAAATTCATTTATGTGTATATAGAATATAAGTGGGACCCGCCTTATATCTATTTCCTTCGCACTTTTTAAACCTTCATGTTATTTAGATTTAGGCTTTTAACATATTCCCACTCCATTATAAAGTAAGTTTACCATATTTTTTCATATGACTCATCTTAATTTTATTTCTCCTTCACAGACTTTGGAACTCTTAGCCATTTAAATGTTGTCGGGTAATCTGCTCCTTATGACCTTTATCAAAATATTAAAGGGTGACCGATATAATCAACATTGGCTCCACCTGTGGATGGCACATTCGTCCTCAGACGTGTTAAGGACTTCGCAGACCACCTGTTAACCCCTTTATGTAGACACGGCTCCTCTGCACCTTTTTTTTTCATGATTCTCCACAACAAACATCATTAAAAATAAAAATAAAAGCAGCTAACTAATGTATAGTATAATACATAGGGCCCTCTCGGCCTGAGTTAAAACTGGAAGAAAGGTTTTAGGAATTGACCATTTACAGGAGCATCAAGCAAGTCACCCTACAAATTCTCTAGCTTGAAAGTGTTATTTCCTCCTTGTTCCACGATTTTGAAGGGGCCGAACTATAATGGATCAAATTTACCATGATTCCCCTTCTCTGCTCTTCAAATATCCCATTTGAGTACTAAATCCCTGACCTGCATATTTTTTTCCTTGGCATGCTGATCAAATAGGTCCTTCATCTTCTCCTGATATTCGGTCAACCTCTAATTCACCTGATTTCGGATTTCCTCCAACTCTACCAGCTAGTTCATCCTCCTGGTAATATCATTCAGCTCTTCTTGGCTTTCTTGCATGAACCTCGCTACTGGTAAAGCCAATTGTATGGGAAATACTGCTTCTCTCCCATATACCAATTCATATGGAGATTTCCCCATTGATCTCTTGCTGGTGATCCTGTTTTCCCATAAAGAGAACTTTAGCTGAGAGTCCCAATTTTTCTGATTTTCATTAATGGCTTTCTTCAGTGCTCTTACGAGAGTTTTATTAGAAGACTCTACTAAAAAATTTCCCTGTGGGTAGTAGGTAGTGGAATGTCCCAATGCAATATTATATTGCTGACAGAAGCTGACGAACTTAGCCGATTTAAAGGCCTGGGCATTGTCAGTAACAATCTTGGTAGGGTAGCCGAATTTCGATTTAATGTTCTCTTCCATGAACTTTATCACCACGGTATCTGTTGCATTCCTTGAAGGTATAGCCTCCACCCATTTGGTGAAATAATATATGGCAGTTAATATCCATTTGTGCTATCCACTTGACGCAGTGTGAATTTCACCAATAAAGTCAATCCCCCATTGCTGGAACGATTCATCTATATGTGCAGGGGTGAAAACTTCTTCCTTTCTACGAATTTTTGGAAATTTTCACAGGCTCTGACCTGAGTGAAAACATCTCCAAAAATCTTGGGCTAGAAGAAACCAACTTTCAAAATTTTATGGAAGGTAGCTCTCCAGCTATAGTGACCTCCACAGATGCCTTCATGAAAATCTCCCATTATTTCCTCCACTTAATTCTCTATAAGGCACAGGAGCAGGATGCCAGAAGGGTCTCGCCACTACAACCGACCATTGGCAACCATGAATTTCCATGAATTCAGCCTCAATGTTCTGTATTTAGCTTTATCATAGCTAGGGGGTCATCTGAGATTCAAAAGATATTCAACAATTTTCTTATACCAGGGACTGAGGAGATACTTCATGTGAGTCTTCTGAGTAGCCGTTTCTATTCCACACCATTCATCTTGTATTTTCACAATCCATTTGCCCCTTTTTCCCTCACTATCTCCTTGGATCAAGATATCCTTCATGGCTGTTGTGGGCACAAATGCAGTGATGGGTGACTACAAAACATACATCTGAAATTCCTTGAGGGACTTCACCAAGGCATAAGCTTGCTTTTCTAGGATGTTGTATTTCAACTCAGCATCATAGAGCACCTGGCTAAAGAAAGAAATAGGCTGCTTGTACCCCTCCTAATTCTTCTATAATAAAACTCCTACCACTGTATGAGGTGATGCAAATGAAAAAATCATAAAAGGCTTAGCATAGTCTAGTCCAGCCAGCACAGGGGCTTCGGCAGAGGAATTTTTGATTCTGATAAAGGCCTCTCATGACTCAGGAGACCACTTCACTTTGTTATTTTTCTTGAGCATGTTGGTTATATGTCGAACTATCTCTGCATAGTTTGGGATGAACCTTCTCAGAAAATTAATGCGACCAAGGAACACCTGAACCTATTTCTTATTCCCAGGATAAGATATGCCATTTATAACCTCTACCCTTTTGGGATCAATTTTCACCCCATCCTTGGTCACAATGTGTCCCAAAGGCTTGCCTTCTTCTACTGCAAACAATGATTTATGGGGGTTGAGAGAGAGACCATACCTTCGGTACTTCTTAAAAGTCCTGCGCAAGTGTTCAATATGCTATGCATCGTATTTTGAGAACACAGTGATATCATTGAGGTAGACCACCACAAACTTATCTTGCTCCCCAACGAATGCAATATCCATGGCCCTTTCGAAAGTGGCCCCTGCATTGATCAACCGAAAGGCATCCGTACATACATGAATGTGCCCCAGGGTGTGGTGAAGGCAGTTTTATTTTGATCTTTTGGGAGCACAGCCACTTGATTGTATCCAGAGAAACCATCCATCATTGACATCCATGTAGCTCCTACTACTTTCTGCAAAATATGATCCATCTTGGGCAGTGGGTAGTTATCCTTTAAGGATGCTCGATTTAGATTCTGAAAATCAACACACAACCTTATCTCTCCATTTTTTTTTCAGACTGGGACCAGATTGGCCACCCACTCAGAGTATCTCAATGGCACAATGATTTTTTCCTTTAATAACTTCTTGATCTCATTCTCTATGGAAGGAAGTAGTAGAGGGTTAATCTATCTGAGCTTCTGTTTATGCGGCTTCGCATCTCCTTTTAGGGGAATCTTATGTTGCATGATGTTGATTTTGAAGGTCTTCAGGTCTTGATAAGACCATGCAAAAACATCCTTGTATGACTGGAATAGTTTCTGGTAGTGCTCTTTATATTCTTCCGGAACTTTCTTGGACAACTTCACAATTTTTGGAACAGCATCGGTACCAAGATTTAGGTCTTTTATCTGATTTTCTTCTACCATTTTGTTTGGTTGCAATGGGACATCGTTTTTTTCAAACAAAATTTCTAGAGGCACCATCCCTCAAGGTATAACATTTCCCTTCAGTTGAAACACTTTATGACCAGCCACCTTTTCCTCCCATTTGTTTTGGGAAAGGTCTTCAGTTTCTTCTTCTTCACAGGCATCTATCTCCATGTTTGAGAATTCTCCAACTGTCTCCATGAATCTCTTTACTTGATCTTCATCCTCAAACACCTGCCAGTGTTTGATATTGTCAGGAATTGAAGGTCGATAACGAACCTCAATTTCGTATCTTAAGAGAGGGTTTTGAGGTGGCCGAAAGGTACTGGTAGCCACAACAAGGGAATCAACCATTCTGTTATGTTCTCTGGGCATAAAATAAATGTTAAATTCCAAAAAAAAAAAAATCTACCAGGTCCCATACCTCGTTCCTATAGGCCCTCAGCCGCGGGTGTTTGGTCTGGCACTGATTTTTCACTTGCCTTACCACCAGTTCTGAATCTCCCAGAACTTTTAGACTCTGAATTTTCATGCTTCTGGCTATTTGCAACCCCAACAGCAGTGCTTCATATTCAACTACGTTTTTCGTAGCTTCATACTCTAATTTGAAAGATAATGGAACCCATTTTCCTGTAGGGGAAATCAGTAGCACCCCAGCTCCATTCCCTTCTCTAGAGTTCGCTCCATCAAAGTGTAGAGTCCAGACCCTGGCCTCTTGATTTTTTGAGGATTGTTCTATCTTAATCAGACAGAATGACGATTCTTGTGCATAGTATTGATCTTCCTCCAACATTAGACATGATAACTCCCCTTCTTTATTATACATTGGTGAATTAACATATTTTTCAGCCTTAGTAACCATATTTACAAACCTCGTCTCCCTATACAACCTCCTTTCTTGCCCTCCAAATACAGGGATAGTAGCATAAGTCAGATCCAGTTTTATTGACGCTCCAATTTTAGTTCCCCAAGACCTTGACAAAAACATCCCAAAACAAGCTAGGATATCAACAACCACTATATCCATCACCACACTCTTGGTTGGAATTTGAGCCAAATTGAATACCAAGTCCTTGATCATACCCAGACACTTGACCCTTTTGGAATCAAAAGAATAAAGGTCCTTGTATGGACGAGTGATTTGCAATCCCAGTTGCTCCATGATTGATAGAGGCAAGAGATTATGGGATGCTTCTGAATCCAACATAAAATTATGCAATAGCAAATCATGGATCACTAATGACACATTAAAATTATGGGTGGAGGAATCTAATTCCTCAACATGGGGGCCAAACATGACCATGGGCATTTCTTCCTGGAGGTTGAGACTATCTGGAACGGGGGAGGTTTCCAAGGGAAGCATAAAGGAGGAGACCTGGGACTGATAGGCTGGCTACTTTAATAGTTCAGTCAGGGGGACCGGGATCTTGACTTTCTCAAGTTCTTTTTGGAGATTGAAGCCTGAGGAGGACTTCTCTGTTATATTTTATTTTGACTCTTTGTTTTCAACTAGAGGCTTTACTTCTTTCAACACAGACTTAGTATTAGGAGGAGTGTCTACCTTTGAAGAGGAAGGAACTTGATCATTAGACTGTAAAGGTTCATTTAGAGGCCTCTTACCTTTATCTGTGACCTTTTGCACCATTGTCTCCTTCTGCACAGTTTTTTCTTTCTTAGGCACCTCTTCCTTCTAATCTTGTTTGTAGGTTCCTTTTCTAGAAGATCTGAGATCATATTTTCTATTGAAATGCACTTGCATGAAATCAACGAACTGCTTGCAGTAGTCGTCGATCTCTGGATCTTCAATAACTTTAGCCTTTTCTTCTTCTTCTTGTAATGGAATCCCCATTCCATCACCTTCTTGCAAAGGACACTCGACTTCATCACTATTTGAATAAGCAAGATATGGGTCATCTTGCTCATAAGCAGTGTCTTCAGTGGGGCCATCCATTTGACCTTCCAAGTACATTGGGTGTGGTACCTGGTCTTGCTGGTCCTTCTGCTCTCTTTGCAGTATTTGCAGGGGTGGATTTCTATATTGCGGATTGTAACCCCTATTTGGAGCGTTCTGCAATGTTTTAGAGGATGAATTCTTGGCTTCAAGTTCAAGCTTCACCAGCTTGCTTGAAATATTTTTAATCATTTTATTCATCTCTTCAATTTTAGTTTCAGCTATTTCTCTATCTTGGCTAGATGTAGATACCTCTTCTTTCCCTCTTCTTTGGAATCCTGATCTTATCTCCTCTTTGACTTCCCTGTGGAAGAAAAATTAGACTATAGCTCTAGTGCATTAGTCTGGGCATCATCTAGGGTGGCAGGCTTTCTTTCTCTTAGAGAGAACCCAAATTCTGAATCAAAAGCAGCTACAAACACCACTTTGGCAGCTGTCTGATGAGGTTTCATTTCGGCTGGGAGGCTTGAGTATAATTTGTTGAACCTCTTAATCAACTCTGACACTCCTTCATTATGCCTTTTCCTGAGTGCATTGAACTCGGTGAGACAGTACCCATGGTCTTTTTTCTCTCCCCATTTTCTGATGAAATAATTTTCCATCTCTTCCCAATTTTTTATGGAATGGTCTCCCAAAGTCTTAAACGATTTCCTGGCTTCTCGATCCAGGGATTAGACAAACAGTATCAAGACCACATCCAAATGTTCAATGTTAAATTTTTCTGCAAAGGCGCATAAAATTTCAAGATGTTTCTGAGCTTTGATCTCATTTTCCCCATTGAAACGAGGCAAGACCTTCAAATAATCTTGATGCATATCATTTAAGACCTGAGGTAATGCTAGGGGGGCATATTTATTTAGTAATAATCCCAAGAAAACCATGGGGGGTTGTGGAGGTGGTGGGAGAATCTGATGAGTGAGAGGGGGTGGTGGAAGCAAAGTATGTATAACAATTGGTATGTATTTTGGTTTCTAAACTCATGTGGTGATCATTTTTTAAAAAACTTCTTGGATTATCCACATTGCTAGAAAATGAGTGTCAACGTTTCGAATCCCAATGGGGATCCATCATCATAAGAAAGTCCCGATGATGGATCCCCATTGGGATTTGAAACATCGACACTCATTTTCTAGCAATGTGGATAATCCGGGAAGTTTTTAAAAAAATTGATATGTATTGAACAGAGGTTTGAGGTGCTGATGGGAAATTTGGACTGTTAACAGTAGACACTTCTGTGACTTCTTTTACTTCATCAGCTTCAGGAGTGGGATGACGAAAGAAGCTAGTGGTATCTACGTATTCAACTTCATCTTTAACTTGAATGTTTCCCAAGGAAGGATTATCTGCAAAGTAATCAAGGTTTCCCATGGTGGAATCAGGGCCTTGATCTTGGGATATTTGGGAAGAGGAGGATGGAGAATCTTCCAATGAAAATCTAGGGATCTCTTTATGAGTTGAATGTCTTTCCCTCCAATCTCTCTTATGTAAAATCTTCTCTAGGTCAGACATCGAAGGTGTCTTTGTCTGAGATGTATCTGACCTCAGATGTGGCTTTTGAGAAGCCAGGACTACAAATAGGTTTATCTTATAATTGAAAGTGGAGTATCCAAGGTGAGGAATCTACAACTCTCAAATATTATTGCTCATATTTTCTGAAGAGTGCATAAATATTTTGTCGAGGCCCAGGGATTTATCTTTTCCCAAATTCGTATCCCTAGCAACGACACCAGAAAGATGTTGTAACTCCTAGAGACAACCTTGAATTGTAAAAGACCAGTGCCTAGGACATATTAATTAGCAAAGAGCATATAGTCCAACTTGTAAAGGTTGTCAAGAAAGGGGTTCTCATGCTATCATATATCAAACAAGAAGGTTTGGTTAAAATTGAACCGAGACACTCAAAATTTAGCACAACAAAAGTAATACTATAATGACAGAGTGTGAAATTTGATATAAAATGTATCCAACAATTTTAAGATAGATTTCTGTAAAGGGGGTTGGATTATAAAATGGTTCATAGAGGTAAATAATCAGATGATGATAACTGTGTAAGAAAATGGGAAGGATACTAACTATAACAGAAAAGAGATCTAGAAATGAATATCAACATGTATTGGGCTTATGTAGTGACAAGAATCCATACATGAAAATAACTTTTAAAGATAACATTTCATTTGCTGCTAATACCAGAAAAATAATGGTAGAAGTGAAATATGAAACAACATATCATGCTTGAGCCATATTTAAAATGCTATAAATGAGCTAGTATGAGTATCGACAATGATAAATTCACACCAAGACATGTGAGCATTCGCATTCCAGAACAAGATATAGGAAATGTGTATGTAAATGAGATGAACATTTAAACTATAAGACACAAGAGAGAGAGTTACAGACTGTAAATTATTTAGACTAGAATCCCCAATAGAGACGAAACTCCTTATCACCGAAACCCAATGGGCTCTTCAACTTTTATATCAAAATATCCACAAAATTCATAGAAAGTTCTTTCTTAGTTTGTTCTTCTGAAAATCAGGAACCTTTTTTTGTCTTAGTTTACTACTTATGTAGAATTACAAGAACATACACGGGAAGATATTTTGGGAAAATATCTTCTCCGCATGTTAGTGAGAAGTTTCAGGTCTTAATCAAAAATAACAAAATTCATGATGAGGGAGAACGCTTCTCACCATTTACAATTAGGCTCATGGCTGTTTCAAAACAAAATATAAACACTGTTCCAACAGAAAGTAAATGCATGTGTGAAATATGAATTCCACTCGGAACTTGAAAGTAAAAATAAAAGTAAAAACTAAAGGCCACAAGGGCCTAATCATGAGTTAAAAATCTTCACTGATGAGAAGGGGTCAAAGCCGTGACTGAAACAGGTGGCGGGATGTTTGCAGAAGAGCTGGCTAACAGGCTGCCTAATTTGTGCACCTCTGCCAGGTGTCTACTGCAGGTTCAAGCATTGTTGTGAAATCTTCTACTCTGATGTAAGCCTCTGTAAGTTCACCATAGTTTGCATCGATAGGAATTTTATGTTTCACTTGGTGCAGGAGTGCAAACTCTTTACCGAGGATAATAACTATAGTTTCAGGTTGGAGCCGAGTGGATTTCTAAGAAGGTATATCGGTTTGATTCATTACCTCTTTCAGACTAGCCTCGTACACTGGTAATAGCTGTAGTAAGGAATCGGTTGGCTCCCAGCATGATGGGAGTCCCACGAATGTTATCTCAGCCCAATCCAACTCAAACTGTTCTAAACTGGTTGCCACTTTCTCTAAGGCATTCAAGGCTATACTATGATCAGACTCTTTTTCTATTACCTTTGGCACTCTGCGGCTTCCTTGAACCTGCTCTCGATACCCTGCTTTACCACGTCCTCTGGTTTTAGTTATTTCAAGAAAGAAATATACCCTTTTTCACTTTGAAATCTGTTGGATGCATTGGTATTTCCTTCGTGAAGCTTCCTTCTAAGAAGGCGCACAACTGACTTCATTTCCCCGACAACATTTAAAAATGCCCAGCACCTTTTCACCTCTGTGATGATCTCAGCCCAAATCAATCACCTGGCATCTAGGAGGGTAATATTTCCTTTCATGTGACTTGTGAGCTCGCTAATGGTTTTTTCATGTTGTGCCTTTTCCTGTTTCCCCTCCTCGATTTCTTTCTGCATAGCGTTAATCTTCTTGGCATTCTCAACAAGGAGGGCTTCAAGCTCACTAATCCTTTGACATGATGTTGAGACCTATTTTTCCCCTGCTTCGATTGTGGCCAGTGCAGTGGTCAACTGCTCAGAAAGTAAACTAGCCTCTTCTGGGGTAGGTGAAGTGCATACATTAGTGTCCAAGGTTATCTGTAATTCGTTCAATTTTCTCTGCAAAACAAACATTTCTCCCAAATTATTTTCTTTCTCCTCCCTCTCCTTTGCAAGAGAATCGACCAAGCTTGAATTTTCCTTTTTTGCCTGGACTAGCTCATCTATCTGCACATGGTGAGAGCCCGGTATATTTACTTTATGTTTTAAGGCTGCAACCTGCTTCTGCAACTCCTCGATAAGACGACTCTAGGGGTCGGCTATACCTTTTTCTTTCCCTTTTATCACCTCCTGGAGAGTGTGTATGTCATTTGTGAGTGTGCGATATTTGATCTTCTCTTTAATGAAATTCTCCAATACTTGGTTATGTTTATTCTGCAGCTTTCTCAAAGTAATGGAGAGCCGTATTACTTCATCTTTGAGCATGTCGCCAAAGCACTGAAATAAATTGAATTTGTCAATTGTTGGAACTTGTGACATGTCGATTGCTATCTCCAATTCCCTATATCTGGTGGTGCTAGCCTCTGGGTTTAGGACGGCTTTAGTCATAGCCATTACTAGTTTCTCTGTATCCAAATTTATTGCAGATGAAAACCTGGTTTGGTATTTTTCAACATACCCTTCTAGCTCGGACCGGTGTTTATCTCTAATTGATCTGTTCCTCGGTCCTACCCTCGCTTGCACCCCGAGAACTGCTGGCTATGATGGCTTGTGAAACTTCTGAGAAGTCAGAAGAGGTAGTACTATCCCGTAGCACCTTGATTCCTACTTTGCTCCTGTCTCATTTCCTATAAGGTATTTCATCCTGGAGCAACAGTTCATCTCTTATAACCTCTGCTTCACTGGTCCCTATTCTTTGTCTTTTGAAAGGGGGAAAACCCTCTCCTGATGCACCCGCCTCCTCCACTTGCTTCTCACCTGCTTCTCTGGTTGAACCAGTATCTTCTTTTTCCCCCGTCATAGAGGAATCTGTCTCCATCTGCAAGAGCAAAGGCCAACTTGCTTCTCACCTGCTTCTCTGGTTGAACCAGTATCTTCTTTTTCCCCCGTCATAGAGGAATCTGTCTCCATCTGCAAGAGCAAAGGCCAACTTGCTTCTCACCTGCTTCTCTGGTTGAACCAGTATCTTCTTTTTCCCCCGTCATAGAGGAATCTGTCTCCATCTGCAAGAGCAAAGGCCAGATTTCAAGGTTAGCTCGCCACTCGATTAAAGGCCTTGTTTCATGAATATAAGGAGTTGATTTATTCTTCTTCCTCTTATTAGAAATGATGCCCTTCAAATAATAGGGCCAAGCATTCCCTTGCCTCAAATCCATGCCTTGCAGCAAATTTTCCACTCTGGGAAGGGCGTGCCTTGAATTAACAACGAAAGGGCCAATGGTTGTGGAAAGTTTGAGAATAAACCCCTTTTTAGCAGGGAGGAAATGGAGTTGATCAGCTTTTAAGGTCTGGCGTAGCTATTCCAAAGCATAAATCTGCCGGACAGGAACCTTGATTTTAGTGTAATTATCAAAAAGGTACCAGTCCCCAGTGCTGTGAGCTTCACTGTACTGTAACCATTTCATTCGTTTAGGAAAAACCCTAGGCGGAGGGGAATCATGGATGATAGTATAAGCTATGGGCATGAAGTCATTCATGAAACTTGAGTAGCCCACCCCATTGGCCAACTGATGCTTTGCGGGACTCTAGTCAAAAATTGGTCGTGGCTAAGAATTTATCTTGTAAACCTTATCTAAGCCCAAACCCTCAAATTTATCAGCATGCTGAAAGAGTAAAAGGTAAAATACCATGGAAAAAAAATGAAAATGACCCAATTTTGAGAGCTCCTGGAACTGAGTTTGAATGGCGGAGGCCAGAAAACCAGGAATATCTAAAACGACCTTGGGTTGAGACATTAACCATAGAAAAGCTATGCATTCTTTCGAGACTTTCCCAAAACCTTCTACACCCAGGAGACCTGCAATAATAGCAAGGATAGGCTGGACGTCTTCCTTGAATAAGGTTAGAGGTACTGAATCTGTGGTGGGAAGAGTTTTGAAATGGGAGTCAGTTAAGGCAGTGATGAAATCGCTCTGCTGTCTCCATGGCAGTTTTGAAAACTGATGAGACAGTTTTATTTCATTAAAATAGACATAGCTCGAACTGGTGGGAAAACAAAGGGATTTTCTGATGGTTTCGAGAGAAACAATGAATGTTTTGTTCCCCTGAGCTAAGACGAACATGCCCCAACATTCATCCTAAGCATCCTGGAGCAAATAGATGAATTTGACCACTGGGTATATTGGGGGGGTTATTTGATGATATAGACCATACAAAATGACACAGAACTTATATTTATTTTCCACATGCTTCCTAAAAAGTTCAGAATTCACGCTGCTAATGGGAAATAGGTATTGCGGGTCACGAATGTTGGCTTGCAAGTATATGAATGGTTCAGGCCCTAGGACAACCCTAGACTCATGGGCTTGGGGAGTTTCGGGCTCTGATTTCTTGGTGGTGACCTTACCCATGACCATCATACAAACTCAAGACATAGTCAAACAGAAATGAGATGGAATGAAAGGGATGGAAAACCTGCAAAGTAGAGAATTTCTCGGGAAAGCGACAGAGGGGTACTGACAATGACTAGGCAGACCTGGTACTAGGTGCCCACTTTTGCTTATATAGTAGTCGAAAAATCGTGAGTATTTACCATAGTAAAAGACGAAAGAAAGTTATACAGGCTCGAGGCAACTTGGGAAAAGAAGGCGGGGTAAAATTATTAGGGTTGACATCCTAAGGACGATGGCTGTGAGACACGTGGCATAAGGGGATTGGGTGTTAGACTTTGTTAGGTGAATACCACGTGTTGGGTTAAATACCAGTACTGGCCTTGGTACCGGCTGTCCTAAAAACTTACCTTACCTTTATATCATGGTGACAGTTGTACCTTATAACCTACCCCTCGAAGGACGCAAAGTGATTTCTGTAACCGCTCTAAAGCCCCTGCCCTTTTCTCCATAAAACGATCGCCTCGTGTCATGCTCCTTGACACGTCATCAAGATTTAGGGGGGAAAGCTACGCCTTATCCCTCTCATTTGTGACCCCCCCGGAATGGTGCTCGCAAACTTCATTTATGTATATATAGAATATAAGCAGGACCCACCTTATATCTATTTCCTTTGTGCTTTTTAAACCTTTGTGTTATTTAGATTCAGGATTTTAACATATTCCTTCTTCATTATGAAGTGCATTTACCATATTTTTTCAGATGACTCATCTTAATTTTATTTCTCCTTCATAGACTTTGGAACTCTTAGCCATTTAAATGCTGTCGGGTAATCTTCTCCTCATGACCTTTATCAAAATATTAAAGGGTGACTGATATAATCAACAATTACAAAAAGCATGTTTAGTCTATTTTCACCAGTAGCGTTAGTTATTTAACACAGTTACCATTTCCATTTAATTGCTTCAGTGTGGAATGCAAGATCATCAACTATAAAGGACACTGGTTATTACTACCTACGTTCTCAGATTGATTACCTTGTTTATATTTGATTTCATTTCTATCAGTTGACAGAGGAAAGAGTTATCACTGCTACATCCTTGACTGATGATTGTTGAGTGATTATTTGAATTAAAGAATATTGAGTTTCAGAATCTTGTAATTAGATTTCATTTTCAAGCATTTGTTTACTCTTGTATTTAAGACACTGTACTACACATTGAAGAGAATTACTCTTAGATCAAATTGTCGCCTTAGACTTCTTCCACCATCCCTACTCTTAAGGAGTGTTGACCCATCCTTTATACATCAATAGGAAAGTGTTATATAAAAGAAAAAGAAAAGAAAAAATACATCTATACAACAATTCTATGATATTTCAAATGGAGGATAGGGGGTCTCATTACGAGCTAGCCTACCATGATCATAAGGAAGCAGTGAAGTGGATTTCCCATCATGGCCATCACACCAGGGACATGATCCAATGGGCAACTCAGAAAAATAATTAGTCCTTAGAACAGGAGGTCTCATCACGAGCCGGCCTGCCCACCTTTCACTCCTTCCTGGTGAATGGCATTGTGATTCATATGGTTCCAAAACCAGCACAATGGCCTCCATCATGATATCATAAAGCACTTTCCTAGGCATATATGAAGGATTATGGTTCCAAGGGTGAAAAAGAAACTTTGTCAAGGTTATGGACACCTGTGGGCAACAAACCTCTACTGATGGTATTGGAGTCAATTTTTCACAACTCAATAGCAATTATAAAACCTTTTCTTATATCTTTATCTTATATAAAAATGAGATTATGATCCTAAACCCCCTTGATTGAACCTTTATACATGAAATATTGTTTATCAATCAATCATGATGGTTTAAGTGAATGTTGATCGCATAAGCACTTTTATTTATGTCTGTTGTCCTTTCCCTTATTTTCGAATAATTACATATCATTTCATATCTATTCATGATTTCATAATATGCTTCGATTTCAGTAATTCAATAAATTTTGGATCATATCATAAGTATGCATGCCTTTCTATAATGTACAACTACCTGCAGGATGTTGCTCCTCCATTTGACGGTCGAGGGTGACCTATCATATTTCTGGGGGGCACGGGTGACTTTTAAATATGCCTACATATGAGTAAATTCTCTATGATCATCAATTCATGGAAATAGCAAGTTTAACGGTATTTTTTTATATGCACAGGGAGATGTTCCATTGCCATTTCTGTGTATTATTGTGAATAACTAACAGTGTGCAGGATTTAGACGAACTAGGAGGACGAGAAATACGTAGTGAACCTCTAGTACTAACAGTTTCTGACGCTACACGATCAATTTTGGAGAGATCAGGGTGGATTACATACCTTACGCGACTACAACAGCCCTACGAAACTGTGGTTATCAAATTTTTTCAGAACTTGTAGGAGAGTTATTGCATGGTAAGAGGTAGGAAAATAACAGTGATAGAGGCAATAATTTGCAAGGTATCTGGTGTACCAGTAGTTGGGCCCATATGGACCCATAAAAAATAAAAACTCCAAGAGGATTTGGCACAGGCTCAGAGGGCTAGAGAAAAGCTCGAAGAAGAGACTGTTCCCAAAAATAAATACCAACAGTTACAGCAGCAATAAAAGGAAATCAATGCATCAGAGGAAGAATATTTCGATAGATGTCAAAAGGAAGAAGAGAAAGTTGAAGAGGTAAGGAATAGATTAAAAATGGTCAGGATCAAATGGATACTCTCTATTATTTATACACAGATGTTCTAGCATGTAGGTGCCCTACCAAAAATTATGCTTTGTTTTTATTAGAAAGATATTTGCAGCTAAAAATTAAGGCTGTTAAGGCAGGAAAACCTATAGAATTAGAAACTATAGATGATTTTATAAGCTGCTGCAAACTCTATGGAGTAAAATTCCAGCATCTACTCTGTGAATTTTATTTGCATAATTTAATTTTAGCTGAGGAAATGGAGACAAATCCTAGTCTTTTGTGGGTGATATCCAACATCAAGCATTCATTTCATTTGATGTTAACCAGTTAAAATGGCTAAAGGCCTATAACACTTTTTAGAGCCAAGAAAATGGGTTAGAAATTTGGGTTAGGGGTGAACCAAGACACCCATTACAATTGTGGGCTAGGCAGAAAAGCTTAATGACAAAGGAGGGTGTGATCCAAACATTGGGACCCATACACAAAGCAATCATCTTGGATGGGGTAGAATATTTTCTATTTATCAGAGGCCAGGCCATAGTAGCAGCTAAACTCTAATGGAAGATTTCCAATTGGAATATTCAAGGCCGAGAGCCATTCAATTACAAAAAAATTTAGTTACCTACCAACCACATGGTTATCTATAGTAAACTCATCTTGAGGGAAGGCCTGTATTGACTAGGTTGTAGATATCACAGCCCTATTATCTGGTATCCTGCAGCAGGCTATAAGGAAAAATATGAATTACCTGAAGGGAAGACAGGGCATGTTTTTGAAGTTTTAGCTGCAAATCATGGTTTTAGACCACTTAATGAAAAACCCTCTCCATCCTGTTCTCTAACTTCTTGTTGAAGCCCGAAAATTGGGTCTACAACAAGGGGGATACCCACCTGGTCCGGACCTTGGTTAACAGCTCCTTTTCCATTTGGTGTAGTGGGTCCGACTGGGGATAATGGGACCAGTTTCCCAATATGTGTGTGTGTGTTTGAGATTTGATATTTCTTTTCTAAAATTCCTAATTAAAATGCTTTTAATTTATTTCTAATCTATTCATATGCAAATTGTGTTCTAAGAAATATCTAATTCTAAACTAACCTGGGATGTAATCTTTCAATATATGCGATCTAAAAGGATTTCAGATAACAATTGATAATAAAGATCATTCAATTATTATGAGAAAAGAATTCAATAAAGATAAACTATTTCACATAAAAAGTTAGTTGAAACAGTTGTGGAAAACATATCGCATATTAAGCTATTCATATATCAAGCACAAATAAATAATTATCACCGTACAAAAATGCCAAATGATAATTCAAATATTAAAAAATTAACATATAAACAACTAAACATAAATATCACTTTTAACACAGAAACAAAAACAGTTAAGAGATAAAAGTACCATTTATAACTGGTTCTACTCATGAGCTAGAAGCAATAATGTTTTATCTCTTTCTTAATCCAACATCTATCAAGAGTACAGAAATGAAACATCAGTAACAGATATTAGACACAGATATCAATAAATATTGTTCCACTCATTTATCAAAACCTCCTCTAAGGGTGCAGAACTGCATGTTCTGAGGATAAGTTTTGAAAAATTTCAGGACCCTTCTCTAAATGCATGAGAAGGGTTTAAATACTAATAACTAAAATCTAAAAATAGTTTATTACAAAAATTTAGGATTCGGTTCAAATGACTGTCCTTTTCCTAGGCAAAAATATAGTAAAACTAAAACTAAATCTAAAAATAAAGACTATCAAATATCTACTTATGAATTTGATCTTTGATCTCGCAAGCATCCAGCATTGTTTTGAGAAGAGGTGGTTGGCCGACTTCAGATTTCAACTACCCCGAAAAGACAGAATCGGCAAGTGTAGGAGCAATCTTCTCAGCATAATTAATGATGCAATTAAGCGCACTGCATTGACTGTGTGGTTTCACTAGATATGTCCAACAAGAATCCCAATTTAATCTTGTCAGTCCTTGAATTGAATTTTCCTTTTCATCAGCCTTTTTCCTCCATTCTGTTTGCAATTTCTGTGCTTGTGGAAGGTGTCCCAGAATAATTTATGAAATCAAATTAACTTTGTGAAAATTTTCATTTACACAATCAATAATATTTCCTGCTACTGTAGCTACTTCCTCTGCTGTTTTTTCTGCCTCTCTGATCTGTACATCCCAATTGTTGAAGAGCAGTTCCTTATGACTATCATTGATGATCGGTGCTCCTGCTCTTCTTCCTTCCTCTTTCCTTTTCCATGCCATATAATTAGTAACTATTTCATTAGTTAAATCATAATCATGTCGTAATTCTACAACATGATTAGTGATTTTATCACTTTCTTGACAAAAAGAGTTGTATTGCGATATTTTCTGGCATAATATGTCTTATTGTTGCAGTAGTTGTTTGTTCAAAGAAACAGACTCTGAAATAAACTCTGGAAGCTTAGGTTCATCTTTGTGCTCCCTTGGATCATCTGTATTTGTTTCTCTTTATCTGCCAAACTTTTATGATATCCAATTTGCATCTGTTGAAGCTGTTGCTGTAACTCTTTAAGTTTTATCATTTCTTCACTGTTAGCACGGGCTTGTTGCAATTTTTGTTGCAGAACTTGTATCTGATCTTATTTTTCATTTAATAATAGCCTTACCTCGAATGATTTGTTGATAGTTGCAGAGGCATAAGCTCCTGTAATCTGAGATAATTTGGTAAGATTATCAGTTGGATCCGTAGTAGGATCCTTCCATAATACATCTAATTGTTCGACCTCAGTAGAGATTGAGCTCTCTAAATTTCTCTTTTTCCTTTGCTTCCTCACTACTGCTTTATACTGCGGGCTGTAGAATACATCTAGAGGAGGAATGCCCTCTATATTGAGTACAATTTCGGAAGAGGGATTGATAGGTATATGCTCAGTTTCTGTGACGTTTCCACTTATTCTTGTGCTCAAAACTTTTTTTGTCTGTACAGGGGTCTGTATATTCTATCCTTCCACATTAAGCAATTGATTAAACGTTTCCCATTCTTTTTCCAATTCAGTCCTGACTGTCAGTTGCTGTACATTGAGAGGTGCAAGATTCAACTGTGGAGTGGTAAAAGTCTATTGTTGTGAAATTTCTTTTGATTGGGCTGTATCTTTCACTGAGCTTTCATCATTATCAATCTTTTTAGAACGCTCAGAAGTATCTCTATCAGACTTCGACTTAGACTTTTCTGTATTTGAGCTGCCACTAAGACTGACACTAGGAGTTGGTTCCCTTGCGGGTTCCAAGCGTAAATTTTTCAAAGGGATAGCAGTTAGTCTTCTCTCTCTGTAAACTTTAAATTCCTGAAAATATTCTGGGGATAACTGTGTTTGAGCTAAATGCAAAACTTCTTTAAATGAACATTTTGTTTGAAACATATCATCAAAAGGATCCTCTTCTCCAGAAAACACTCTTACTTTGATTGCAGTGGTGAAATGTTTAACAAAGCCAATTGGATCAAATAACATTATCGAAAACTTGAACAGTTGTAAGCATGTAATATTGCTTACCTCTTTGAATGTGTGACCAACATCAAACAATGAAAATGCTCCATAGGCTACGGAAAATTGTGGCCAAATGCCTTTCTTCTTCTCCTTTAATTCCTTTGTCAAATCTCCTTCACCACAGGTTTGATAAGCAATCTCTTGAGCTACAAGTTTATCCGAAACATACAGGGGTAAAACATGGGGGGAAGCAGAGCTTCCAAAAGCCCTCACATAAGTAAACTACTCTTCTCCAAACCATCTTGCGACAGGGAGAATGTCGACTTCTGCTTCTGGGGATAACCTTGGAGCATCCTTATTATACAATATTCTGTACAGAGGCAGCATTACGCCATGGCAAATTTTGTAAAAATGAGGAACAAACTTTGATTCCCACAAATCTTTGTGATAGACATGAATAGGCAAGGGATCATGAATTTTCCATTGCCAACCCATCAAAGGGAATTTGGAAACAAAACAAATTGAATCCATAACATAGGCAGATAGATAAAAAGGAGGATAAATCCTCTGGGAAATAGTCCGTTTGGACCGGTAATTGAAAATGGCAGCGGCTAAATTATCAGACAAGATTTTGGCCCAGTCTACAATTGTAGCGTTAACAACAGCATTCAACAAAGGGAGCCATTCAGGCAAGACCATATTTATGTCAGGCTTTCCAAAAAGCCTGCATAACATAGCAGCAGCAAAAAAATATGGAGAGGAGAGCGAACCAGTACTGTACATACCGTGTTTGTTTTTCTTCAATGGTTCCTCTCTTTTGGTCCATTCCTTGGTGCATTCTGCCAAATTTGCAATTTCTCTGGCGAATTTCTCCATAAATTGTTTGTTGTAAGTCGCCTAAGGTTCCGGTAAGTGATACATAAGCCTCAAATATTCTATAGTGAATGGCCCGATGAGTTCTTGTCCTGGAGTTCTAAATTTCCTGTCTGAGATATCGGTGTTATCCAGCACCCATTTTACCATATCTGTATATGGAATAATTCTCAGTCTTGCTCCTATTCTATGTAGAAATGAACAAGACAATTCTGTAAGAGACGCTTCAGAGGAATTATTTGATCCTGCAGTAGCCGCGACTTCCATTACCCTGGGATTTTATTCTTCGAGCAAATTATGCATCCCTTCCCAAGTGGTGATATCGGCGCCCTTGTTGCAAGCAGTGTATGTGTATAAGGAAGCCATCTCTTTGTTTTCAGCACTCGAAACTTTCTCTTTCTTACCCATAATGCTCTGTGAATGCTTTGTATATTCTTTTGCTCCTTTGCACCTGCGATGTTACGAATTAACTGAGAGTAATGATATGAGAAAGGTGACGGGATAGTTTTAAATGCTGAAGGCAGATGAAAAATATTATTTTAAATGTGAAACAACCTTTCAATCAAAACAAAATCCTTTCCATCAATGATTAACAATCCATTCATTAATTTTGACATCAAAGTGCATAACAGATATTTATTTATGAAAATATTTACTTTGGAAAATGCACTAGAAGTATCTGCGATAATGCGATCTGCGATTTGCTATGCAATATCGCAAAATCGCAATATCACGGATCGCAATCATCGCAAATCACAACATCCGCAAATCGCAATCTAATATTATCGCAATATCGCAAAAACGCGAAATGGTAATTTCACAAAATATAACTTATTAAACAACTTTTCTGCGATATGTGATTTGCGATCAATACTTTAATGTATAGTTCTTTAGGATCGCGTTATCGCAATATCGCGGAATCGTAATTTTAAAAGATTCTTCTTTTACAAAGGATATCCACTTTTGCGATGGATGCAGTATTTTTCTTCAAAGAAAGATTATGTTTTGATCTATCATAAACTTAGGTTTATTTTAAAGATTTTCAAAAGAATTTCCCTAAGTTATGATAGTAAGTTTTATTTGAGAAAGGAAATAAATACTAATTAATTTTTTTGGATTTTTTGACTAAGGGTCCCCACTTATTTAGTATTATTACTAATATTAAATAAGAAGGGGGGTTGTTGCTGGCCACAACACTTCTTTACATGTAGATTATGGTTTTCATGAGGACATGAAAAAAGGTAAGCAGGGGGGTGTGTTGAGCATTGGAAAAGGTATGAATTTTCCATGTATTTCTTTATCTTTTTCCTTTAATCATGACTCCTTTTATGTTCTAGAATGATAATATATTGAAGAATTGCAATAGAATTGAGGAGATTAGTGCTTATTGCAAAATTAACTAAAGATTGTCTTTTCTTCTATATAGGAACTAAATGAAGTGGGGAGCCACCATTCGGAAGGAAAAGATAAGGCAGATGTAACTGTTGTCCCTTCAAAAAAAGGTCGTAGACAAACAAGAAGACCAAGATTGGAGCGCATAGTCAAAGTAAAGAAAGGAACAGTGAGGCACCACTGCAAGAAGAAAAAATGATAGCCAGAGAAGGAAGATAGAGCGAATCCCTCAGGATCTCTCGATCCTTAGGGATCACTTCTCCAAGTTATCTATGCTTCTTGTTTCCTCTGTTGGCTGTTATAAAAGAGCAACGCTTGTAGAAATAAAGGGGGAGACATTGTATGATTATTCATATTTCCTTTTGTAATTTTCAGAATTGTTCATTGACTCTTGTTAATTAAAACAGAGTATGATTTCTTGTAAACTTTGCTACATATGATAAATACATAAATTCAGTCGTCGTTCCATTATTTGATACTGGAGTAGTTCGGCGGTGCTTCACTAGCGGCTAAGGGCCCGACCTTGGTGGATCCACTTGCTATTTGTACCTTTAATTTCCAATTTCAATCATGTGATGGTTTGAATTAGTTTTCATTTCCTTTAAACCGCATTGCTTCACATTTACCTTAGTTTATAGCTTACTGTTTAATGATTTATGAAATTGGTGTGTTGCATCAGTGAATCGCGTTGCCTTTCCTTTCCACACAACAAGAGTATTTATTCTTTTATAATTTGTATTGTTATTCTTTGCAGATACAGAGCTTCGTTATTCAGGATTTCTGTTTATTTTCATTAAATAGTTTGTTGTTCATTTCCATTCATAGTTTTTTGTTCATTGCCGTTAGAAAGAGTTTGCTGTTTAATTCTAGTAAATAAATTTTCTATTCATTCATGTTAATTAGCTTTACTTTTTATTCATTTTTGCAAGAGTTTGGTTTTTCTTTGGAGTATTATTACAAAAAGCTTGTTTAGTATATTTTTACCAGCATCATTAGTGATTTAAGACAATTACCATTTCCATTTGATTGCTTCAGTGTGGAATGCAGGATCATAAACTGTAAAGGACATTGGTTATTACTGCCTATGTTCTCAGATTGATTACCTTGTTTATATTTTATTTCATTTCTATCATTTGAAAAAGGAAAGAGTTATCACTATTGCATCCTTTACTGATGATTGTTGGGTGATTGTTTGAATTAAAGAACATTTAGTTTCAGATTGTTGTAATTAGATTTCATTTTCAAGCATTCGTTTATTCTTGTATTTAAGACATTGTACTGCACATTGAAGAACATTACTCTTAGATCAAATTTCCGCCTCAGACTGAGTACACTCTTGAGATAAAAAGTCGTACCTAGATTGATAATTAATGTAGGATAAACATCAGTTAAAAAGACACCTTTTATACCTCAACAAGGTTAAGGTTAAATTAAGGTCAAGGTGAATGTTAAGGTTAAGGTAAAGGTCAAGGTTAAGGTTGAGGTTAAGGTTAATGGTAAGGTTAAGGTTAAGGTTAGAGTTAAGGTTATAGGTAAAGTTAAGGTTAAGGTTAAGGTTAATTTTTGGTAAAGGTTAGGGTTAGGTTATAGTTAATGTTAATATAAGGTTAAGGTTAGGTTAAGGTTAAGGTTATGGTTAAGGTAAAGGTTAAGGTTATGGTTAGTGACCTAACCCTAACCTTGACCAAACCCTTAGCCTTAGATTTAACCCTTAACCTGAACCTGAACCTGAACCTTTACCCTAACCTTACCCTAACCTTAACCTTAACCTTAACCTAACCTTAACTTTAACTTTACCTTAACCTTGACTTTACCCTTAACCTAACCTTGACCTTAACCTTAACCTTAACATTAACCTAACCTTAACCTCAAACTTAACCAAACTATAACCTTACCCTTAACATTAACCTTGACCTTGACCTTAACCTAACCTTAACCTTAACCTTAACCATAACCTTTTATTTACCCTTAACCTTAACCTTAAACTTAACCTAACCCTAACCTTAACTTTACCCTTCACCTAACCTTAACCTAACCATAAATTTAACCTTAACCTAACCCCAACCTTGCCCAAAACTTTAACTGTAACCTTAACCTTAACCTTAACCTTTCCATAACCTTAAGTTACTATAACTAATCCCTAACCTTGACCAAACTCTTAACCTTAACCTTAACCTTATCTTAACCTTAACCTAACCTTAACCTTGCCTTTACCCTTAACGTAACCTTAACCTTACCCTTAAACTTATCTTAACCTTAACCTAACCTAATCTTAACCTTAACCTTAACCCTAACCTTAACCTTAACCTTAAACTTAACCTTAACCAAACCATTAAAATTAACCTTAACTTAACCTTAACCTTAACCTTAACCTTTACCTTAACAATAACCTAACCCTAACCTTAACCTAACCTTACCCATAACTTTAACCTTAAGGTTAAGGTTAAGGTTAAGATAAGGATAAGGTTAAGGTTAAGGTTAGGTTAAGGTTAAGGTTAAGGGTAAGGGTAAGGGTAAGGTTAGGGTTAAGGTTAGGTTAAGGTTAAGATTAGGTTAAGGGTAAGGTTAAGCATAAGGTTAAGGTTAAGGGTAAAGTCAAGGTTAAGGTTACGTTAAGGGTAAGGTTAAGGTTAAGGTTTGGCTAAGGTTAGGGTTAGGCTATAGTTAAGGTCAAGGTTAAGGGTAAGGTTAAGGTTAAGGTTACGTGTTTAGTAAGGTTAAGGTTAAGGTTAAGGTTAACGTTAAGGGTAAGGTCAAGGTCAAGGTTAAGGTTACGTTATGGTTAAAGTCAAGGTTAAGGTTACGTTAAGAGTTTGGTCAAGGTTAAGGTTAGGTTAAAGTTAGGGCTAGGTTATAGTTAAGGTCAAGGTTAATTTTAAGGTTAAGGGTAAGGTTAAGGTCAAGGTTAAGGTTAAGGTCAATGTTAAGGTTAATGTTAAGGGCTTGGTCAAGGTGAGGGTTAAGTTATAATTAAGGTCAAGGTTAAGGTTAGGTTATAGTTAAGGTTAAGGTTAAGGTTATGGGAAGGTTAAGGTTAAGGGTAAAGTCAAGGTTAAGGTTAGGTTAAGGGTAAAGTCAAGGTTAAGGTTAAGGTTAAGGGTAAAGTCAAGGTTAAGGGTAAATTTAAGGTTAAGTTGAAGGTTAAGGGTAAAGTTAAGGTTAAGGTTAATATAAAGTTAAGGGTAACGTAAAGGTTAAGGTTAGGTTAAGGGTAAAGTTAAGGTTAAGGTTACCGGTAAGTTTAAGGTTAAGGTTAAGGTTAAGGTTAAGGTTAAGGTTAGGGTTAAGGTTAAGGTTAAGGTTAAGGTTATGATTATAGTTAGGTTACGGTTACGGTTAGATTATAGTTAAGGTTAACGTTAAGGTTAAGGTTAAGGGTAAAGTTAAGGTTAAGGTTAAGGTTAAGGGTAAAGTTAAGGTCAAGGTTAAGGTTAGATTATAGTTAAGATTAAGGTTAGCCTAAGGGTAAATTAAAGGTTAACCTAACCTTGAACTTAACCTTAACCTTAACCTAAAATTCCCATAACCTTTACCTTAACCTAAATTTAACCTTAACCTTCCCCTAACCTTAACCTTAACCTTAACCTTAACCTATCCTTAACCTTGATATTACCCTAACCTTGACCAAACCCTTAACCTAACCTTAACATTAGCCTAACGTAACCTTAACCTTAACCTTAACCTTAACCATAAGCTAACCTTAACCTTGAATTTACACTTAATGTAACCTTAACCTTAACCTTAAGGTCAAGGTCAATGTTAAGGTTAAGGTTAGGTTAAGGGTAAGGTTAAGGTGAGGGTTAGGTTATAGTTAAGGTTATGAATTGGGTAAGGTTATGGTTAGCTTATAGTTAAGGTTAAGGTTAAGGTTAGCTTAAGGTTAAGGTTTAGGTTAGGTTAAGGTTAAGGTTAAGGTTAAGGTTAGGTTAAGGTTAAGGTTAGGTTAAGGTCAAGGTTAAGGTCAAGGTTAAGGTTAGGTTAAGGTTAAGGTTAAGGTTAAGGTTAAGGTCAAGGTTAAGATTTTTTTCAAGGTTAGCGTTAGGTTATAGTTAAGGCTAAGGTTAGGTTAGGTTATAGTTAAAGTTAAGGTTCAGGTTAAGGTTAAGGTTAAGGTTAGGTTATATTGAATGTTAAGGTTAAGACACGTAACCTTAACCTTGACCTTACCCTTAACCTTAATATTAACTTTAACCCTAACCTTGACTTTACCCTTAACCTAACCTTAACCTTCACTATAACCTTACCCTAACCTTGACCAAACCCTTAACCTTAACCTTAACCTTAATTAACCCATAACCTTAACCTTAAACTTAAACTTAACTATAGCCTAACCCTAACCCTGACAAAACCCTCAACCTTAACCTTGAACAAACCCTTAACCTTAACCTTAACCTTAACCTGACTAAAACTATAATCTTAACCTTAACTATAACCTAACCCTAACCTTGACCAAACCCTTAACCTTAACCTTAACCCTCCCCTAACCTTAACCCTAACCTTAACCTTAACCTTAACCTTTAACCTTAACTTACCCCCTTAACCTTAACCTTACCGTAACCTTAACCTTAACCATAACCCTAGCCTTGACCAAATTCTTAACCTTAACCTTAACCTCAACCTTTACCCTAATCTTAACCCTAACCTTAATCTTAACCTTAACCTTAACTATAATCTAACCCTAAACTTGAGAAAACCCTTAACGTTAACCTTACCCTTAACCTAATCTTAACATTAACTATAAGCTAACCCTAACCAGTACCAAACCCTTAACCTTAACTATATAGGGCAAAGTTGATGTTAAGGTCAAGGTTATGGTTAAGGTTGATGTTAAGGTTAGGTCAAGGTTAAGGTTAAGGTTAAGTTTGATGTTAGGTTAAGGTTATGGTTAAGGTTAGGTTAAGGTTAAGGTTAGGTTAAGGGTAAATTTAAGTTTATGGTTGGGGTTAAGGTTAGGGTAAGGTTAGGTAAAGGTTAAGGTTAAGGCTAAGGGTTTGGTCCAGGTTAGGATTAGGTTATAGTTAAGGTCAACGTTAAGGTTAGGTTATGGTTAAGGATAAGGTTAAAATTATGGGAAGGTTAAGGTTAAGATTAAGGTTAATTTAAGGTTAAGGTTAGGGTTTGGTCAATGTTAGGGTTAGGTTATAGTTAAGGTCAAGGTTAAGGTTAGGTTAAGGTTAAGGTTAAGGTTAAGGTTAGGTTAAGGGTAAAGTCATGGTTAAGGGGTTAAGGTTAGGTTAAGGTCAAGTCAAGGTTAGGGTTAGGTTATAGTTAAGGTTAAGGTTAGGTTAAGGGTAAGATAAGGTTAAGGTTAAGGTTAAGGTTAGGTTAAGGTCAAGGTCAAGGTTAAGGTTAAGGTCAAGGTCAAGGGTAAATTTAAGGTCAAGGTTAGGATTAGGTTATAGTTAACGTTAAGGTTAGGTTTAGGATAAAGTCAAGGATAAGGTTAGGTTAAGTTTCAGGTTAATGTTAAGGTTAAGGTTAAGGGTTTGGTTAAGGTTAGGTTAAGGTTAAGGTTAATGTTAAGGGTTTGGTTAATGTTGGAGTGGTAAATCCCCTCTGCAGACAAAAGTGATCCCTACTAGCCCAGATCGGGTCTAGAAACAACCGAGTCACGCTAAGACGCAAGTTCCTAATTACAAAAGACCAATATGCGACAAGAGGCCTACCTTAAGTCCTACGCTGTTATCGTTTAAAGAGAAGATGGTGCTTCTGTCCCTCGCTATGGTAGATCACAATTCTCTTGCTAGACACATTCTCGCACGTGCACGTACACAAAGAAACAACAAACAAACAAGCGTAAAACCTAACACATGCAACTATGTGTCAGTCAGAGAAGATACAACTCATAATCATAAAACATGAACATATGAGTGGAACCATAATTGAATTCATTTATCATTAATTAGAACAAAGAAAGATACAACCTGAGCTCTAACATTGGATCTTCCTTTGGTGAGTCGACAGAGGAGTACATCTCGGTAAAGCTCATCGGGAAAAGGACAAGTCTCTCTCTCTCTTCAGCTGTGTGACGATAATATCCTTACAATTGATTCAGCTCAATTCAGGCTAGCTTGCAAATGGAAAATGACAAGCTTATATAGATGGTGGAAGGGGAGTTGGGATCCCTACAATGGTGGGATTGGCCCTATCCTCAAGGAAGCATTCATGATAGGTGGAAAACCACTTCCCCTACATGGAGATCTAGAGCCAAACCTCCCAACTCATATTAGAGACTCGTTCAGGAGTTGGCTAGAATCAAACTTTCGCTATTTATTTTTTTTAAACAATCCTTATTAAGACTGTTGTGGGTGATACACTGGGACAGAGCACTAGTTGGCACACCCTCTTTGGTGGATTTCCCCCATTGGCATGAGGGCTGAACTATCTAGTCGCGCCAAGGCCAAAAGGGCTATTTTAGGGTTTTTTCACAGGAAATTATCTTCAGGGGAATGATTGTCCTTGTCAAGCGGGATGCCATGAAAGTGGTTTCAGGTAATGTCACTGATCACAGGTCATGGAATATGCCCTCCAATGTGTGAGATGAGGGATTGAAGTGATGGTGACAAATTACAGTGTAACAGATGCCCCCTAAAGCATGAAGCCAAAGAGAGAGAGAGGGGTGAAATTCTTTACGATAACATGTCCAACTAAAAACACTGCCGTCAGAAAACCTGCGTAGACAAGTACAACTGATATCTCAAATATATGATATGTGGTATGGGCGCATCCATCCATAATAGATTATACAATAATAAATATCCAAGGCATGGACGCAGCTAGCCAGTGAGGACCGATAAATAGACTCAGGTATGGATGCAACCATCCAATCAATGAGTCATAATCATAATAATCCACAAAATCCGCAGCCTGGATTCCAACAGACAAAATCCAGGGTCTTGCACTCCATCTCAACCTGAACAGAGTACAATTCCTAGCATGTGAACAAGTGATCTGAAGTCAAACATGCAAGAACATCATTTGATTACCAACCAATGATGAAAGTTGTTAACAGACGCGAGAGGGACCACCAATAATGACAATGGCACCCAAGGTACTATAGGTACAATCCAAAAAATGTGAACAGTAAGCTGGTGTCGAACACTCGCAGAATCATCCGATTGAAGGCCAATGATGAAAACCTTGCGTCGGATAGGAAGAAACTACCATTGAGGCATGCAGGCACCAAGGTACCGAGAGGGAGTATCTAGATCAACGTCTTGGATAATGAGCTGAAGTCGACAGGAAGTGACCTTGATCAAAGGTGGGCCATAATTTTTCCCACATCATCAATGTGAGACAGAGGAATATAATGTTGTGAATCGGGATCAAATGAGAATCAGAGGAGGGTTGAAACTTTTAGAGGTCAACTTCTCTTGAACATATAGGTGGCACAACAGTGGATTTGGCAGTATTTGACATCAAAAGATCAGAGGTCATGATGATGAGAAAAAGAGAAGATGAGAGGTCAAAAGGGATTACCCAAACCCACTGAGGCAATCAGAAAATGAGATGAGATGTCCCCAACCCGACACAAATGTAGACAAGTGCCATGTTCAAGAGCGACATACTGCCGACACGACGATGACACTGGTTCCATTTTTCCCCACCATTTTTGGCGAGTACCCCAATTATTTTTGAAAAAAAAGCTTGACGGGGATAACATATGCTTGTAATACAAGTTCCTCCTTCGGAAAAATCCATCCTAGTACATTTAATGAGCCCTAGGAAGGAGAAACTCGAATATCGTCATTATGACTCAATTCGATGTCATCAGGATTTAACGTGTTTGACAAAGGAAGAACTCGACGTATTTTCACGTTTAGAGAGTTTGAAAAGATAGAAGAAAAGTAAAATCTAGCAGTCCCTTTTCGTAAATAGTTCCTCAGATCTGAAAAGGTAGAAAACTGTGTCTGAGAAAACCTCCTAGTCACGATAGGCTAGGGTATTCCTTTTTTGTAAATAATCTATCCCAGCCCGAAAAAGGGGTAAACGTATACTAGGTAGATGTCGTTTTGCAGCCACTTTAACGAGATCGAAACAACAAGGGACTCGAAAATATTTTCATGTTTAGAGAGTCAGAAAAGAGCTGAAAGATGACTCCAGAAATGACTTTTTTGTGTTTTTACTGAGTCCGAAAAAGTATAAAATACAACTCGTATCACTGTCCAAGCTGTGTAAAAACCTGTCGCTGCACATAAAAGCAAGTGTAAAATCCATTTTTCGAAAAAATATATTAAAATATTGGGAAAATTGACTTTCAAAACCTAATTTGACTTTAAAAAGCTATAAATATGCCAAAAATAGTAAAACATATTCACTTTTACTTTTTACCTCATTTGGAGAGAAACAGTGAGCTTTTGGTGTGTGAACTTGCAACGGTGATTGCAACCAATCCAGTACATCATCCAGATTCTCGTTCGTTCCAGGTAAGAGGCACTCCCCTTAGCTTTGTTTTGATTCATTTTTTGTAAATTTCCATTGTGTATTTGATATTTGGGGGAGCCTTTTGCAAATTTAGGGCTCGGCCAATTGGCGCAGGTATCAGGCACGGACCCGCGCCAATTGGCTCCTTTTTGCAAAGGGGTCATGCCAATGGCGCAACTCAAATTTCCACGTTAATTTACCAAAATGTGAGCCACTCAAATGGATTTTTATGTGTTGTAGAGATCTAATAAGGTATTTTTGACCATGTTGGTGTAGATATCCAGCCACAATGGTGATTGAGTGGATGGAGAGGGAACATGGGGAAGAGGACGAAATGGCCATGCAAAATGAAGCTTGCATGAACGCCCTCCAGGACTGTGGTCTCAAGAATTTTTTCCTCACACCATGTTTGAGATCTCAACCTGAGCTATTGCAGTATTTGGTTAGCATATGGGACAAGAATGAAGAAGTGTTCAAACTCCTAGACCAAGTACTAGCACTTGAAGTCTCTGATGTTTATTTCATAACCGGATTTTCGCGCAGAGGCCCAGTGCCAATCATGACAGGAAGTAGACCTTCTAGGGAGAAAATGGAGATGGTAATGGTGAGAGTGTGCCCAGGGGCACAAACAGGATTGGGCAGTGGGAAAGTAGACATCCACATTGTCCGCGATCTAGCACTCCGAGTAGTGCTTCACACCATTACGCAAGCTGCAGGATCACAGGCCCCGCACAAGGCAACCAAAGCACAACTCCTACTAGCCTCCAAATGCATGAATCCTACACTTTTTTATTGGGCCACTAATGTAACAAAAAAAATCAAACGGAAGTTTAGAAAGTGCAAGAAAGAAAAACTAAAATAGTTTGGGTATGGTTCCACTCTGGTGTCGTTCATTCTGGAACGATTACCAATTCTCCAGGGCCAAGGGGAGATAGTCACCAAGCCGTCATTGAGGGAGCCGAGGATGGCTTGATGGGCAGCACTCATGCCCAGATGAGGAGGGGGGTAGAAAATGTCTTGGAGGCCCAAGTTTTTTGTATGGCTACGACGTCAACTGATTGTAGTTGAGGATTGGCCCTACACTGGTACCGACTTGACAGGAGACCCATATCTTCCACTCCCGGAGGGGGATGACTGGGACGAGGAGCTAGATAAGAATATTTTTTATTTTTTATGTATTTATGATTTTTTTGGTGATACATGCCTATTCTAACAACAGTTATATGTGTATGCAGATGTTGGCCTAGAGAGGCCCGTGGGCATGTCTCTCATTACACAGAGGACCCCTCTTGCACATGACCCTCAAGCTGAGCGTGGCAAAGGGATCGAGCTGATCCAGAATTTGGAGGGTATCGCTCGGGGAATTCCAGACTATGCGTGGCTGGAAAACGTCTCGATGGCTTACTAGCGACACACTGTGGGGGTGCCTAGTCACCTCCATCGATTACTGAGGTGATTGGTGAGCGCGGTGGCATGCTACCATGAGCACCATGCTGATTATTCATCTAGGGTTTTTATATGCATATTTTTGAGAGACATGTTGTCTTCAGCTATTATTAAAATAGACATGTATATTTTTTGATTTTATGTGATGTACACAAACTGCAAACAATTCGACATATATATATATATATATATATATATATATTTCTGGATGGATATTTTTACATGTGATGATGCTTTTACAAGTTGCAAAAATGTCTATCTAAAACCAAATTAGCTACTACATCTGTTAACACATTCATGTGTCTGGGTATATGTTGATATGTAATGTAATAAAAATTTCTTTCCTGTAAATGAATAAATAGATATAGACGTAAAATGGATGGGTTTCTAACTGAATAATTACCGTTAAGTGGTAGTACTACAAGTTGTGAGTCCAGATACACAAGCAATGCACAAATACCAAGGTTAATAGCCTCATTTAAAAATTCCAAAATGACACTATACTCCGCGACATTATTTGTGGTAGGCCCTAGACAAACACCTTGCAAATTGACCAACTCACTAGTAGGATTGTAGATTACCCAGGTTGCCAAAGACAGATTCCTGGTACTGCGGGAGGCACCATCCGCAAAACTGATAAAAAGAGTAATAGAAATCTGCACAATCAGGAAGACCCAATCAACAGAAAGACGCTTACAAAGCACACCACACCACACATGCACAAAAATGAAAACACTCACTTATGTACACACATGCCACATGAGAATAACTCAAGCATAGTACTTTTTGAGGTACAACCCATTCCTAGGCTGCACCAGGGGAACTCCTTCGTAGTAGATAAGCTCATAGGCCCCATTTTTTAATACTCATTTAACTATATAGGGCCCATGCCACATGGGCTGGAATTTTCCCACTCCAAGTTTATCGTGTTCTTGGTCATATAAGAGGACGAGGTCCCCTTCAATGAAAGAACATGGAGAAACCGATTGATCGAAGTGGGATTTGACCCACTTTTTCTGTGCCTCAATAACCAAGGCAACTAAGCGGCGATTTTCATCCAGTCGTTCCAAATACAAGAGAAATTCTTCCTCTGGAGAAGTGTCAGGCAATAGTTCCACATCCAACTTTAGGGAAGGAATTTCGCATTCAATCGAGAGAGTCGCTTCCGGACCATACACCAATTGGAAAGGTGTGAATCTGGTCACATTCTTTACAGATGTTCGATAAGCCTAGAGAGATGAGAACAGTTGGAGAAGCCAGCTGGATTTGTGGATACCTATCGTTCGTTGAAGCATTGTAACCAAAACCTTGTTCACAGCCTCAACCTGGCCATTCGCCTGGGGGTATTATGGCGTTGAGCTATCATGGCATAAGCCCAACTTTGACGTCATCTCAGCCATCATGTAATCCCGAAAATGGGTGCCATGATTAGTGAAAATGGCTTGAGGGAATCTAAAACATGTAATAACATGGTTTAAAATAAATTGGGCAGTTGTCTTACCGACGACGACTAATGTAGGCATCGCTTCAGCCCACTTAGTGAAGTAGTCTACGGTGACGATTATATAAGCATGCCCCCCGGCCGAGTGAGGGTTACATGTTATAAAATCTACACCCCATTTAGAAAAAGGGACTACAGTAATGACAAGATGCAGGGGTAGGGGTGGCGTGCACATCTTGTGCTGAAAGACCTGGCACACATGACATTTTCAGACTGCAACAATACAGTATTTGAATATAGACGACCAGAAGTAACCCACACGCAGAATATTTTGGGTGGTGGCATATCCAGACAGGTGACCGCCATAGGCACCACTATGACAGTCATTCAAAACTCTCTCAGCCTCTTCCAGGGTCAAGCACCAGCGGAGCACAGAATCAACTCTGACACGGTACAAGGTATCTCCTACAATGCGGTATGGTTGAGATTGATGTCGAATCCAACATCGAGCATCCTTTGTCAATTCAGACCGGAATGTGGATATTTGAAGATACACAATAATGTCACCATACCATGGGTCACGAGTGCTGATGAGAAAGAGTGTTTCATCTGGGATATGATCCTCGAATTGGAATGGAACGGAGTCTGTTGGGAGAGAGCAAATTAGATCGGAAAAAACCAATGATTTCATCGACTTAGTAGTGGTGAACTCTAAATTGAACTCTTGAAGGATTACAATCCACTTGGAGTACTTTCCCCCCAGCAATTGTCGAGACAAGATATACGTCATGGGGTTGCAGTCAAAAACCACGGTTACGATACGCAACAAGATGTAATTGCAGAATATTTGAATGGCATGAACCGCAGTGAGGGCCAACTTCTCAACATGAGCATTGTGTGTTTCCGTGTCGAGAAGATTATGAGATAGATAATAAACTACGTGTTCAGCTAAGGGCCCGAACCTAGTGGATCCACTTTCTATTTGTACCTTTAATTTCCAATTTCATTCATGTGATGTTTTGAATTAGTTTTCATTTCCTTTAAACCACATTGCTTCACAGTTACCTTAGTTTATAGCTTACTATTTAATGATTTATGAAATTGGTGTGTTGCATTAGTGAGTCGCGTTGCCTTTCCTTTCCACATAAAAAGAGTATTTATTCTTTTATAATTTGTATTGTTATGCTTTACAGATACAGAGCTTCATTATTCAGGATTGCTGTTTATTTTCATTAAATATTTTTCTGTTCATTTCCATTCATATTTTGTTGTTCATTTCCATTAGAAATAGTTTGTTGTTTATTTCCAGTAAATAGATTTGTTGTTCATTCCTGTTAATTAGCTTTACTATTTATTCCTTTTTGCAAGTGTTTGGTTTTTATTTAGAGTATTATTACAAAAAGATTGTTTAGTCTATTTTCACCAGTAGCGTTAGTTATTTAACACAGTTACCATTTCCATTTAATTGCTTCAGTGTGGAATGCAATATCATAAACTATAAAGGACACTGGTTATTATTGCCTATGTTCTCTGATTTATTACCTTGTTTATATTTGATTTCATTTCTATCATTTGACAGAGGAAAGAGTTATCACTACTACATCCTTTACTGATGATTGTTGAGTGAATGTTTGAATTAAAGAACATTAAGTTTCATATTGTTGTAATTAGATTTCATTTTAAAGCATCTGTTTACTCTTATATTTAAGACATTGTAATGCACATTGAAGAGAATTACTCTTAGATCAAATTGCCGCCTCAGACAGAGTACACTCTTGAGATAAACATTTGTACCTAGATTGATAATTAATGTAGGATAAACAGGAGTTAAAAAGACACCTTTATACCTCAACAAGGTTAAGTTTAGATTAAGGTCAAGGTGAAGGTTAAGGTTAAGGTAAAGGTCAAGGTTAAGGTTGAGGTTAAGGTTAAGGTTAAGGTTAGGGTTAAGGTTATGGGTAAATTTAAGGTTAAGGTTAAGGTTAAGGTTTGGTGAAGGTTAGGGTTAGGTTATAGTTAATGTTAAGATAAGGTTGAGGTTAGGTTAAGGCTAAGGTTAAGGTTATGGTTAAGGTTAAGATTAAGGTTATGGTTAGTGACCTAACCCTAACCTTGACCAAACCCTTAGCCTTAACCTTAACCTAAACCCTTACCCTAATTTTACCCTAACCTTAACCTTAACCTTAACCTAACCTTAACTTTAACTTTACCTTAACCTTGACTTTACCCTTAACCTAACCTTAACCTTAACCTTAACCTTAACCTTATCTTAACCTTAACCTAACCTTAACCTCAACCTTAACCAAACTATAACCTTACCCTTAACATTAACCTTGACCTTAACCTTAACCTAACCTTAACCTTACCCTTAACCATAACCTTATCTTTACCCTTAGCCTTAACCTTAACGTTAACCTAACCCTAACCTTAACTTTACCCTTAACCTAACCTTAACCTAAACATAACTTTAACTTTAACCTAACCCTAACCTTGCCCAAACCTTTAACTATAACCTTAACCTTAACCTTAACCTTCCCATAAACTTAACTATAACTAATCCCTAACCTTGACCAAACCCTTAACCTTAACCTTAACCATAACTTAACCTTAACCTTAACCTTATCTTGACCTTAACCTAACCTTAACCTTTCCTTTACCCTTAACGTAACCTTAACCTTACCCTTAAACTTATCTTAACCTTAACCTAACCTAATCTTAACCTTAACCTTAACCCTAACCTTAACCTTAAACTTAACCTTAACCAAACCCTTAATATTAACCTTAACCTTCACCTTTACCTTAACAACAACCTAACCCTGACCTTAACCTAACCTTACCCATAACTTTAACCTTAAGGTTAAGGTTAAGGTCAAGGTTAAGGTTAAGATAAGGATAAGGTTAAGGTTAAGGTTAAGGGTAAGGGTAAGGTTAGGCTTAAGGTTAGGTTAAGGTTAAGATTAGGTTAAGGGTAATGTTAAGTGTAAGGTTAAGGTTAAGGGTAAATTCAAGGTTAAGGTTATGTTAAGGGTAAGGTTAAGGTTAAGGTTACATGTTTAGTAAGGTTAAGGTTAATGTTAAGGTTAGTGTTAAGGGTAAGCTCAAGGTCAAGATTAAGGTCACGTTATGGTTAAAGTCAAGGTTAAGGTTACGTTAAGAGTTTGGTCAAGGTTAGGGTTAGGTTATAGTTAAGGTCAAGGTTAAGTTTAAGGTTAAGGGTAAGGTTAAGGTCCAGGTTAAGGTTAAGGTCAATGTTAAGCTTAATGTTAAGGGCTTGGTCAAGGTAAGGGTTAGGTTATAATTAAGGTCAAGGTTAAGGTTAGGTTATAGCTAAGGTTAAGGGTTTAGTCAGGTTAAGGTTAAGTTTAAGGTTAAGGTTAGGCTAAGGGTAAAGTCAAGGTTAAGTTTAAGGTTAAGGGTAAAGTCAAGGTTAAGGGTAAAGTTAAGGTTAAGTTGAAGGTTAAGGGTAACATAAAGGTTAAGGTTAGGTTAAGGGTAAAGCTAAGGTTAAGGTTATGGATAAGTTTAAGGTTAAGGTTAAGGTTAATGTTAAGGTTAAGATTAAGGTTAAGGTTACAATTATAGTTAGGGTAAGGTTATTGTTAGGTTAGGCTAAGGGTAAAGTCAAGGTTAAGTTTAAGGTTAAGGGTAAAGTCAAGGTTAAGGGTAAATTTAAGGTTAAGGTTATGGGTAAGTTTAAGTTTAAGGTTAAGGTTAATGTTAAGGTTAGGATTAAGGTTAAGGTTACAATTATAGTTAGGGTAAGGTTATTGTTAGGTTATAGTTAAGGTTAAGGTTAAGCTTAGGTTAAGGTTAAGGTTTAGGTTAGGTTAAGGTTATGGTTATGGGAAAGTTAAGGTTAAGGTTAAGGTTAAGGTTAGGTTAAGGTTAAGGTTAAGGTCAAGGTTAAAGTTAAGGTTAAGGTTAAGGTTAAGATTTTTGTCAAGGTTAGCATTAGGTTATAGTTAAGGCTAAGGTTAGGTTAGGTTATAGTTAAAGTTAAGGTTAAGGTTAAGGTTAAGGTTAAGGGTAGTTTATAGTGAAGGTTAAGGTTAAGACACGTAACATTAACCTTGACCTTACCCTTAACCTTAATATTAACATTAACCCTAACCTTGAATTTACCCTTAACTTAACCTTAACCTTCACTATAACCTTACCCTAACCTTGACCAGACCCTTAACCTTAACCTTAACCTTAATAAAATCATAACCTTAACCTTAAACTTAAACTTAACCTTAACTATAACCTAACCCTAACCTTGACCAAACCCTCAACCTTAACCTTGACCAAACCCTTAACCTTAACCTTAACCTTAACCTCAACCTTTACCCTAACCTGAACCCTAACCTTAACCTTAACCTTAACTATAACTTAACCCTAAAATTGACCAAACCCTTAACCTTAAATTTACCCTTAACCTAAACTTAACATTAACTATAACCTAACCCTAACCTGTACCAAACCCTTAACCTTAACCTTAACCCGACTAAACCCGTTACGTTAACCTTAACCTTACCTTAACCTAAACCTTGCCTTAACCTAACTAAAACCTTAAACTTCCCCTAACCTTAACCCTAACCTTATCCTAACCTTACCCCTAACCCTAACCTTGATGGAACCCTTAACCTTAACCTTAACCTTAACCTAACCTTAACCAAACCCTTAACCTTAACCTTAACCTTACCCTTAACCTGAACCTTAACCTTCACCTGACAAAACCTGTAACCCTTAACCTTGACTTTACCCTAAACCTAACCTTCACCTTAAATATAACCTGACCCTATCCTTGACCTTAAATTTACCCTTAACCTTGACCTTAACCTTAACCTTAACCTTAACCTTGACCTTGACCTTAACCTAACCTTAACCTTAACCTTAACCTTATCTTACCCTTAACCTAACCTTAACCTTAACTATAATCTAACCCTCACCTTAACCTAACCTTAAACTTAACCTAAACTTAAACCTAACCTTAACACTAACCTTAATATTAACTTTACTCTTAACCTAACCTTAACCTTAAATTTAACCTTAACCTTAACCTTAACCTTAACCAAACACTTAACCTTGACTTTAACCTTAACCCTAACCTTAACCTTAACCTGAATAAACCCGTAACCTTAACCTTAACCTAACCTTAACGTTGACCTTATCCTAACCTAAGCTTAACCTTAACCTTAGCCTAACCCTAACGTTGATCAAACCCTTAACCTTAACTATAACATAACCCTAACCTTGACCTTAAATTTTCCCTTAACCTTGACCTTAAATTTAACCTAACCTTAACCTTAACTTTACCCTTAACCTAATCTGAAAGTTAACCTAACCTTAACCTTGACTTTACCCTTATCCTACCTTAACCTTGACCTTAACTATAACCTAACCCTAACCTTGACCAAACCTTAACCTTAACCTTAACCTAATCTCAACCTTAACCTAGCTGTACCTTAACCTAACTGTTATCTTAACCTTAACCTTAGCCTAGCCCTAACCTTAACCTTAACCTTAACCTAGCCCTAACCTTAACTTTACCCTTAACCTAGCCTTAACCTTAACCTTAACCTAATCCTAACCTTAACTTTACCCTTAAGGTTAGGTTAACGGTAAAGTTAAGGTTAAAGTGAAGGTTAAGGGTTAGTTTAAGGGTAAAGTTAAGGTTAAGGTTAGGTAAAGTTAAGGTTAAGGTGAAGGTTATGGGTTTAGTCAGGTTAAGGTTAAGTTTAAGGGTTTGGAAACAGTTAGGGTTAAGATATAGTGAAGGTTAAGGTTAAGTTAAGGGTAAAGTCAAGGTTAAGGTTAGTGTAAGGTCAAGGTTAAGGGTAAAGTCAAGGTTAAGGTTAGGCTAAGGTTAAGGGTAAGGTTAAGGTACTCTTCGATTATTAACCTTAACCTTACTTTCCTTAACCTAACCTTAACCTTAAAAATGGATATGCGAATGTACTCTTTGATAATTTAAGTAAGGTACCTTAACTTTGGTTAGGTAAAGTCAAGGTTAAGGTTACGTTAAGGGTAAAGTCAAGGTTAATGTTAGGGTTAGATTATAGTTAAGGTCAAGGTTAAGGTTAGGTTAAGGTTAATTTTAAGGTTAAGGTTACGGGTTTAGTCAGGTTAAGGTTAAGGTTAAGGGTAAATTCAAGGTTAAGGTTAGGTTAAGGTTAAGGTTGATGTTAGGTTAAGGTTATGGTTAAGGTTAGGTTAAGGGTAAAGTTAAGGTTATGGTGGGGGTTAAGGTTAGGTAAGGTTAGGTAAAGGTTAAGGTTAAGGTTAAGGGTTTGGTCAAGGTTAGGATTAGGTTATATTTAAGGTCAACATTAAGGTTAGGTTATGGTTAAAGATAAGGTTAAGGCTATGGGAGGGTTAAGGTTAAGGTTAAGGTTAATTTAAGGTTAAAGTTAGGGTTTGTGTTGGGTGTGGAGCCTGATTATCTTGTTTACATTGTATCACAACATTGGACCCCTGTACCTTAAAATGGGTGGAAATGCCACCCGTAATTAATCGCTGCCATGGGGGGTCTAGGGGGGGGCGGCAGTGCTTTTCGAAGCCCCCCCCTAGCGGGGGTTTTTGGTGGCAGTGCCCCTGAAGCTAAAAATAGATGTAAAATTTCCTTGTAAAAGTATAGTAATTTCTATTCAATCTGGGTCTTTCATTAGGCAAATGATCTGATGGTAGAAGTTATGTTTAGATTAAGGTTTTTTGCCCTGGAAGGCAACCACTCGTTTTTATGAGGGTATTGTATTGCAGCTGTGTATTGTGTGTGTATTCTCGGAGTGAGAAATAGAGAGGGAGACTATGAGAAAGAACAGAGGATATTACAGCTGATTTGCTGTAGGTTTTGTCTTTTCATTTTGCTGGATAATAGAAAGGAAGGACTGGCTGTTCGGGGTGGACGTAGCCAAAACTGGGTGAACCACATATATCTGTGTCTCTTTGGTTTTATGTGTTTTTTGTGTGCTTGTATTTTCCACATATTTTATGTGTTTCATTGCTCCATAATATATAGTTTCTAATAGTTTGGTCAATGTTAGGGTTAGGTTATAGTTAAGATCAAGGTTAAGGTTAGGTTAAGGTTAAGGTTATGGGTTTAGTCAGGTTAAGGTTAAGGTTAGGTTAAGGGTAAAGTCATGGTTAAGGTTATGGTTATGGAAAGGTTAAGCTTAAGGTTAATGGGTTAAGGTCAGGTTAAGTTCAAGTCAAGGTTAGGGTTACGCTATAGTTAAGGTTAAGGTTAGGTAAAGGGTAAGATAAGGTTAAGGTTAAGGTTAAGGTTAGGTTAAGGTCAAGGTCAAGGTTAAGGTTAAGGTTAAGGTCAAGGTAAAGGGTAAAGCTAAGTTCAAGGTTATGATTAGGTTATAGTTAACGTTAAGGTTAGGTTTAGGGTAAAGTCAAGGATAAGGTTAGGTTAAGTTTCAGGTTAATGATAAGTTTAAGGTTAAGGGTTTGGTTAAGGTTAGGTTAAGGTTAAGGTTAATGTTAAGGGTTTGGTTAATTTTGGAGAGATAAATCCCCTCTACGGATAGAGGTGATCTCTACTAGTCCAGATCGGGTCTAGCAACAACCAAGTCACGCTAAGACACAAGTTCCTAATTGCAAAAGACCAAGATGTGACAAGAGGCCTACATTAAGTCCTATGCTGTTTTCGTTTGTAGAGAAGATGGTGCTTCTGTCCCTCGCTATGGCAGATCACAATTTTCTTCTTAGGCACATTCAAACACCTACACGTACATGAAGAAACAACAAACAAACAAGCGTAAAACCTAACACATGCAACTATGTATCAGTCAGAGAAGATACAACTCATAATCATAAAACATGAACATCTGAGTGGAACCATAATCAAAGTCGTTTATCATTAATCAGAAAAAAGAAATGTACAACCTGAGCTCTGACACTGGATCTTCCTTCGGCGGGTCGACAGAGGAGTATGTCTCGGTAAAGCTCGTCGGGAAAAGGACAAGTCTCTCTCTCTTCGGCTGTCTGACGATAATCTCCTTACAATTGATTCAACTCTATTCAGGCTAGCTTGCAAAGGGAAAATGACAAGCTTATATAGATGGTGGAAGGGGATTTGGGACCTACAATGGTGGGTTTGGCCCTATCCTCAAGGAAGCTTCCATGATAGGTGGAAAACCACTTCCCCTGCATGGAGATCCGGAGCCAAACCTCCCAACTCATATTAGAGACTCATTCAGGAGTTGGTTGGAATCAAACTTCCACGATTTATTTTTAAAAAACAATCCTTATTAAGCCTGGCGCAAGTGATACACTGGGACAAAGCACCAGTTAGCACGCCCTCTTTGGTGGATTTCCCCATTGGCATGAGGGCTGAACTGTCTAGTCACACCAAGGACAAAAGGGCTAATTTAGGGCTTTTCATAGGAAATTTTCTTCAAGGGAATGATTTTCCTTGTCAAGGGGGATGCCATGAAAATGGTTTCAGGTCATGTCACTACTCACAGGTCACAGAATAGGCCCTCCAATGTGCGGGAAGAGGGATTGCAGGGATGGTGAAAAATTACTGTGTAACAGATGCCCCCTAAATCATGAGGCCCAAGAGAGAGAGAGGGGTGAAATTCTTTACGAGAACGTGTGCAACTGAAAACACTACCATCGGAAAATGTACGTATACAAGTACAACTGATATCTCGAATATATGATATGTGGTATGGGTGCGGCCATTCATAATAGAGTATATAATAATCAAGATCCAAGGCATGGATGCAGCCATCCAGTGAGGATCGATAAATAGACTCAGGTATGGTCGCAACCATCCAATCAATGAGTCATAATCATACTAATCCACAAAATCCACAGCCTTGATTCCAACATACAAAATGCAGGGTCTTGCGCTCTATCTCGACCTGAACAGAGTACAAGTCCTAGCATGTGAACAAGTGACCTAAAGTTGAACATGCAAGAACATCTTCTGATTACCAACCAATGACAAAAGTTGTTAACAAACGCGAGAGGGAACACCAATAATGATAATGGCCCTCAAGATACTATAGGTACAATCCAAAAAATTTGAACAGTAAGCTGGCATCGAACACCCACAGAATCATCCGATTGAAGGCCAATGATGAAAACCTTGTGTCGGATCCGAAGAACCTGCGATTAAACATGTAGGCTCCAAGGTATCGGGAGGGAGTCTCTAGATCAGCTTCCTGGATAATGAGCTAAAGTTGACAGGAAGTGACCTTGATCAAAGGTGGGCCATAATGTTTCCCACATCATCGACGCGAGACAGAGAAATATAATGTTGTGAATCGGGATTAGATGAGAATCAGAGGAAGGTTGAAACTTGCAGAGGTCAACTTGTCTTGAACATATCGGCAGCACGACAGTGGATTTGGAAGTATTTGACATCAAAATATCAGAGGTCATGATGACAAGGAAAAGAGCAGATGAGAGGTCAAAATGGATTACCCAAACCCACGGAGCCAAGCAGAAAACGAGATGAGATGTCCCCAACCCGACACGAATGCAGACAAGTGCCATGTTCAAGAGCGACATACTGCCGACACGACGACGATACTGGTTCCAGTTTTCCCCACCATTTTTGGCAAGTACCCCAATTATTTTTGAAAACAAGCTTGAAGGGGATAGCATATGCTTGTAATATAATTTCGTCCTTCGGACGAATCCATCCTAGTACATTTAACAAGCCCTAGGAAGGAGAAACTCAAATATCATCATTATGAATGAATCCGATGTCATCAGAATTTAACGAGTCTTACAAAGGAACAAATCGACATCTTTTCACATTTAGAGAGTTTGAAAAGATAGCAGAAAAGTAAACTCTAGCAGTCCCTTTTCGTAAATAGTTCCTTAGATCCAAAAGGGTAGAAAAATATGTCTGAGAAAACCTCCTAGTCGAGATAGGCTAGGGTATTCCTTTTTCATAAATAATCTATCCCAGCTCGAAAAGGGGTAAACGTATACTGGGTAGATGTCGTTTCACAGCCACTTTAACGAGATCGAAACGATAAGGGACTCAACAATCTTTTCATGTTTAGAGAGTCAAAAAAGAGCTAAAAGATGACTCTAGAAATGACTTTTTCATGTTTTTACCCAGTCCGAAAAATTATAAAATACAACTCGTATCACTGTCCAAGCCACGTAAAAACCTGTCGCTGCACATAAAAGCAAGTGTAAAATCTATTTTTCGACAAAATATATTAAAATATTGGGAAAAATGACTTTCAAAACCTAATTTGACTTTGAAAATCTATAGATATGCCAAAAATAGTAAAACATATTCACTTTTACTTTCGACCTCATATGGAGAGAAACAATGAGATTTTGGTGTGCGAACTTGTGGCGGTGATTGCGACCAATCCAGTACATCATCTAGATTCTCGTTCGTTCCAGGTAAGAGGCGCTCCCCTTAGCTTTGTTTTGATTCATTTTTTAGAAATTTCCATTGTGTATTTGATCTCTAGGGGAACCTTTTGCAAATTTAGGGCTCAACCAATTGGCGCAGGTATCGAGCACGAACCTGTGCCAATTGGCTCCTTTTTGCAAAGGGGTCGCGCCAAATGGAGCGACTGTTAGCAAAATAGTCGCGCCAATGGCGCAACTCAAATTTCTGCATTAATTTACCAAAATGTGAGCCACTCAAATGGATTTTTAAGTGTTGCAGAGATCTAATAAGGTAATTTTGACCATGTTGGTGCAGATATCTAGCCACAATGGTGATTGACTGGAAGGAGAGGGAACATGGGGAAGAGAACGAAATGGCCATGCAAAATGAAGCTTGCATGAAAGCCCTACGGGACTGTGGTCTCGGGAATTTTTTCCTCACACCATGTTTGAGAGCTTAACTTGAGCTATTGCAGTATTTGGTTAGCATATGGGATGAGAATGAAGAATTGTTCAAACTCTAAGACCAAGTACTAGCACTTGAAGTCTCTGATGTTTATTTCATAATTGGATTGTCGCGCAGAGGCCCAGTGCCAATCATGACAGGAAGTAGAACTTCTCGGGAGAAAATGGAGATGGTAATGGTGAGAGTGTGCCCACGGGCACAAACAGGATCGGGCAATTGGAAATTAGACATCCACACTATCCGTGATCTATCACTCCGAGTAGTGCTTCACACCATTACGTGGGCTGTAGGATTGTAGCCCCTGCACAAGGCAACCAAAGCACAACTCCTACTAGCCTCCGAATGCATGGATCATACACTTTTTGATTGGGCCACTGCTGTAACAAAAAACATCAAACAATAGCTGACAAAGTGCAAGAAATCCAAACTGAAATAGTTTGGGTATGGTTCCATTCTGGTGTTGTTCATTCTGGATCGATTACCAATTTTCTAGGGCCAAGGGGCGATAGTCACCAAGCCGTCATTGAGGGAGCTGAGGATGGCTCAATGGGCAACACTCATGCCCAGATGAGGAGGGGGCCAACAGATGTCCTAGAGGCCTGAATTTTTTGTATGGCTATGGTGTCAGCTGATTGTACTTGAGGATTGGCTCTACACTGGTACCGACTTCACAAGAGACCCAGATCTTCCACTCCCAGAGGGGGATCACTGGGACGAGGAGCTAGGTAATACTCTTTTTAATTTTTTATGTATTTATGATTTTTTTGGTGATACATGCCTATTCTAACAGCAATTCTTTGTGTATGTAGATGTTGGTGCAAAGAGGCCCACGGGCATGTCGCCCATTGCACGAAGGACCCCTCTTGCACATGACCCTCAAGCTAAGAGTGGCGAAGGGAACGAGCTGATCTAGAACCTGGAGGGTATCACCCGGGGAATATTAGACTATGCACAGCTAGTGGACGTCCTGATGGCTTACCAGCGACACACTGTGGGGGTGCCTAGTCGCCTCCATCGATTACTAAGGCGATTGGTGCGCACGGTGGCATGCTACCATGAGCACCATTCTGATTAGTTGTCTAGGGTTTTTATATTCATATTTTTGAGAGACATGTTGTCTCCAGTTATTATTAAAACAAACATGTATATTTTTTTATTTTATGTTATGTACACATACTACAAACTATTCGACATATATATATATATTTCTGGATGGATCTTTTTACATGTGATGATGTTTTTACAAGTTGTGCAAATGTCTATCTAAAACCAAATTAGTTATTGCATCTGTTAACGCATTCATGTGTCTGGGTATATGATGATATTTAATGTAATAAAAATTTATTTCCTATAAATGAATACATAGATAAAGACGTAAAATGGATGGGTTTCTAACTGAATAATGATCGTTAAGTTGTAGTACTACAAGTTGTGAGTCTAGATACAGAAGTAATGCATGAATACCGAGGTTAACAGCCTCATTTAATAATTCCAAAATGACACTATACTCCATGAAATTATTTTTCGTATGTTTTAGAGGTAAATCCCCTCTGTGGACAGAGGCAATCCCTACTAGCCTAGATCGGGTCTAGCAACAATCGTATCACGCTAAGGTGCAAGTTCCTAATTGCAATAAACCAAATTGCGATGAAGGCCTACCTCAAGTCCAACACTGTTGTTTATAGAGAATATGGTGCTCTCGTTTCCTTGCTCCAGCAGATCACAATCCTCTCGCTTGCCGCGATCGAACTCCTGCACACACAAGAAATATGATAAACACAAGCGTAAAACCCGATATATGAAATTATGTATCAGTCATAGAAGACACAACTCATGATCATAATGAACAATACGAGTGGAACCATAACCAATAGTTGCTTATCATTAATTCATACAAAGGAAAATACAACCTGGATCTGATGCTAAATCTTCCTTCAACGGGTCGTCAGCGGAATACGTCTCGGTAAAGCTCGTCGGGGATGGGACAAGCCTCTCTCTTCGATCATCAATCTCATTGCTACTGATTTGGCTCTATGAGGACTATCAAGGCTCTTGCAACATTCTTTAGGCTTTGAAGGCTCTTGGAGACTAGCTTGCAAAGGGAAATGGCAAGCTTATATAGATGGTGGAAGGGGAGTTGGGATCCCTACAATCATGGGATTGGCCCTATCCTAAAGAAAGCTTCCATGAGAGGTGGAAAAATACTTCCTCTAAATGGAGAACCAAAGCCAAATGTCCCAACTCAATTTAGAGTCTAGTCCAGGATTTTGTTGGAGTCAATATTCCACCATTTATTTTTTAAAAACACTCCTTATGAGGCCTGGCGTGGGTAAAACACTGAGACAATGCGCCAGTTGGCACGCCCTCTTTGGAGGATTTCCCCCATTGGCGCGGGTATGACACTGAGCAGTTGTGCCAAGAATAAAAATGTTATTTTTAGGGTTTTTCACAAGGATTTGTCTTCAAAGGAATGAAATTCCATGTCTAGGGGAATGTCATGAAAGTGTTTTTAGATCATGTCATTGCTCAGAGGTCATGAAATAAGCCCTCCAATGTGCGGGATGGGGAATTGCAGGGATAGTGACAAATTGATGTGTAACAGATGCCCCGTAAAGCATGAGGCCCGAAAGAGAGAGAGGGCTGAAATGCTTTACGAGAACGTGTCCAACTGAAAACACTGTCATCATAAAACCTGTGTAGAGAAGTACAACTGATATCTCAAATACATGATATATGTGGCATGGGTGCAGCCATCCATAATAGAGTATAAAATAATCCAGATCCAAGGTATGGACACAACCATCCAGTGAGGATCGATAAATAGACTCAGATATGGTTGCAGCCATCCAATGAACGAGCCATGTAACTAATCATAATAATCCACAAAATTGTAGCCTGGATTCCAACAGACAAAATCCGGGGTCTTGTGCTCCATCTCGACTCGAACAAAGTACAAGTTCAAGCATGTGAATAAGTGAGCTGAAGTTGAACATGCAAGAACATCGCCTGATTACCAGCCAATGATGAAAGTTGTTAACAAATGCGAGAGGGACCACCAATAATGAAAATGGCCCTCAAGGTACTATAGGTACAATCTACGGCATGTGAATTAGTGAGCTGGCATCGAACACCCGTAGAATCATTTGATCGAAGGCCAATGATGAAAACCTCATGTTGAACACGAAGAACCTACCATTGAGGCATGCAGGCTCCAAGGTACCAGAAGGGAGTCTCTAGATCAGCTTCTTGGATAATGAGCTGAAGTCGACATGAAGTGACCTTGATTGAAGGTGGGCCATAGTGTTTCCCACATCATTGACACGAGACAGAGGAACATAATTTCTTCATGAATCGAGATCATATGAGAATCAGAGGAAGGTTGAAACTTACAGAGGTCAACTTCTCTTGAACATATCGGCGACACGACAGTGGATTTGGCATTATTTCACATCAAAAGATCAGAGGTCATGATGACGAAGCAAAGAGAAGATGAGAGGTAAAAAGGGATCACCCAAACCCATGGAAGCAAGTGGAAAACAAGATGAGATGTCCCCAACCCGACACGAATGCAGACAAGTGCCATGTTCAAGAGCGACATATTGCCAACATGACAATGATACTGGCTCCATTTCCCCCCACCATTTCTGGCGAGTACCTCTTTATTTTTACACAATATTGAATAGGATACCATATGCTTGTCATATAAGTTCATCCTTTGGACAAACCCAACCTAGTACATTTAACGAGCCCTAGGAAGGAGAAACTCGAATTACGTCATGATTGAAATTTTCCGATGTCATTTAGGTTTAACGAGTCTGACAAAGGGAGAACTTGGTGTCTTTTCATGTTTATAGAGTTTGAAAAGATAGTAGAAAATTAAACTCCAACAGTCCCTTTTCGTAAATAGTTCCTCAGATCCAAAAAGGTAGAAAACTATGTCTGAGAAAGCCTCTTAGTCGTGATAGGCTAGGGTATTCCTTTTTCGTAAATAATCTATCCCAACTCGAAAAAGGGGTAAACGTATACTGGGTAGATGTCGTTTCGTAACCACTTTTAACGAGATCAAAACGACAAGTGACTCGACAATATTTTCATGTTTAGGGAGTCAGAAAAGAGCTAAAAGTTGAATCCTCCTGGAGGAACGAGTGGTATAAAGGGTATAAACTGGTTCTGCTAATGGTGGAACTTCTCAGAACAAGTAAAGGTCAGGAGGCTGGCTAACAAAGACCAGTCATCGCAGCAGTTCCTCAGGAATAGGTAAAACAACCAAGTGAAGGCATATGATTGACCAAGCAGATAGTGATGATGGAGTGAGAAAACCAAGAATTATCTGGAAAAAACGGGTTGATAAAATGGCAATCACAAGGGGTAAAATGGGAATGGTTTCATTTTTACACAATCTTGAAATCAGGAAACTCTGCTTGAAGTTGGTTTCATTTTTACACAAGCTTGAAACAAAGATAAACTATGCTTGAAACCGGTTTCATTTTTACACAAGCTTGAAACAGAAACAAACTACGCTTGAAAAAGTAAGCATGCCCCCAGCATGGTGACTCAATTTGAGGTACATGCCCCCCAAGCTTCAATCCATATGAAAGGAAGCTGGAGTGAAGGTTCAAATTACGAGATTAAGGAAAAGAATCGAATTGAACAAGAACGTGTTTCATTATTTTAACGAGGTTGACACATTAAAAGAACTATCCTCAGGACACCTTGTTTCATGGTTTAAGGAGCTTGGCACAAGACAAGGAACTCTGCTCCGACAACCTTGTTTCATTTTTTAAGGAGCTTGACACAAGACAAGGAACTCTGCTCCCACTAGCTTGTTTCATTTTTTAAGGAGCTTGACACAAGACAAGGAACTCTGCTCCCACTAGCTTGTTTCATTTTTTAAGGAGCTTGACACAAGAAAATGAAATGTGCTGCGACAACCTTGTTTCATTTTTTAAGGAGCTTGAAACAAGACAAGGAACTCTGCTCCAACTAGCTTGTTTCATTTTTTAAGGAGCTTGACAAAATAAAATGAACTGTGCTCCGACCAACCTCATCATAATGAACAAGAAGTCATCGCTTCCAAGAGTTCCACTCCTGATGGAAGGAAAACATCCTGGAAGTTAGGACCCAATTCCCCCAGCACCTGATGCACAATGGCACTATCACTGGGTACAGGCATGGGGTAGGTAGCGACATAGTTGACCTATGGTGGGGCAGATACAATGGGTGGATAAAAATTGGGAAGGGATGATGGCGGGCCAGTTGCCACATCAGGACCAAAGAATGAAAGTTGATCAATGGTCACAATCCGTCCTTCATGTGGGAAACAGACCACACGAAAGAGGGAGGAGACAAGCGTTCCCATGGCATAGGTGTAATCATGCCCCAAAATAATATTAAAATCCAAGGGGCCTGGAATAACCATCACGTCCATATGGACGGTTTTACCTCTCAAAGTAATAGGTAACCTTGGAAGGATCCCTAACGATTGACTAGTTCTTCTGTTAAATGCCAACATATTCTGCATAACAGGCACAAGCTGCGGCAAACTGAAAGCTTTCCAAGTAGTTGAGGATAGAATACTAACAGATGCGCCTTCATCTATAATAGTGCTGGGTACGACCAAATCAAAGGTCTGTACCATTATCTCAAAAGGCACATAAGACGGAAGGTAGTATCCTGCAAATCGACTGATTTTGCAGACTGGAAAAATGCGCCAATGGGCGCGACTGTCAGGGTAATAAGCGCACCAGTCGAGTTTACTAAGAAAAAATAAAAAAGAGAAATCCAAGAAAAAAAATAGTGATGGTGAAGCTAAACAATAGCCAAACACATAGAAAGAGCCAGCCAAAAGAGCTAATCAAGCAAGCAAAGTCAAGAATCGACTGAAAAGACAAGACAAACTCCAATCAATGATCCCCAATGGAGTCACCAATTTTCCATTGGCGCTAGTTGTCAGTGAGAAAGTCGCACCGGTTGGCGCTAGTTGTCAATGATAAAGTCGTGAAAATTTCAGGCTGTGTGAAAATTGAGATTTTTTCCCTAAATCCTTCACCAGTGTGTATTTCCCTTCCAGTCTTTTCACTGTATGAGCATAGATTACATTGCTCATTGTTTGAAATGTCTTCTCTCCATGATTGCTTGATGTAAAAGGGAATGAATGCCTTGTTTTGATCTCATGCTTTGGAAGTCCTCTTTGTGTTTTGTCACCTTTTGAGGAATTTCGTTACAAAGTGTTTGAAACAACGATTTCATTCTTAGTGTTTGTTTACATCTCTTTTACATTCATCCTTCATTAAGAATATTTGCGTTTATTTATTTTCGTCTCGAAGTGTTATTTTTGTTAAAATGCATTAGATCACATTGCATTGAAAAGTATTTTTGAAAAATATCATTGAACTTAGATCACATTGTTTAATTATTGAAAGCTAAAAATCGCTTTGAGAGAATTCTCTTTCATTAAAAGCATGCATTAAGTAGATTCTCATTTCATCAAAAAATGCATTGAGTGCATTCTTATAATTTGAAAAAGAAAAGGAAATTTTGCATAGATTACAATTGCATAGTTTTTGGAAAAAAAAAGAGAGGATTTGGCATAGATTACATTGCATTATTCGCATCGTTGAATGTTTGAAATGAATTTTGGATAGTGAAAGTCATCTAGTTTGGAAAAATTTCGTTTACAGTGTTGTTGTTTGTTGCATCATTATTTGAAGCTCTTCTCTTAACTAGATAGCATTCATGGAATTGAAAGATTTATTTTATCATATAGCTGCATATAGGAGATTTTGAGACATAACACTCGCTAGGGCCTGAAAACTGAAACATAATTGAAGATTAACATTAAAATCTATTCAATTTACACTAAGGAAGCATTGAAACATTAATGAAATATTTAGAGGTCTAGGCTAGAGATGTGTTTCGGCGTCTTTAAACCTAGTAGCTGTCGTTCGCCTCTTGGCTTTAGACAACACTAGCACAGACTTGTGCTCCCCGTACCATCGCGTATATAAAGGGAGACCCCACTAGGTTTCTATCCTTTATCCATAGGAAGCCGAGCCTACCGCCCTATACCTGTGATACACTAGACACAACATTCGGGGAGATTGCCTGCACGTACGTCAAGTCCTTGGTTGATTTCTCCTTCATTTTGAAACCAAGGTGTATATTGCAGTTCACGGTTATTTGGTACACCCTTTACCTAGAATTCCCGAGTAGTCATTTTGATATTTTCTGACTCTTTGAATTTGAAAGGATCATCAAGTGCTTTTCCTTTCATGCTTTTTTCAAAACTAAAAGAGATAGAGTCACCTTTCATCCATTTCTCGACTCTTAAAACATGAAACGGTGAAGTTTCTAAGTTTCAATGTGGTAAAATAAATCACCCGCGATCACACACCCTTTTAGAATTTTCTTGTTGGCCATTTGATAGTGTGCCTTGGTTTTTAGCCCATGTGCGGCTTTGAGTTTTTGATGGCAACCTTTCCAGAGTTCACCAACCAAGGAATCCCTTTCGATGGGAATCCTGGTCATTTTCCTCCTTTTGGGAATGTTGGTGCTCCTTACATGGCAATGTTGTCCCTTCCTGGGTTAACTGTTGGGTTGCCTGTTTGGTTGTTTTCAACCTCTATGGTCCCAAATGTCTCAGCTATTGTTCAATCAGTTCCTCCACCTGAACAACATCTTGTTGATTCCAAGGTGGACCTCTCCCCTTCTTCGCCTGTTTCTGTGTCCTCCTCTTCTACTTCGCCTGGTGAAAGTTTGGATTCGAGTAACTAGGTGGCTAAGAAGAAGAATAAGAAGAAGACAAAGAAGAAGAAGTTTGATAAGAGAGAGGCTAAGGCTACAGCTACTGCTTCCAAAGCACCTCCTCTTGATAAACCTCCCAACCCTCCACGGAAAGTCAAGTTCCCTTGCATGTTGTGCACGGGAGACCATCTTCTTTGAGATTACCCTAGCATTCCCAAGGTACTCGAAGTATGGTCCAACGGTCGTCCATCGTTGCCTTTGGCTTCCGGGAGTCAGCTTGGGAGCACGTCTTCAATTGGTGATGCTAAGGCTCCTAAGAAGTAGGGAAAGCTCACCAATCCCTGTAAGTTGTGTGAAGGGCACCATGCCATTCACCTTTTTCCGTATATGGATGAAGCCAAAAGAGTTTTGGACAACTTAACTGGTTCTGCACCATGCCTTCCAGCTGGTTGCAATCGGCTTTCTTTGAGTCCTCCACCAGCTGATCCTACGATTGGTTAAGAATCATCCTTGGTCAATTCCTCTCACTCGGAAATTCAAATTCAGGAATCCATCCCCGACCAACCATTGGTCATGGGATCAGTTGAGCTGGCCCCTTCTATGGTGCACCAGGTCTTTTCTGTAGAGAGTGGATCTCACAACCCTCATGTTCTTCTTGTTTCTTCATATTCCTCAGACTTGGAGAAAAATTCTCCTGTCCCTATATCTCAAGAAGTTGCTCCTCCACCTCCCGTGATGGAGGTCCCAGAGGATACTCCTCCCACCTTCGAGATGGAGGTCATGGAGGATTCTCCTTCTTCTTCCATAACACCAAGGGAAGACCATCTCGGTTCAATGGTGTCCCCTCTGAGTAGTTTGGTCGCTTCCTTTGACTAGAGTCGATTTACAGGATACCGCCTTCCATCTTATGTGCCTTTTGAGATCACAGTACAGGCTTTTGGTTTGGTCGTACCCAGAACCATTATAGATGAAGGCGCGTCTGTTAGTGTTCTATCCTTAACTACTTGGCAAGCTTTCGGTTTGCCATCGCTTGTGCCTATTACGCAGAATCTGTTGGCATTTAACAGAAGAACTAGTCAACCGTTAGGGATCCTTCCAAGGTTACCTGTTACTTTGGGAGGTAAAACCGTCCATATGGACGTGATGGTTGTTCCAAGCCCCTTGGATTTCAATCTTCTCTTGGGGTGCGATTACACCTATGCCATGGGAGCGCTTGTCTCCTCCCTTTTTCATGTGGTCTATTTTCCACATGAAGGACAGATCGTGACCATTGATCAGCTTTTTTTCTTTGGTCCTGATGTGGCATCTAGCCCACCATCATCCCTTCTTGGTTTTTATCCACCCATTGTATCTGCCCCACTGTAGGTAAAATATGTGGTTACCTACCCAGTGCCTATACTTAGTGATAGTGTCGTTGTGCATCACGTGCTGGGGGCATTGGATCCTGACTTCCAGGATGTTTTCCTTCCATCGGGAGTGGAACTCTTGGAAGCGATGACTTCTTGTTCATTATGATGAGGTCGGTCGGAGCACAGTTAATTTTCTTGTGTCAAGCTCCTTAAAAAATGAAACAAGCTGGTGGGATCAGAGTTCCTTGTCTTGTGTCAAGCTCCTTAAAAAATGAAACAAGGTTTTTGGAGCACAATTCATTTTCTTGTGTCAAGCTCCTTAAAAAATGAAACAAGCTGGTGGGAGCAGAGTTTCTTGTCTTACGTCAAGCTCCTTAAAAAATGAAACAAGGTTGTCGGAGCAGAGTTCCTTGTCTTGTGCCAAACTCCTTAAACCATGAAACAAGGTGTCCTAAGGATAATTCTTTTAATGTGTCAACCTCGTTAAAATAATGAAACACGTTCTTTTTCAATTCGAGTCTTTGATAAGATCTCGTAAAATCCCAGTCGAGTCTTTCTCTTGATCTCGTAAATTGAACCTTCACTCCATTTTCCTTTCATATGGACTGAAGCTTGGGGGGCATGTACCTTGAATTAAGTCACCATGCTAGGGGCATGCTTACTTTTTCAAGCATAGTTTGTTTCCATTTCAATCTTGTGTAAAAATGAAACCGGTTTCAAGCACAGTTTATCTTTGTTTCAAGCTTGTGTAAAAATGAAACCAACTTCAAGTATAGTTTCCTGATTTCAAGCTTGTGTAAAAATGAAACCATCCTCATTTTATCCCTTGTGATTGCCATTTTATCAGCCTGTTTTTGCTAGATGAGCCTTGGTTTTCTCACTCCATTGTCACTATCTTCTTGGCCGATCACATGCCTTCACTTGGTTGTTTTACCCGTTCCTGAGGAACCACTGCGATGAGTGGTCTTGTTAGCCAGCCTCTTAACCTTTACTTGTTCTGAGCAGTTCCACCATTACCGAAACTAGTTGCTACCCTTTATACCACTCGTTCCTCCAGAAGGAGTCAACTTTCAGCTCTTTTCTGACTCCCTAAACATGAAAAGATTGCCGAGTCGCTTGTCATTTTGATCTCGTTAAAAGTGGTTACGAAATGATATCTACCCAGTATATGTTTACCCCTTTTTCGGGCTGGGATAGATTATTTATGAAAAAGGAATACCCTAGCCTATCGCAACTAGGAGGCTTTCTCAGACATAGTTTTCTATCTTTTCGGATCTGAGGAACTATTTACGAAAAGGGACTGTTCGAGTTTACTTTTTTGCTATCTTTTTAAACTCTCTAAACATGGAAAGATGCTGAGTTCTCCCTTTGTCAGACTCGTTAAAGCTAAATGACATCAGAAATTGTCAATCATGACATAATTCGAGTTTCTCCTTCCTAGGGCTGGTTAAATGTACTAGGTTGGGTTTGTCTGAAGGATGAACGTATATGACAAGCATATGGTATCCTCTTCAAGCTTGTGTAAAACTAAAGAGGTACTCGCCAGAAATGGTGGGGGAAAATGGAACCAGTATCATCGTCGTGTCGGCAGTATGTCGCTCTTGAACATGGCACTTGTCTGCATTCGTGTCGGGTTGGGGACATCTCATCTTGTTTTCCACTTGCCTCTGTGGGTTTGGGTGATCCCTTTTGACCTCTCATCTACTCTTTTCCTCATCATCATGACCTCTAATCTTTTGATTTCAAATACTGCCAAATCCACTATCGTGCCGCCAATATGTTCAAGAGAAGTTGACCTCTGCAAGTTTCAACCTTCCTCTGATTCTCATCTGACCCTGATTCACGAAGACATCATGTTCCTCGGTCTCGTGTCGATGATGTGGGAAACACTATCGCCCACCTTCGATCAAGGTCACTTCCTGTCGACTTCAGCTCATTATCCAGGAAGCTGATTTAGAGACTCCCTTCTGGTACCTTGGAGCCTGCATGCCTCAGTGGTAGGTTCTTCGCGTTCGATGTGAGGTTTTCATCATTGGCCTCCAATCAAGTGATTCTATGGGTGTTCAATGCCAGCTCACTGATTCACATGCTGTAGATTGTACCTATAGTACCTTGAGGGCCATTGTCATTATTGTTGGTCCCTCTCGCGTCTGTTAACAGCTTTCATCATTGGCTGGTAATCAGGCGATATTCTTGCATGTTCGACTTCAACTCACTTATTCGCATGCTTGAACTTGTACTTTGTTCAGGTCGAGATGGAGTGCAAGACCCTAGATTTTTTCTGTTGGAATCCAGGCTATGATTTTGTGGATTATTATGATTGGTTGCATGACTCATTCATTGGATGGCTGCGGCCATACCTGATTCTATTTATCGATCCTTACTGGATGGCCGCGTCCATGCCTTGGGTCTCGATTATTGTATACTCTGTTATGGATGGCTGCACCCATACCACATATATCATGTATTTTAGATATCAGTTGTACTTCTCTACGCAGGTTTTTTGACGGCAGTGTTTTCAGTTGGACATGTTCTCGTAAAGCATTTCACCCCTCTCCCTCTCTTTTGGGCCTCATGCTTTAGGGGGCATCTGTTACACAGTAATTTGTCACTGTCCTTGTTGTTGTAGACAATTATTGTCCACCATAGAGACAGTCTAGAGTTGCCATAGACCAGTGCCTAGGACATCTTATCATAGCAAGGAGCTCATAATATAGCTTGGGTTGTCAATCCAAAAGCTCTCCTGTTATCTCTTGTAAAACAAGGAAATTAATTGAAATGGGACTGGACTCTCTCAGAAGCTGATACAAAGATAAGAATAATGTAGGAACATCATGAAAAAATCCAATACAAAAGCATCAGACAGTTAAGAGACAGCTTACTGCAAAGAGGGCCAGTTCAAATAATATGCCACAGAAATCAAATATCAGAAAGTGGATGCAGTGAAGAAACATGAAGAAGATACTAGTTAGCATGAGGCTGATACCCAGATACAAAACAAGACCACATATGGGCTTATCAATCTAAGAATCCATACATGACAATGGCATTTTAAAAGTACCCTCCTCAAACAACTAATATAGCAGAAAATATGGGTGAAAAAACATGGAACAGTATATCATGACTAGGCCTATTTAAAGCGCTTGACTAATCCAAGTATGGGCACCAACTAGGATGAATCCTTACTTAAGACCAGTGAGCCACTCGCATTCTAGAACATGGTACAAGAAGATAAATATCATGAAATGAGATATTATATTAACACAGAAGAAAATATTACATACTGTGGGATACCAAAGACCAGAATCCTCATTACAGTTATAACTCCTCCTCACTGATACCCTACGGGCTCTGAGCCTTTATACAAAAGCTTTACAAGATGTATACAAGAACTTCTCACTGCACAGTTTGCTGATAGAAATCTGGAACCCTTACAATGTGTTTTTTCATAGTTTTTATAGGAGAAGCAGAAAAATCTAGAGAAAGGAGGTAGGTGATACACATTTAATGATCTGATTTGAATAAAATGGCGGAAAACATTCGTGCACACACTATGAATGACTAAATATAAATAACTGTACTTTACAATCTACCTCCAGAAATAAATTTTGAGGATGAAAATCTCCTCATGAACAAGACACAAATAATAAAATATACAATGTTCTGCCCTTTACTGAAAGGGAAAAATATGTTGCCGTAAAACCTTAAGATAGCTTGTGGTTGTGCATAGTACTCTCGGCCCTCTATCTTTGAATTGAAATCCCAGATCTTTAATGCAGGGCATCACATTTCTCGATCTTTCACTGATTTTTGTAGGCTGCCCCATTAATTTTTTCTCTGTCACAGATCTGCCTTTTGATTTTCTCTGGAGGGTTCTGTTAGGTCTCTGTAACAAGCAAGATTGGCAAAGTCCAATCACAGAGTTAACATCATTTCAACCAACTTTGGGATTCTAGGATCTAGCCCTCCTGAATCCGGAGAGGGATCTCTCCAATATGTACAAAGATGGATATTGTCTTTGAAGTTTGGGGTGATGATATTAGGCTAGTTATGAAGGTCAAGGGTTTTGTTTGGTTTTCTCGGATGGTTGAACATAGATGCTGTCTGAGGCGGAAAGATCTATATGCAAATAGGTTCAAAGGTGAGAAGTTGCAAGCAGACAGAATAAGCTTTGATTCTAAAGAAAGATGAGGGCAAGTTTTCAATCCATTGGGCTATGGAGTCATAAGAGAATTTAATTGAAACATTCAGGTTCAAGAGTAATCTATGGGGCAAGTTATCTAGGCCTAAGGATCTCTTTAAGTTTTGATTTATGGAATGGTGTGATACAAAAAGAAAGGGAATTAACAGATGCAGAACAAAGAGCAGCCCAGGATCTGGTAAGTACTTTGAAACTAGCCAGCCTTTGACCAGGCACTTAAGAAAAACACAGAAGCAAACTAGGATCTGGTAAGTACTTTGAAACTATCCAGCCTTTGATACACTTCTAATAGAACACATATTAAAAACAAAGGGAAACTTGAAGGCAACCTTTGGAGCAGAAGCTAGTGGGCTGGGACTCACCCTGATCCTCTCCTAGTTCTTCTTTACTTAGTTACTTTCAAGACAATCACCAAGATAACACAGAATGGCCCAAGATCTGATAAGTACTTTGAAACTAGTCAGCTTTTGACACATCCTAAGGGAAACAGAAAAATAGCTGAGCAAACAAGAAGGGGACTCAGGGCTAACCTTTGATTTCCTCAATTCATTCCTTACACAACATACATGAAAGTAACATTTAAAAATAACATTCAGCAGTGACGAAAAGATGAGGGAACGCCAGCATCTTTGTGCTTAGACTGAATTAAATCATTTCTAAATAACAAAATTAGAAGAAAACATTGGGATAAAGATTTTTCAGCCAGAGAAGGTTACTGATATACAGCAAGCCCTAACACTGTTTAAATTGTTCTTTACAGTGGAAAATGAAACAAATTGAAAACGTAAATAAAATGACAAGTTCACAGTAAGAATAACATCACCATCAGCATAGACCAGGATCCCATAAATTAGCTTGTATTGATTGCTTCAAACCGGTTACAATCTTCAGATCCAATGTTTTAATTCACCTCTCCTCACAACCTAACCTATCTGTTACAAGCAAAGCTCCAAGAGCCCATGAAACCACTATTTACAGTCAAGAGTTTTCCACTTCGTAAACAAACTTCTACAACACTTCCAGCAATTACATTGGACAAATCAACTAATCCAACCCCTCACTCATCTTCTTCCGGAGTATTTATAGAAGGATGAGGAGGTGAGATCTAATAAAAGATCTCAAATACAATTAATGCAAAATTAATGTCTTCCCGGCCTAGGAGGCTCGATGAATAATTTACACAGTGTTCTACCGCATTTATGCGCTTATACTTTGAAGCAAGCTCGAAGGGAGCTTTTGTCGTACCCTTGAGGCTCGGTATCGTTAGGGTTACTTCCGCAAACATTCTCGTCATTAAATCTGGTGCGTAGTAACTTCTTTGGTTGTTCCTAGGCATAATATCTGATCTTGTTCAATAAATCCATCCTTCCATTGGAGCATTCCGAGGCAACAGGTGGCATCGCGAGTTGGTTGAGGAATCAATTTGCCTCAAAGTGGCGAAGCAAGGAGGCAACGGGCTCGATGAACACTTTTAGGTTTTGCTTTAATCCGTGCTCCGAGTCGTAGATTGTGCTTTTGATAACCGGTTTTAGCCGTAATCCCCGCCAATCTATCCATAAAAATACCGCTCCGGTTCATTCTGTCAAAATCTAATTCTCTTCCCCGCGTCGATGTTGACCGCATTCTTCGGTGCTTTACAGGGACACGTAGCTACCAAGGCTCATGAAACCTTGTTGATATCTTTATTCTTCACCCCGCGTCGATTCTCCGGATTAACCGAAGGTTCTATGAGTCGTCACCTCATTCTTCGCATTTTCATTAAAACACGATGAATGAACCTAAAACCCGCAAAATACAAGAAAAAATGAGAAAATCCTTACGTTATATGGACAGATCGCACCTGAGGACGTGCGATAAAATGGAGCAATCGTAGCCGTCGATCGTATTGCGATCAACTATCAGAGCATTGAAAGTCACCGGAGAAAAGTGAACTTGTACCATGGAATCGGGAGAATGAATGAGAGCCATCGATCTGCGGAGATCGATGGCGGAGATCGACTTTTGGACGCACCTAGGGGAAGATTCAATGTGGGGAAACCCATTAAAAGTCGAGCAAGAGAAGGCGATTCCGCAACCGTTCGATGGAAGGCCCGGAACCGATGGCGGTGAGATTAATCCCGTCACAAGATGGGATGACGATAACGCGTGGGCAAAGTGGGAGGAAGGTTGTTTTGGGAATGATGGAGGACACGCGTCGGACAACGTAATCGCCGGCCGACAAAACCAGACGACGAAAGCTAAAGGCGGATGAAATCCTGTGGAAACAGAAAACCGCAGTGAAGGGGGGTCCACTGTGTGGGGCTCGTTCCACTCCATTGGATCTCGGGGATCAAATCACGTCTGTTGATCGCGAAATGTAAACACGTGATTTAAAATTTCCCACTCGAAACTTTAGAAATGTGGGCTTTTGGTTTTCAAAGGAAAAACGAGGCGAAGAGGGGTTATTTTTTTATTAAGCGCCCAAAGGCTTGACCGTTGGTTCCGTCGAATACATGGAGAAAGATTTCGGCATGAGCTTAGCCCGAGGGGGCTGAAGAACTCGGCGATGAAAATAGGCGTTTTTATATGTTTTTCAATGATTTTTGAAGAAGAAAGAAGGTTCCGATAAAGTTAAAAATAGGTTTTCCACCTTAGGAAATGAGATTTATCGAAGGGGTAAGGAACAGCAATGGTGGTTTGGTGGGGTTTTTATGGATGAATTTTAACCTAAGAAATGAAGGTAGGATAGAAGCTGGTGAGGGGAAAAGGAGGAGGATGCAGCAATACTTGACTAGGATTTTTCATGGGAATATCGTAGGCAAGAGAGGAGGAAAAGTATGAACCAACCAGAGAGGTTTAGGATCTTACGACCACTTCAAGTACCAAAATTTTAGGCCTGAATTTGTTTTCTGAAGGTTGTGAAGAAAATTTAGCCACCTGTACCATATAATTTAAAACATAGGTGGCTAACAAGGCTCCACTTTTAGATGGTGCCTTTCGAAGGCATCAAGAATTCGACTTGACTTCTTCCGGGATGTTGACCGGTGTTTGTACTATTGCTTCGCTTCGTTTTTCCTTGGACAAAAATAATATCGCCTTTATGAAGGAAAGATGATTTTATCAATACAACTTCTACCTACCCCAATCCTACTCGATCTAACATTTTTTCTTCAATAGAGTGCACTTGACTATAAAATCTTTACACAACATTTTATTCTTTGAAAACAGGAAATCTAATCTATTTCTACTCCTTATTTCTCCCCGAACTCGCATTAAATAGTTGATCTCGCATGCTTTCTACCTAGTCTACCGTTCGTTGGGATTAAACAAATTAAACAAACTTTCATTCACTAAATTCTACAACAGAGATTTAAAAAATAGTCAAGTCAAGATTGAGTTGTTTGAATTGCTACGATCTATGGCATAAAGACAAGCTTCTCGCACATAGATTATTATTTGCGTAAAAATTTTAAACCAAAACAGAAGGCTTAAGATCCGAAAATTTTCGTTATGGCCTTCTCTTATCTTTACAAGCCTCGTTTTTCTTTTTGGTGAGCTCTCTTGCTTCTCTTCTCGTTCAAGTTTTGAGCGAATCGTAACCAGGTCTTTTCTCTTTGACTTAGAAATTGGAGTAGTTTTGAGTCATCTCTTTGGAAACTTTGGTTCAGATTTTGAGGTGATTTGAACCTTAATTTCTACCTTAATCTATCTACCTATTGGACAAGATTAAACAATGGCAAATCAAATTCGCCACTCCCACGTTGGTAAATTGAAAGCCAATTAGCCAGGATTAAACAGCTTTGACCAATTAGAAGTGTGTTTTATAGGAGTGGCATTTGGGCTTGCACACTTTCGCATTCATTTTTCTTTTTGGCATGGGCCTCGCTTCTTTCTTATTTTCATTTCTCGCTCTCTTTTCTTTCTCGTCTTTGTTTTTTTTTTTTTTTTTTTTGATTTTTGGATTTTTCATATAACTCTAAATGCAATGGTGGATGGAATATTTACAAAATAAAAGGTAAAAAAGGCTTCAACATGAAATAATTTAAGAAAGGTAATGTTTTTAAGCATCCTCGCCATCGTACAGACCCCCAATCAATTCTCCATTCAGCTCTTGTAAGAAGAATGAATTGTTCCTTAAAGAATCTAATGAATGGAGTGGGTGCCAAGCCACGATTTGTCAAATTTACTCATGCTTTCCCTTGTCCTCCCTCTTTGAGTCCCACTTTAAAAACTTTCCTTGTCCTCAATTTTGAAATTGGCTGCCTTGTTCTTCTCGTCAAATATCTTCGATATTATCTTGCTTCGCAATGCTTTGTTATACACTTCCTCTCCGGTTTGTCAAGATGAATGGTCCGATTTATCTTCTTCTCGATTATGTCATTCTCTTCACCGTAACTCTGAATTAACTTCATAATTGGTACAATGCCAAGGCCGTTAGGGAAAATTGCATCCGAGATGACACACAAGCCGGAAGGGTGACATACCAATGGACTTCTTCAATGTTAATCTCACAACCCAAAGTGCATGGTTCAAATTTTGTGTGCCAAGACTTCTTGTTGTCTCTCTCAAATGCTTTCTTTATTATGTTCACTAATCTTTTGCTATTGGAAGACTCGCAAGTCCATTACCTGAGGGTAATAGTCATGGGAGGCCCCAACGTTATCTTCGGGTATTTGTGACAAAATTCTACCATTCTTCATCCAAATGTCGCTGCATTATCCGTAATGATCTTAGTAGGACAAATAAACTGGAGAGGATGTTGGTTTCCTATGAATTTAATGATGACTCCAGCTGGCTGGTTTGCCTACAAGGAATGGCTTCTATCCACTTAGTGAAATAGTCTCAGAGTAAGAAGTGATCCATCTACGCCTGCGTAAGATGAGGGATGGATTTTCCTATGAAGTCAAGTCCCCACCGTTGAAAAGGGGCTTCAACAAAGAATTGGATGCAAGAGGAAGTGCAATTTTCTCTTGCCCTCAAACAATTGGCATTTATGGGAAGTGGTTGTCATTTTCAGGTATATCAGGGAAAAGAGTAGGCCAATAGAAGCCTGGCCTCTCTAATTTGCTGGATGTTGACTTCCAAAGACAAATGGCCTCCACACTCTCCTTCATGAAATTACCTTAATCTTTCTCGCATCAAACTCGTGCAAACATTTAAGCAATATACCACTAGCATTTTTTCCAATAAAGACATTTATCAATAATGCAATAGCTTACAACATTTAATTTCGTAATCTCGCCTTTGTTTTGGATAAACCAGGAGGTTTATTTAAATTAAGCAAAAACATAAAACAATATCATTGTACCAAGGAGAATTCGCAAAATGATCTTCAACAATGGGAGTTGAGAATTCTTCTTCGTTATCCAAAGCATTAATCATATTAATATCAAGAACTTCACAATTTGATTCACCATTAACCTAGCTAGACTCTCGACCTTTGATGAGCTTAGTGGTTTAATCTCTAAATCATATCCAAGAATAACAACAATCCACTTACCCTCTTACCATCCTGATCTCCGGGTTAGAATGTCTTTTACAACTAAATTTGGGACAAAGGCAATGATGTGTGAGTGAAGGATGTATACCCCCGAAGTCCTTTAAAGCTTTTACCAAAGCAAAAGCCTCCGTTTTTCCATAATGTTATACCTCAAAGGCATCCCTCAATGCCTTGCTAAAGAATGTAATGGGTCGCTTCTTTTTGTCCTTGTGGATTTTTCTCGTAAAAGGACAAATATAGTATGTTCTAATGCAAATGAGAAGATATAAAAAATCTTTGAAAAATCAGACTTATGTAGAACCGGTGTTTTGGTTAACGCTTGTTTCAGTTAAATTTCAAAAGATGTCTTTGCTTCTGAGAACTATTTTACCCTTGCTCCTTTTTCAACATGTTTGTGATATTCCTAAGGAGCTCTCGCTTGTCAGATGAACTCTTCTCAAAAGTTTATCTTTCCAATGAAAGACTCCGTAACTCTGATGTTTCGAGGATGAGAGATTTGCAATATAGCTCAATCCTCATGGGATCTATCTTTATGCCCTCTTCGAAATGATGTGTCCAAGAAGCGCTATCTTCTTGGAGACCAAATAATGTCTTCTTGGGGTTCAAATATATCCCAAACCTTCTCGCACTTCTCGAAAACTTTCCTCAAATGTTCTAAGTGTTCTTCATCTCGTTTTTGAAAACACAACACATCATCAAGATAGATAATGATGAAGAAGCCCAATTCTTCCGAGAATGCTATGTCCATGGCTCTCTCGAAAGGTTGCTCCGCATTCATTAAACCAAAGGCATTTTCACATACATGAAAGTGCCCTATGGTGTAGTAAAAGTTGTCTTTAATTGATTATCGTAAGTATTTTAGACTTGATTATACCCCCTAATAGCCATCCAAGAAAGAAATTCTTTTTAGACCCCACCACCCTTTGCAAAATAAGTGATCCATCTTGGGTAAAGGGTAGTTGTCTTTCAATGAAGCTTGTTTTAAATTCTCGAAGTCTATACAAAGCCCGATTTCTCCTGGGCTCTTTTACTAATCGACACCGCATTAGACACCCACTGTGTAATATCTAATAGGGACAATAATGGCGCATCGTGCATCTTCATGATTTCCTTCTTAACCAATGGCAATCGGATGGTGGTTGATTCTACGCAAGCTTTTTGTTTGAATGGTTTTTGGTTTTCTTTAAGAGGGATTTTGTGTTATATTATTTCGCCATAGGATTTAAGATCTTCGTAACTCCATGCAAAAACACGTAAAATTCTTTAAAATGTACCTCCAAGTATTTGAGTTTAATGAGAGCTTGTAAGGTTTTAGACAAGCTTCTTGATCAATCTCTTTTTCTCACCGCCTATATTACATTCCTCCACTTCGCCTATAGGTTCCAGCTTCGGCTTGTTGGCCACATCATCAAAATCAAACAGCTTCTTCTAGAGGGGCTGTCCCTTGGGCGTACTCATCATTATTATAACGTGCAGTTTCCATTTCTTCTCCGTTTCAGATTTTACACTTAATTCTCGTTTGGTTTCTCTAGATATGATAGTCTCAAGGTTTATATCTACCAAATTGTGAGATGGTTCTTCTTCACCAAGAAAATTTTCTTCTAACGTATAGCCTCGTATCATGTCCGAATCAACTATGGGGTTCAAACTCATTTCTCGAATTGCATGAAGTCTTCTATTTGTTTATCTCCATCAAATACCCGCTAACATTTCTCGTTATCCTGGGATAGCCGGGTCCCAATTTTATCTCGAGAGGTGTCATCATACAGCATAGGGGCAAGTTCTAGCAAAGAAAGGCTAAATTGTGGGTCGCTATGTTTCTTTTTCTTGGGACAAAAATACAGTGTGTACTCTCAAATGTTTTTAAAAGATCAATGACATCATTTCCGTAGGCCCTAAGTCTCGGGGGTGATTTGCATTGTACCCCATTGATTTGCGTAATGATTAATTCGTAATCCCCCATATACACGATTCTCTCGCACCTAATTTTTTCAAAAGATGCAAGCCTAAGAGAAGGATTCATATTCCGCTATGTTGTTGGAACACCGAAAGTTTAATTTGCATGAGATACATTCCTCTGTATGATTATTTTTAGTGTTAGTGATCCGTACACCCACACTAGCATTTGTTTTGGTGCATGACCCATCAAAAATACATAGTCCGCAGAGGCAGAGTCAGCTTGGTGTCCGGACTTTGCATCATTTGATTCCCAAGTTTCTCATCGGTTTGAGGACCGCTCTTCGACCATCAAGTTTTAGGTTCAAAGGATTGATGACTTGTAGCCTCGAGACCTCGTGTTCACGACAGATCTTCGTATTACCAATAATCGTTTTACAATTTAGCGTTGTGTTCCTCCTCTTCATCTCGGCCTATGGATTCTCCGTTGAAATAATTTTTTCCTTTGTGAGTGCTTCATTATTAAACATGTGATAAAAGAATCAAGGCTCATGTTTATAGCATAGGAGAGGGGAGTTTTGAGGCCGTATCCCGACTTGTTACCGGTAGCATCGTATGTGGGATTCCTATAAAGCTTCCTAGTCCGATTGAAAACAGATAGTTGCATAGGTCATATCCATTTGCATGGTCCCTCGTAACTTAGCCCCCCAAGATCGTGATAAAATCATTCCATACTTTGGGGACATCGGCCCACAAAACATCCATGACTAAACATTTGGCTGGAATTTGGGCTAAACCAATATAGAGATCTTTAATCAATCCTGTACACTTAACTCTCGCTGAGTCAAAGGAGTACACAGACTCCTTGTAAGGTCCGGTAATTTCAAGACCCGTGCTTTCCATTGCCAGACGGGCATTAAATTATGGGAAGCGCCGAGTCATGCATAGCATTATGCACTTTGTCATGAATGTTTAAGCTACATAAAAGGGAGGGACAGACCTTCGAGCTTTCCTTCAATCTTTGGACCAAAAATGCTTCCGGTTGGTCATCACTAGGATTGAGAGTATCTTCATTATCTTCTTCTAAGTTCAAAGTTTCCTCAAAATTTTGGACCTATACACATGTTGGGCAAATTAACTCAACAAATGAACAGAGATTTTGATCTTTGAGATTTTCGTTCTTAAAGGCCGAAAAGGTTTTGACTCTTAAAAACATTAGTTGCGCCCTTGTTTGTCATTGGGCGACGCAATGATACTATTTATCTGTTTATTCACGCTGAAACAATGTTTACCAAGAGTAATAATCGAGGGTGCTAGTACTCATTAATGTTTACACTGCTTTTCGTTATTTTGAGTGTTTTTCTCTTTTTTTACATTACTGCATCAACATCCATCGTTTTGTCCTTTTGTTTGATTGTTTTAGACTTGGTTGCGCGTCGTTTTGAGAAGGTCTCCACAGAGGTTTTATTGTTGGGGGTTTGTTGATTAGATCTACTTCCTCGAGTTCATATTCCCTTAAAGGCCTGGCGTATTGGGTTTGCTATTTTATAGTAATTCCGATTATCATCTCTCCCGTCATCACAAGGTGTATAAAGACCTTGTTTTTCATCATAATGAACCTCAAAGTCATCATCATCTACCCCAAATAAGTTTATATCATCTTCGTCTCCGTTATTTGATCCGTTTGTTCAACTTCACTTAAAAGTTCAAGGAAAGGGAGGAATGACTCCGTCGATCATCTTCCGGGTCTCGTTTGGAGGCCGATTTCTTTTAAGATCTCCGATTCTCGGTTTTGGTCGTTTTGAGGAGCTTCCGATTTAAACTTGCTTGTGCCCTCTCTAGAATGCTCATTTTCTTCATCATTTCTTCCATCATTCTTTCCATCTTTGAGCTTTGAACAGAAGGGGTGGATTCCTCTCTAAAAGATACCTCTTTTCAAATTTTCTTCATCCTCGCTCTCTTCTCCAGGTTGACTTCCACAGAAGAGCACCTTTGCATATCTTCAAGGGTTGGCAAAAAATCTTTTCCCAGTGAATATGTCATGTCCGGATCAAACCCTTCGTGAAATTTGTTTAAGGCTGATCCCCGAGGAGGTTTCACGTGGGAAAGTGCACTATACACACCGGGTTGAATCTCGGGCACAACAAGCTTGCACACTTTCCCTGTGGTTCCTATGGAGATTGTTATAGCTTCCGGAAGGACTTGGAGAGGGTTCTTCTCATTTCCCATTTGTTTAAGAAGTTGCCTGAAGGGAAGGCTTGGAGATTGTTAATACTATGGGGGGTTAAACCTTTAAACCATTTTCTCACTTCTCCCCCCAAACTTTGAGCAAACAATCTGATTTTTGACAACGTATCTTTATTATCAATTTCATTTCTGCCAAGTAGTCATTCATCTTGTCCACATGTTGAGACGTCGTTATGGTATTATTAGCGCTATACAACAGAATTTTGACCGATAATCTTGTGGAAGATTGACTAATGGTACAGAAGGACTAAGGGAGCATACCATGCTACCATGATATGTGGTGGGGTGGATTTACAAGAGGAGGTGGGCGAAGTGGAGTGGTTTGAACAAAGGATGAAAGATGAACAAGTGGATGGAACAACAGAGATCTCTCGAGCTGATTCGATAAGAGACACCTAGATTATGTAAGAAATGTAAATCAGAGGTGTTGATTCTTCTATTCCCAAGCGTTTCACTTGTTTCAGGAGATGAAAGTGTAGGCTCATAATCTAATCGATCTAAATCACCAAATGACCTATTTCCTAGTCGGGTTTAATAAGTCAATTTGTGATTCATGAAGAGTCGAAAGGTTTTCGTGACCGAATTAGCTCTTAGGGTGGTCCGAAAATAGTTGAAGATTGTATCCCCAGAGATCGAAGAATTCTTTTCCGGGTTATCAACTATTTCAGGAGGATCCGGGCCGGATGGGCTCTAGTGTGAATCTTCTTAGAGCCATAATATTTATATGTTTAGACCCAACCAAACAGAAAATTTCAACCAGACATGACAATTCAGAGGTTAACCAACTGCTTTACAATTTTCAAATCCCACAACTTCTCTAACCGAGTTTGAATGATTTTATAATGATAAGGGTTCTTCCCAAAGGAGTCTTAAGTTATTCACTGTGATGGTGGAGTCGCCGTGAAGGTTCGCTAGAGGCGCTAAAGGAGTACACTGCCTGACCACGTTGTTTGTGAAACATTCCTTTTCAAGGATATCTCAAAACACAACAAACTCTAAATCCGCAGATTGACCGGGAGGACATTCACTCGTATATGTCACCCTTAAAAGAGGATGAGATCCAAAGGCTACCTGGCCCTTTCCGTACCGTATAAGAGCATAAGGTAAAACACATCAAAGACGTATACAAGAGATATAAAAACTAGTGTTTTACTACCAACTGAAATGTTTTGTATTTGGAATTGTTTATATTCAGGGTTTTAAAAGAATGTCCTAACTTTGCCTCAAAACTTCGCTACTGCTATGAAACAAAAAAGACAGCCTATCCTTATGGCTAAGCCGAGAACATTTTTCCATACATAAAAACTTAAAAGAATCCTATGATTGACCTAGTTTGTCACCGATTCAATTGATCTTCATCTTAATTACCATTTTCTTGCAGTGCTGGAAAAGGATGCTTATGACTCTCAAGATGTTAGGAAGATTCGGGTAAGCTTTCCTCACGGAAGTCACGTAAATGTTAGGTCTCCGTAACAAGCAAGATTGGAAAGTCCGATCACAAGAGTTAACATCATTTCAACCAACTTTGGGATTCTAGGATCTAGCTCGAATCCTGTGAGAGGGATCTTCCAATATGTACAAAGATGGATATTGTCTTTGAAGTTTGGGGTGATGATATTAGGCTAGTTATGAAGGTCAAGGGTTTTGTTTGGTTTTCTTCTTTGATGGTTGAAAATAGATGGCCGTCTCCGAGGCGAAAGATCTATATGCAAATAGGTTCAAAGGTGAGAAGTTGCAAGCGTGGCATTGCTTTGATTCTAAAGAAAGATGAGGGCAAGTTTTCAATCCATTGGGCTATGGAGTCATAAGAGAATTTAATTGAAACATTCAGGTTCAAGAGTAATCTATGGGGCAAGTTATCTAGGCCTAAGGATCTCTTTAAGTTTTGATTTATGGGAATGGGGTGATACAAAAAGAAAGGGAATTAACATGAAGAACAAAGAGCAGCCCCCAGATCCGGTAAGTACTTTCAAACTAGCTAGCCTTTGACCAAGCACTTAAGAAAAACATAGAAGAAAACTAGGATCCGGTAAGTACTTTGAAACTATCCAAATTTTGATACACTTCTAATAGAACACAGATTAAAAACAAAGGGAAACTTGAAGGCAACCTTTAGAGCAGAGCCAGTGGGCCGGGACTAACCCCATCCTTTCCTAGTTCTTCTTTACTTAGTTACTTCCAAGACAATCACCAAGATAACACAGAATGGCCTAAGATCCGATAAGTACTTTGAAACTGGTCACTTTTTGACACATCCTAAGGGAAACAGACAAATAGTTGAGCAAACAAGAAAGGGACTCCAGGGCTAACCTTTGATTTCCTCAATTCATTCCTTACACAACATACATGAAAGTAACATTTAAAAATAACATTCAAAGAAGATGAAAAGATGAGGAACGCCAAGATTCTATGCTTAGACTAATTAAATCATTTCTAAATAACAAAATTAGAAGAAAACACTGGGATAAATATTTTTCCAAATCGCAGAAGGTCATCGATATACGTAAAGCCCTAACACTCGTTAAATCGGTTTTTTACAAAGGAAATGAAACAAATTGAAAACGTAAATAAAATGACAAGTTCACAAAAGAATAACATCACCATCAAGATAGACCAGGATCCCATAAATAATCTTGTATTGATTGCTTCAAACCGGTTACAATCTTCGTATCCAATGTTTTAATTCACCCTCTCACAACCTAACCTATCTCGTTACAAGCAGTAGCCCAAGAGCCCATGAAACCACTATTTACAACAAGAGTTTTCCACCTTTAAACAAACACAACACTTCAAAGAATTAATGGATAAATCAATTAATCCAACCCCTCACTCATCTTCTTCTCGGAGTATTTATAGAAGGATGAGGAGGTGAGATCTAATAAAAAGATCTCAAATACAATTAATGCGTAATTAATGTCTTCTCCGGCTCCGGGAGGCTCGATGAAGAATTTACAAGGTGTTTTCTACCGCATTTATGCGCTTATACTTATGAAGTAAGCTCCTCGAAGGGAGCTGCTGACCTTTCGAGCCTCTCATGGTATCGTTAGGGTTACTCGTAAAACATTTTGTCATTAAATCAAAAGCGCAGTAACTTTGGTTGTTCCAAGGCATAATATCCGATCTTGTTCAATAAATTCATCCTCTAATTGAGCATTCGAGGCAATAGGTGGCACCGGCGGCACCGAGGAATCAATTTGCCTCAAAGTATGGCGGAGGCAACGTCCGATGAACACTTTTAGGTTTTGCTTTAACTCCGTGCTCCGAGCCGGATTAGCTTTGATAACCGTCTTAGCCGTAATCCCAATCTATCCATAAAACGCCGCTTCCGGTTCATCTCCGTCTTCAAAATCTCCATCCTCTTCCCCTCGCGTCGATGTTGACCCATTCTTCGGTGCTTTACAGGATACGTAGCTACCAAGGCTCATGAAACCTTGTTGATATATTTATTCTTCACCCCGCGGTCGATTCTCTCGGATTAATTAGAAGGCCTGGAGTCGTCACCCTCATTCTTCCGCATTTTCATTAAAACACGATGAATGAACCTTAAAACCTCGCAAAATACAAGAAAAATGAGAAAATTTCGCGTTATATGGACAGACCGCATCGGGAGGACGGCGAGAAAATGGAGCAATCGCAGCCGTCGATCGTATTGCGATCAATGACGGGAGCATTTCTCGAAAGTCGGGAGAAAGTGAACTTGTACCATGGAATCGGGAGAATGAATGAGAGTCGTCGACCGCGAGATCGACTTGCGGAGATCGACTTTCGGGACGCACCGGGAAGATTCAAACAGTGGGGGAAACCCATTAAAAGTCGAGCAAGAGACAGAATTCGCAACCGGGCTTGGAGCGGGGAAGGCCTCGGATCCGACGCAAGAGATTAATCCCGCCGCGAGGTGATGGGACAACAGATAACACGCGGGGCAAAGTGGGAGGAAGGCGTTTTGGGAATGAGGTGGGTGGACACGCGTCGCGCTCGGGGCCGTGTGGAATTGTCGTCGACGGGGAAAAACCGCATTTACGCGTAAAGCGGCGCGGATGAAAACCGGTGGGCGGAAACAGTGAAACCGCGCGGAAGGGGGTCCACTGTGTGGGCTCGCTCCCGCTCCGTCGGGATCTCGGGGAGCAATCGGCGGCTTTGGTTGATCGCGAAAATGTAAATTACGGATTTAAAATTTCCCGTTCGAAACTTTAGAAATGTGGGTTTTTGGTTTTTCGTGGAAAACGAGGCGAGAGGGGTTATTTTTTTCGATTAAGCGCCTAAAGGCTCGACCGCTGGTTCCGTCGAATATATGGAGAAAGATGGGCATGAGCTTAGCCCGAGGGGGCCGAAGAACTGTCAGACAGAAAACAGGCGTTTTTATATGTTTTTCAATGATTTTTGAAGAAGAAAGAAGGTTCCGATAGGCTAAAAATAGGTTTTCCACCTTAGGAAATGAGATTTATTGAAGGGGTAAGGAATATAACAGTATTTTGGTGGGGTTTTTATGGATGAATTTTAACTAAAGAAATGAAGGTAGGATAGTAGTTGTGAGGGGAAAAAGGAGGAGGATGGCAATACTTGACTAGGATTTTCATGGAATATCGTAGGCAGAGAGGAGGAAAAGCAAGTGTAGAACCAACCCGCAGTTTAGGATCTACCAACAGACTTCAAGTACCAACAATTTTAGGCCCGAATTTGTTTCTTGAAGGCCGCAAGAAAATTTAGCCACCAAATTGATATAATTTAAAAATATAGTGGCTACAATAGGTTCGAGGGATTTTCTTTCTATTCACATCAAATGGAGTCACATCACAAGAACTACCTCCGGGCCCCCATCTTAAATTTCTCCTGGAGATCGTCGAGAGCAAAGGTTATTGACTTCTCTCGAAAAAACAAAGGAATCGACGATGATTTTTCTACGCCTACAAACCCGCAAAACCACAAACCCGTTAAAGGAAACAATGCATGGATGCGGCAATGCTAAAGGAGGACTGCAGACAAAGTGAAAAGGATAGTGGCGAAGAAATGCACAGGTGGTGGTGGTGAAAACACAAAGGATTGTGAAAGATGAATTCGATAGAAGTTTATAACATACAAACGCTAAAATAAAATGAATAAATAGAATATACGATGAGGATAAGTAGGACACCGTGGACACGTGGAGTGAATGACAAGGATGGATGAAGGATGAAGAATGACGTGGCTATAGACCTAGCCAAACGGGGAAAATACAAACAATTATGAGCCACATGATTGATGAACGAGATCAACTAAAACAAGATCAATGAACAATGTGGTGGGCTAGGAGTGCGATTAGCCCGGTTAAGTCACGTGCAACTTGTGACACCACCGTTGAGCAAGGCCGAGCGATCCGACTCTGGGCCGCGATGGGATTTCGATGCCCGACCTTTGCCCAAACTTTAATGCGCAAAATGGGTGGTTTGGCACGTACCCTAGGACACGTGTCATGCGTATTTTTGAACAATACGTTTTGGAAGAAAACCGCCACTCGGTATAAGCGGTGCGGAATGAAACCGCCTAAGCCAAAGAATGCGTGCACAAAAGTGGACCCGCCACCAGAAGCAAGGCTCGCTCTCCATCGATTGGTTTTTTGACCTGACGGCGGAGATGAACTACTAAATAAGGTATGGACACGAGACTTTTGGAGCGACCCCCGTAGTGAATGGCAGCCGTTGGATTAATTCCTCACCAATCCCGAGGAGTCAACTACTGGGGCACCAAGGTTTGGACCTTGATAGAGTAAAGCCTTCGTAGGGGGAAATGCTTCACTACTTCGTGTCGGGTCACATGGTAATCAAATTGCAGGGGGATGAGACCTCAGGCTAGGCCTCGATATAACTTTAATCACAAGACGGAGCCTTTGTGCGTGTACCTCAAGGTGCAGTGGATAACGATAGACACTATATGGAGGTCTAAGGCCACGACGGGGTTTTAAGAGGATTCAAAAATGACAAGCAGGCCAAGAATTTGTATGTATGGGCTTCTACATGTACAACATCGCGCTCCATCTCGGGGACGACATTTTCATGTTGACATATCGAGAACACGCATCCCATCATTCCGTATGCAGCATTTTGTTCTTCAATCCTCAGGCTTTTCCGATAAATTTGTCGTCTCCTCGTCCCTTATTAAAACAAAACCGAATCAAAACTTAAATCTATACAATATGTTAAAACAAATGTGTTCCCAAATTCTGATCATTATCAAAAGTAGGCTCAGAACCGGCCATTGACAAAGGTCAAGGATTACCCCGTAAATTTTCTAACACGAATGTGTTATTCCCCATTTGTCCCGCAACTTAAATGACCTAAACATAAAGGATCAAATTTTCCATGTTTTCCCTTTTCGTCTTTTCCTCGACATCCCATACAGGAACTGTCTCAATCAAATTTTCTATCTTTTTGTATTGCCATCAAAAAAAATTTTCATTTTCTTCTGATATTCTCGCTAAGCTCTATCCACTTGGTCTTGTGTTTCCTCTAATTCTACTAATGATTAATTCTTCTAACCATATCATCCTGTTCTTCTTGACTTTCTTGAATGAGACATGCCACCGGAAAATCCAATTAACAGAAACATAATCGCTCGCCCATACACCAATTCATAGGGAGATTTCCGTTGCCTTCGCTAGTTATCCCGTTTTCCCGTAGAGCAAAATTTAATTAACCCAATTTTTCTGATTCTCATTTATGGTTTTCTTCAAGGACCTCACCGCAGTTTTGTCGAAGATTCTCGCCAAGCCATTCCCCCGTGGATAGTAAGTCGTGGAGTGATTTAATGCAATATTATACCGCCGGGCAGAATTTTACAAATTTATTGACTCAAGGCCCTCATTATCGTTACAATTCTTAGCTAGATTACACCAAACCTCGGGATATGATGTTCTTCCATGAATTGATGATTGCGTATCCTAGGTGCATTTTTGTGGTATGGTTTCCACCCATTTTGTAACTAATCCGTAGTCGTTAATATCCATTTGTGTTGGCCACTTGAACGAGGATGTATTTCTCCAATAAAATCTAATCCCCATTGCCGGAATGGTTCATTTACATGAACCGGAATTAGGGGGCAAGAGTAAAAAGTACTTTTGTCTCTCACAAATTTTTGACACTTATCACAGTTCTAACCCAATTAAAAACATCTCAAAAATAATTTTGGCCAATAGAAACTAGCCTTAATCCTTTATGAGTTGTAGCTCTCCAAATAGAATGCCCTCCACGTATTCCTTCATGAAATTATATCATTATATTTTCTACTTCATCCTCTGTGGATGCACAATAATAGTATGCCTCGAAGGATATCTCCAATATAACCGACTATTGAAACCATATACTTCTATGATTTATTCTTACAAATTTCTCCGTATTTTATCTTATCACAACTTGAGGACAACCGAGTGTTAAAAGATATTCAACTATCTCTTTGTACCAAGGACTAATGAGATATTTTATGTGTATCTTTTGAGTGGCCATCTCCATCGATGTCAGCTTCTTCTCCTTTCTCGTGCTCTTCTTATTTGCTATCATGGAAAAGTTTATACCTAAAGCCCGATGATTTGATTCAAACAAATTTCAATAGCCCCCGGCCTTTAACTATCTTAGTGGGCCTCATGTCTAAATCATATTCCCGTATTTTTGCAATCCATCTTCCTCTTTGCCTTCATTATCTCCTTGAATGAGGATATCTTTGACAAACATCGTAGGACATAGGTAGTGATGTGAGATCGAAAAATACACATTCTAAAAGCCTTGAGGATTTCACTATGGCATATGCCCTCGCTTCTCCAATATATTTTATTTCAATTCTCACATCATGTAATACCCGACTGAAAAAAGGCTATGTAATGCCTATATCCATCTTCATTTTTTTGTAATAAGACTCTGCCATCGTATGGGGTGACAAATGAAAATATTATAAATGGCTTTGTATAACTGCCCACTAGCACAGAGCCGTAAAATGCATGTTTAATCCTTGTGAATGCATCTCTAGATTCCCCGAGACCATTTTAGTTCATTATTCTTTTTCAACATATCACGATATGTCTAACTATCTCAAAGATAGTTAGGAATAAACCTTCTCAGAAATTGATTCTACTTAGAAACACCTCGTACTCTCTTCTTATTCCCGGGTAAAGGAATACCGTTTATAAATCAACTCTCTTAGGTCTATTTTCACACCATCTTTAGTTACAATGTGCCCTAAGAGTTTTCTCTCATCTAATGCAAATAAATATTTTGAGGATTGGAGAGAAAGACCATACCTTCTCGCATTTTTCAAAGGTTCTCTACAAGTGTTGATCGTGTTTAGTATCATCCTTGAAAATACCGTGATATCATCCGTATATATCACCGTAAACTTGTCCTCGTCTTCTCCAACAAAAGTTATGTCCATTGCCCTCCTCGAAAAGTAGCTCCCGCATTAACTAGCCCAAATGGCATTCGGCATACATAAATGTACCCCATGGTGTTGTAAATGCAAACTTTCTTCTCGATCCTCCGGGAACATAGCTACCTAATTATAACCAAAACCCATCCATCATTGACATTCTCGAGGCTCCGACCACTTTCGCAGAATGTGATCCATCTTAGGCAATGGATAATTATCTTTTAAAGATGCTCTATTTAAGTTTCTGAAATCTACACACAACCTTATTTCTCCATTTTTCTTTTCGAACAGAACAAGGTTTTCTACCCATTCTCGAGTATCTCAATGGCACAATTATTTTGGCCCCTTCGTAGCTTTGATTTCTTTTTCAACAGAGGGAAGCAAAGCAGAGATTTCCACCGTCCGAGCTTTTGCTTAGCAAGCCAGATCTTCCCTCGCAGGAATTCTATGCCGCATTATATTAACATCAAAGTTTTTAGGGTCCCGATAGGACCATGCAAATACATCCTCTATATGACCGAAATACCTAAATATTTCTCTTTATATCCTTCTAGGACCTTTCTTAGATAATTTTACAATTTTGGGATCAAAGATAAGTGCAATTCCGTATTTAAATCTTCCATTTGATCTTTCTACCATTTTGTTTGGCTACAATGGAACATCGTTTTTATCAAACAATCTTTCTAGAGGCACCACTCCTCTAGGTATGATATTTTCTTTAGCCGCAAGAGACTTATTGCCTCGCTATTTTTTCTTCCCATTTGTTTTCAGCAACATTTTCAAATTTTCCTCTTCTTCATTATCATCAATCTCCAGATTGAGAATTCTCCCACTCGTCTCCACGAATCTCTTCATCTATTCATCATCTTCGAATACCGCCGTTGCTTAATATTATCTAGGATGGATGGTCTATATCGTACTCTCAACCTCATACCTCAAAAGTGGGTTCGAGAGTGACGTAATGTGCTAGTAGCTACGTAAAATAGAATCGCCATTCCGCACCGCTCACTAGGCATGAACCGTATGTTAAAGGCCGAGAAGAAATTCTCCACCATGTCCCAAACTTCATTTCTATATGCCCTCGCCCGAGGATGTTTGGTTTGGCATTGATTTCGGACCCGTCTTACCACCAAATTGCCGTAGTCTCCCATGACTTTTAAACTTTGTATGCCCACATTCTTGGTCATGGTGTAATCCCAATAAAAGTGCTTCATATTCACTTGCTACTATTGGTAGCCTCATAATCTAATTTAAAGGACAAAGTGGGACCCATCTCACTGTAGGAGAGATTACTAACACCCTGTACCTCCATTGCCTTCTCTTGAATTTGCTCCATCAAATTGTAATGTCCAAATTTCTGATTCCCCGGCCCTTCAAGGCCGTCACTGATTCGACCGAAGGAGGGCTCATGGGCATAATTTTGATTTTCTTCTAGCATCAAACACAAGAAATCTCCCTTTTTGTTATAGATCGGTGAATTCTTTGAGCAATGTACCTTTATTACTACCTTGAAAAATTTAGTCTCTCTCGTATAACCTCTCCCGTCCACCAAAAACTGGGATGGTAGCATATGTTAAATTCATCTGCACTTACCCACCAATTTTTGTACCCTTGTGATCTTGACAAGCAACATGCCAAAGTGCTAGGGATATCAACCACCACAATGTCCATGACCACACTCTTTTGCTATAATTTGGGCCAAATCGACTCACTAAATCTTTAATCATCCCGAAGCATTTGAATCTTTTGGAATCAAATGAATAAAGGTCTTTATATGGGTGTAGATTTTCAGTCCTAGTTGTTTCATGATGGATAGAGTGCATAAGATTATGGGAAGCCTAATTCATCAACATACAATTGTGTAACAAACAGGTCATGAATAACTAGAGACACATAAAAAGGAGGAGTAGAAGGATCTACTTCCTCAACATGTGGGCCAAAGACAACCATGGGTATTTCTTCTTGAAGGTTTAAACTATCAAAGTATAATTGATATTTCAGAGGGTTGCCAAAAGAAGTAACTTGAGACCGATATACAGGTTGTTTTAGCAAATGGTCATGGGATTGGAATTTTACTTTTCTCAAGTTCTTTTCGAAACTAAAAGGTGGAGGGTGGCTTTTCTATCAATAACTTCTTTTTGACTCTTTATTTTCAAATCGAAATTTAATTTCTTTTGACACGTATCTACTGCTGAAGGACCGATCACTTTTGAAGAAGAAGGAACTCGGTCATTAGGTCGCAAGGGAGTATTTAGAGGACTCTTACCTTTTTCCGTGTTTCCTTTTGTTGCCGACCTCTTCCGAGCAGCATTATTTTGCGTGGCTCTTCTTCTTGGTCTTGAACGTGGGTCCTCTTCCTCGAATATCCGAGATCATATTTTACATTGAATTGGGCTTTGCATGAAATCAGCAAATTTCTCTACACAATGATCAATCGCTCTTCTTCTTCTTCTTGCAATGGGAATTCCATTTCATCATTGTTTGAGAAAGCAAGATTTGAATCTTCTAGTTCAATGCCAGTTGTGCCTTCAAGTGAGTCATCTCATACGGACCTTCTAGGTACAAGGGATGTGGTACCCGATCTTGTTGCTCCTTTGCTTCCCTTGGCAATATTTTCAATGGTGGTCTTTTATACTCGGGATTGTATCCTCTCGTTTGGAGTAATATAGAAATTCTTGGGAGCCGTATTCTTAGCCTCCAATTCAATTTTAACCATCTTTTTAATCATCTTGCTTATTTCATCCATCTTATCTCGAATCCTTCTCCCCGGTTAGAGGAGGAAACCCTTCTTTGCCTCTCCTCCTAGTTTCGTTCGTATTTTCTCTTTAATTTTCCAGCTGGAGGAAAAATTTACTTCCAACTCAAGAGCATCTAACCTGGCATCATCTAGAAAGGTAAGCTTTTTCCCTCAAGGAGAAGCACCAATCGGTGTCGGCTATGAAAACCACTTTAGTAGCAAACTTCCGTGAGGCTTCATCTCGTGAGGTAGTCTTTTATATAACTTGTTAAATATTTTAATAAACCTCGATACCCCTTCATTATGTTTCTTCTTAAAGTATTGAATTCAACAGACACATCCATGATCTCTTTCTTTTTCTCCCCATTTCCCCGAGAAACACTCCTTCCATTCTTTCCTAGGTATCTACAAAAACGTGTCCGCTAATGTCTTAAACCATTTTCTAGCTTCACCATCCGCGTAGACCGAACAAAAAAAATCTTAAGACCACATCCGCATGTTCAACATTCAAGCTTCTCGCAAAGTCACAAAAGACCTCAAGATGTTTCGTGCATTAATTTCATTTTCACCATTAAATCTCGGGAAAAATCTTCAAATAATCCCGTGGCATATCATTCAGCACTTGAGGTAAAGCCGTTGGAGCGTATTTATTTAACAGAAGGTAGGGACATTAGCCAATGGAGGAGGTGGGGCCGCAACAACAATCCGATGTACAAATGAGGAAGGGGAGGAAGAGGAAGGGGTATGAAATGTGAATGGGAGTATAATCGTGCGTGCTTTCCGAGGTGTAGCCGGAAACAATTCACGATTAACAGTGCTACTTCGTGACTTCTTTAACTTCTTCAACTGGGGGTAGGATGAGGGTTATCTTTGGTTCTAGAACTTCCCCCGGGTGGGCTATCTCGAGTAATAGGGATTTCTCCTCGCTGAGCTCTGGATTTTCCACTAGGATTTCTTGAGAAGAAGAGGATGGATGATCTTCGCTGCACATCTGTGGACTTTAGCACGGGCTGATTGTCTTTCTTTCCAACTTCTTCTATGAATAACTTTCCGTCGTATACAGAGGATGTATTTAACTTAGAGGACCCAACTCCTCAAATGTAGGCTTTCGAGGAGCCAGGACTACCAATAGATTTATCAAATAAAGAACAGTGGACTCGCCAAGGTGAGAGATATGCAACTCTTCAACTCTTTGTGTTCACCCGATTAGAGAGTGAATATGATTTGTCGAGGCCCAGGGAAACTGATATTCTTGAATTCGCTCCCCAGAAATGGTGCCAGAAAGATGTTGTAGACAATTATTGTCCACCCTAGAGACAGTCTAGAGTTTCCATAGACCAGTGCCTAGGACATCTTATCATAGAAAGGAGCTCATAATATAGCTTGGGTTTTCAATCCAAAAGCTTCCGTTATCTCTTGTAAAACAAGGAAATTAATTGAAATGGACCGGACTCTCTTATCGATACAAAGATAAGAATAATGTAGGAATGATGCAAAACTCCAATACAAAAGCATCGTATAGTTAAGAGACAACTTACCGTAAAGAGGGCTAGTTCAAATAATATGCCACGGTAAATCAAATATTAGAAAGTGGATGCAATGAAGAAACATGAAGAAGATACTAGTTATGATGAGTACGATACCCGTATACACAACAAACCATGGGCTTATCAATCTAAGAATCTGATACAGACAATGGCGCTTTAAAAGTACCTCCTCAAACAACTAATATAGCAAAAAATATGGATGAAAAGAACATGGAAAACGCATATCATGACTAGGCCTATTTAAAGTGCTTCGACTAATCCAAGTATGGGCACCAACTAGATGAATCCTTACTTAAGACCGTTGAGCCACTCGCATTCTAGAACATGATACAAGAAGATAAATATCATGAAATGAGATATTATATTAACACAGAAGAAAATATTACATGTCATGGGATACCAAAGACTGCATCCTCATTATGCTTATAACTCCTCCTCACCGAGACCCTACGGGCTTTGAGCCTTTCATACAAAAAGCTTTACAAGATGTATACAAGAACTTCCTCACCGCACGGCGTTTGTCGATAGAAATCACAGAACCACTCCAGAATGTGTCATAGTTTTTATGGGAGAAGCGTAGAAAACTCTAGAGAAAGGATGTAGGTGATACACATTTAATGAGCTCGATTTGAATAAAATAGCGGGAAAACATTCGCGCCTCGGACTCATCGAATGACTTTAAATATAAATAGTCGTAGCTACAAAATCTGCACTCCGGAAATAAATGCCGAGGATGAAAATCTCCTCATGAACAAGACACAAATAATAAAATATACAATGTTACGCCCTTTACTAAAAGGAAAAAAATCGCTGCCATAAAACCTTGAGATAACTTGTGGTTGTGCATAGTACTCTACGCCCTCTGTCTTTGAATTGAAACAGCATCTTTAATGCGAGCGTACGCATTTCTCGATCTTTCAATGATTTTTGTAGGCTGCCCCATTAATGCCTTTCTTCCGTCATAGATCCGCTCTTTGTGCAGTTTTCCGGAGGGTTCGAGAGATTTTCTTTCTATTCACATCAAATGGAGTCACATCACGACAACTACCTCCAGCCTCCATCTTAAATTTCTCCCTCGGAGGCTCGCCGAGAGTGGTGTTCTTGACTTCTGCGAACAAAACATTGAATCATGATGATTTTTCTGCAGCGTAAAACCTAAAACCCACAGGCTCCGTTAAAGGAAACAATGCATGGAGGCGGCAATGCTAAAGGAGGTGAGCGCTGTGCGACAAAGTGGCATGATAGCATGGTGGAAATGCGCGGTGAGTGGTGGTGAAAACCACGTTAGGATAGTGAAAGATGAATTGATAGAAGTTTACATAGCATACAAACGCTAAAAATAAAATGAATAAATAGAATATACCATGGGGAGGGATAAGTAGGAGTCGCTGTGGGACACGTGGAGTGAATGAGCAAGGATGGGACGAAGCGACGGTGGAAGAATGACATGGCTATAGACTCCAGCCAAATGGGGGAAAATGTATGACACAATGAGCGAGCACGTACGGATGGAACGAGATCGACCCGTTAAAACAACAGCCAGTGGACAATGTGTGGTGGGCGGAGCGCGGTCTAGTCCGGGGTTAAAGTCCGCGTGCAACTTGGGAGGACGCACCACCGTTGGATGAAGGCCGACGGATCCTCGACGGCCGCTATGGATTCCGCCTGGCCGACCTTTGCCCAAACTTTAGTGCACAGGAAATGGGTGGTTTGGCAATCGTACCCTGGGACACGCGTCATGCGATTTGTGGAATCATTGCGTTTTGGAAGAAAACCACTAGCCCGAGTATAGCGGTGCATAATGAAACCGCCTAAGCCAAAGGAATTTTCGGCCCGACAGTGCGAGTGCGGGACCTACCACGAGAAGCGAGGCTCCGCTCCATCGATTGGTTTTTTGATCGGGACGGCAGGAGATGAAAGTATGGGGGGCCAAGGCGTGCGGGCACGAGAATTTTGGAGTGACTGTGTGTGAGATGGCGAGCCATCGGGATGAGTCCTCACCAGTCCCGAGGAGTCAACTACGAGGGCGCCAAGGTTTGACCCTATGGATAGAGTAAAGCCTTTGTAGGCAAACGCTTCTGGCGTGGCGTCGGGTCGACCGTGGTAGTCCAAAACGAGTAGGGGCTGAGACGTGGAGCTAGGGCCCGGTATAACTTTAATCATAGATTTTTAGCCTCTGTGGACGGTGCACTTTACGGCGGGCATGATAACGATGCAAGAGCGATGTGAGGTTCAGGCCACGACGGGGTTTTAAGTGGATTCAAAAATGACAGATGGCCGAGAATCAGGGACGTGGGCTGACATGTACAACACCTCGTAATCCTCATATTTCCTGGCGAGAGGTCGTTTCTGTGACCAGCATAAGTAGTGTCATGCCCTTGAAAAATACCATCATTGCATCCCTTTCCATGAGGGACAGCTTGTTCCACGTTGATCATTTCCTGGCGGCAAACCCCTAAAAAACATCTATTTTTTTCCTTGGCGGCTGGTAGCCCGTGTGCTCTCGCACCAATGGGAAAAATTAACACTAAGCCTATGCTAGTTGAAAACTCTTATCCCGACACACACGTGCCTTAATCGCTTATGGAAATGTTTTTAAAAAAATAGGTGAAGTTTCGATTACAACAACTTCGTGGATGAGTCATGAGGGGTGGTTTCGATTGAATAACCACGACACTTCTCTCCTTTTTCCTCTTGTCTCCACCTTATGGGGAACCTCCTCGGATAAGTCCTCCCTTCCACTATTGTAGGGATCCAAACCTCCTCCTCTCCCCCATAAATATGTCCAAAGTCTTCCATCGATGAAGGAAATTTGGTGAGTTCGATCTCCGGAGAGCCTTCATAGCCTAAAGAATGTCACTGAGAGCTTTGAGTAGTCCCCATAGTATCCAAATCCGCAGCAAGGAGATTGATGATCGAAGAGAGAGAGCTTGTCCCCATTCCTCGACAAGCTTTACCGAGACGTATTCCATTAACGACCCACTTTCGAAGGAAGATCTCGAGCCAGTCGTGAGACCAGTGTTGTATTTTCCTTTTGTATGAATTAATGATAAGTGACTTTGGTGTGGTTCCACTCCATATTTTCTTTCTAGTATGATCTTTATGAGTTGTGTCTTTCTTTGACCGATACATAATTTCATATGTTGGGTTTTTATTCTTGTGTTTGTCGTTTTTCTTTGCGTGTGCAGGTGTGTTCGATCGTGGCGAGCATGAAGATTGTGATCCGCGGCGGAGCGAGGGAATGGGAGCGCTATCTTCTCTATGAACAACAACGTTGGATTCAAGGTGAAACTTCTTCAACAATTTGGTTTATTGTGGTTAGGAACTTGCACCTTGCAGATACTTTGATCGTTGTTGCTAGACCCCACCTAGGCTAGTGGGGATTGCCTCTCCGTCCACAAGAGATTTTACCTCTATTGGTGACTCCACCGGGACTCAACCATTCAAAGCCCTTCCAAATATTCAGCCATTCATTTCCTCTCTATCGATCAGCTTTAGTGCATGTTGATAGTCTACGAAACCGGAGAGATTCTGGGTTCGATCAAAGTGGAGTTGCCAACTTTGTTGTAGAGGTGTCCCTCCGCGGGACGGCAGAGCGATCCCTGCTGGCCGCGGGGTCAGCAAACAATCATGTCACACTAAGGTGTCACTAGGTGCAGGATTCCTAATTTCCAATAGACCAGATTGCGATGAAGGCCTGCCTCAAGGTGTGCAGCACCGTGTAGTAGAAGATGGGCGGCTTCCCGTTTTCACGACGCTCGGCATATCACGAAGTCACTCTGCGCTTTGTCGCAGCGATCGAACACCGCTACACGACAAGAAATACGACAAACACAGAGCGCAAACTCGATATATGTAATTGTGTATCGATCTTGAGAAGACACAACTCATGATCCATAATGAACAATGTGAGTGGAACCATAACCAATGAGTTTCTTATCATTAATTCATACGAAAGGAAAATACAACTGCACACGATTGCTAAATCTTCCTTTGGCGGGTTGTCGATGGAATACGTCTTGGTAAAAGCCTCGCTCGGGATGGACAAGCCCTCTCTCTTCGATCGCCAATCTCTTTTCGCATGCGAGTCCGGCTCTATGAGGACTTTATCGAGGCTCTTGCGGCATTCTTTAGGCTTTGAAGTCTCTTTGGAGACTAGCTCGCAGGGGGAAATGGCAAGCTTATATAGATGGTAGAAGGGGAGTTGGAATCCACAATCATGGGATTGGCCCTATCCTCGAGGAAGCTTCCATGAGAGGCGGAGAGAACTAATTCACTCTACATGGAAGGCAGCTAAGCCAAACATCCCAACTCGATTTAGAGTCTAGTCCAAGAGTTTGTTGGAGTCCAATCTTCACGCCATTTATTTTACTCCTTATTAAGCTCCGACGTGGGTACGACGACCGAGATAATGTGCCATTTGGCGTGCCCACTCTTTGGAGGATTTCCCCCATTAGCATGGGTATGACACCGAGTAGGTCACACCAAGGATAAAAAGGCTATTTTCTAGTGGTTTTTCACAAGGAGTTGTCTTTAAGAAGGGAATGAAATTCCGTGCTCTGGGGAATGTCATGAAAGTGGCCCTCGTATCATATCACCGGGCCACGGGTCAGCGAAATAAGCCCTCCAATGTGCGGGAAGGGAAATTGCAGAGACTCGGTGACAAATTCTTTGCACATGGTAGGCCACTGAGACAAACACCTTGCAAAATTGACCAACTCACCGAAAGAGGGATTGTAGATTACCTAAGTTGCCAAAGATAGATTCACGGTAGTCACAGGAGGCACCATCCACAAAACCGACAAAATGAGTAATAGACATTTCTGTACGATCGGGAATACCCGATTAGCGCGAAATGTGTGCTTACAAAGCACACCACACCACACACGCACATATGAAAACACTCACTTATGTACACACACACCACACAAGAACAACTCCAAGCATAGTACTTTTGAGGTACAACCCATTCCTAGGGTCAGTGCCGAACTCCTTTGTGGTCGAGTAAGCCCATAGGCCCCCATTTTTTAATACTCGCTTTAACTATATAGGGCCCATGCCACGATGGTCACAGGAATTTTCTCTCGCTCCAAGTTTATCCTTGTGCTTGGTCATACATAGGAGGACGAGGTCCCCTTCGATGAAAGAAGCCGTGGAGAAATCGATTGATCGAAGCGGCACAACTTGACCCACTGTGCTGACGATAACCAAGTGATACAGCGGCGGGTTTCATCCCGATCATTTCCAGAAATACAAGAGACATTCTTCCTCCGGAGAGAAGTTTCAGACAATATTTCCACAACCAACTTCGGGGAAGGAATTTCGCATTCCGCCGAAGACAGTACGCTTTCTGAGACCATACACCAATTGGAAAGGAGAGAATCTGGTCATGTTCTTTCACGAGATGTTTGACAAGCCCATGGGCCGAGAATAGCTCGGATATGCCGCTTGAGTTGTCAGGATACCCGATAATGAGGCAATGTGACCAAAACCTTTGACATGGCCTCGGCCTCGGCCGTTCGCTACCGGGGGTAGTAGTATGGAATTCGAGGTATCATGGCATAGGCCCAACTCGACGGCCAGCTTTAGCCATCATGTAATCCCGAAAAATGGGTGCCATGATCGGTAATAATGGCTTGAGGGACTCCAAAACGTGTAATAACATGGTTGAAAAGAACATGGGCGGCTATCTTACCGTCGACAGCCTAATGTAGGCATCGCTTTCGCCCCACTTAGTGAAGTAGTCTACGTACGACGATTATATAAGCATGCAGGCCGAGTGAGGGGTTGCATGTTATAAAATATATGCCCCATTTTAAGAAAAAGGTCCCATGGTAATGACAAAGGATGCGAGGGTAGGGATAGCGCATGCATCTTGCGCCGAAAGACCCGGCATGCATGACATTTTCGGTACCTGCAACAATATAGTCTTTGAATATAGATGGCCGAGAAGTAACCCGTAACTCAAAAATCTTTCTAGGAAATGGCACATATCTGAAAGCATGTGACTGCCACGCGACACGCGTGATACTCATTAAACGTCTCTCTCACCCCTCTTTACAGGGTCGACAGCACATACCGTAGGTGAAAAATCGGCTCCGACATGGTACAAGGTATCTCCTACAATGCGTTGTGATGGTTGAGATTTGACGCGAATCGACGTCGAGCATCCTCTTTTTAATTCAAACCGCAGCAGTGGATGTTTGAAGATGCACGATAATTTCAACATACCATGGGTCCACGAGTGTTGATGAGAAAGATTGCATCACCAAGGATATGATCCTCGGATTGGAATGGGAACAGTAGTCGCTGTTGGGAGAGAGGAAAATAAGATCGGAAAAGCCAATGATTTATGTCGACTTAGAAGTGGTGAACTCTAAATAGAACTCCCGAAGGATTACAATCCACTTGGAGTACTTTCAGCAGTGTCAGAGACAAGATATACTGCCATGGGGTTGCGATCGATGGCTCACTAGTCGATGCACGCAAGGGATGTAATGGCGAGACGCTGAGCGCCCCTAAACCGCAGCGAGGGCTAACTTATCGACATGAGCATAGCATGTTTTGATGTCAAGAATATTCCGAGATAGACGACAAACTACGTTTTCATTTCCATCCTCGTCATCCCATACTAAAACCATAACTATCGTACTAAACGCGGCGGTCACAACAAAGGGTGAAATCACGGTGAGTAGTTGGGAGGATGTATCGGCGGAGTGTTAACGAGCGACGTTTTGATATTATCAAAATATTACTCGGGCAATCTTGTCCCAATGGAAGGGAGCATCCTATTTCAAGAAGTCACATAAAGCCCTTGGACACTTCCGCATAATTCGGAGAAGAAGACGTCGTAAGAATTTGGCTTTACGCATGAGCTTCCGTAGTTGATGTAAAAAGGAAGGATGGGAGGTTGATGATGGCCCCGAGCCTTCATGGGGTCAAGGCGAGTTCCGTATTTTCGAGACGATGAATCCCAAAATACGGCCCAGAAATCCACACGTAAGACACACTTGTGAGGATTCATCCCAAGATTACAAGAAACCGCAAATACAGTGGAGGAAAATCGGCATAGGTGTTCAAGATATCGTCCTCATGCTTTGAGTACGAATGGGCGCGTAAAGTCATCCGTAGGATGACTAAAGCTCATGTGATGTATGTCAGTGGAAAGCATAAGACATAAAGCACGCTCAGAAGAGTGGCCGACATTTTTTTAAAGCGAACGGGAGCTTTTTTGTAGGCGAAGGTACCCCACGGATAGATAAAGGTAGTTTTGTGGTTGATCAACAAGTAAAATATTGATTTGATTGTGCACCCGCAGAGAAGCCATCCATAAGGGAACAAATATCACTCCCCGCACATTCATCAATGATTTGATCTATAAAGGAAGTGGGGTAATTTTTCGTTAGGATAGGCCCGATTGATGTCTCGGTAATCAACACGGACTCTGTATGGTGTCCTCGCTTCTCATCTACGTGTAACAATATTTGAAACCCATTCCGTGCAGCGAATTGGACTAGATAAATCCCACATTAAGAAGTTTTTCAACTTCTACCTTCACCTAGCACGCTATACGATGCACCGGGTGCTTCAGGCGTTCGACGCACTAGTTTCGCATCTCGGATAGGTAGGAATCTCATGCATGACTGTGTTGGGATCAATCCCGCAAATATCTTCATAGGACCATGTGAAAACATCTTTAAATTCATGAAAAAGGTTCGTATAAACTCGTATCTCTTTCGGGGAGAGCAAGTCACTCCCACATGAATACTCTTGACTACCCGGTTTGACTCGGGAGATGTCGATCGGCATCGTTTGGAGTGATATTACTCGGGGTTTCCTCCTCGAAAGGACCTCATGAGTCAATACTCGGTGTTTCGAAGAGGCAGTAGTGGGAACTCGACATGCAAAGCACTCTAGAAAAATCGCGACATTGCCCCCCGGAGCCGTGCATGAATGAGGAGTGGTGCGTGTCCATCGCTCCACGGTAGATATTCGAGAGACATTATTTCAACAATAGACTTCGTCCGAGAGGGAGTGTCACCCAAAGGGTTGGGTGAATCAGTATCGCCATAGCGAAGATTGAGAATATATATCGAAAGCCATGCTCGAACGAGCATGTTCGTGGAGGAGTGTGATCGGATGCGCCGACGATTTCGCAATAATTAATCTCAATTGGAGTTAACGACATTTATTCTCGCGGGAAGAGGTCACACTCGTTCAAATGAAGGGATGATCCAAGGGTCCCTGGATCTGGGAGACCATATTAACTTGAATGGTGTTACAATGGTGGTGCGGGAAAAATACCCATGAGGATGGGGTCCTGAAGAGACCGGGTCCCTACACGTCGGTAGAGATTAGATCCCGATCCACGTAAGGAACGTTGTTCTCGAAGGATGAGGTGAAGAAAGACAACAAATCCACGAGTGATTGTTTTCCCTCATGAGGGAGCTGAAAAGCCGAAAGAGGGTGGATGGAACACATAGCATGGTGTGAGTCCAATGCGCGCTAAGAAGGAGATTGTAGTTGAGCTTGGCGTCAACCACTTCCTACTTCTACGTTCGACTATCTTCCCTGTAAACGTGATTGGAAAACCTCGAGAACACCCAGGGGTTTCGATTCCTGACCATCAAATGCCTTTAAGGCATTGGGAGACGATGTAAAGTACCGGATAGCCAATGGCCTTCAAACGGTGGATGACGTAACACGAGTGGAAGCACCTTCATCCACGACAAACCTATGGATGTTGAGGCCATCGATCCCGACTTGGATACCAAGAGTGATTTGATGTGGAAGTTGGGATAAAATTTTCTAGGTCAAAGGTGAGAATATTAGAATCGGGAGTGATCGATTCCACCGATTGCGGACAACATAGCCTTCCATTGTGATGGGAAACTTTTAAGCACTTCCAATGTAGACATTTAGAAAGGTTCCCTATGCCAAATCCTCAACAATATGCAGATGCCGAGTGGCACGGGAGTTTGGATTGTAGGAATATTTTCGCATAACACCTTTTCTAGAAGGTGGCCTCTCACAACGAGCTTTTAGCAGTGGGCTTCTCAGTTTCCTAAATGACCGAATGGGTGGAGGAGGTGGGCCATCCACAACTTCCTTTCGCGCCCACTGGGCATGATCCAACATAATCCTTCGAACGCGTAGCAGTCCGAAATAGGTGCAACACCATTCATCATAAATACCGGGACCCCAAGTGGTGCGGATGGTAGAGGCTACTCAACCATTTGGGTGCAGGCAGACGAGAATGGCTCTTTGAGAACTTTCGCAGTCCCTTTGGAGCCTTTGTAACAGTAGCTAACTTCTGGTCGTCGAGGACAAATCTTTGGTATAATGGTCTCCTTCACGAGTTAGACCAAGTGCTTCGCTTTATGTTGGGAGACGTCATCGATATGAGGTTTAGAAGACTGCGGTTGGGCATCGGGTTTGGATTTTTCCTCTTGTCCTTATTATTTCTTTGGAGGCGTTTTCCATGAGATTAGCCCTTTGAACGGCATTAACCTCCACATTCTTACCCGAATCCGGGAGGGGCGGGAAGAGTAGAATTATTGGAAGAATTGGATTTACTCGCTTCCCATTCGAGGATTTTCGAGAATTTTGAGAAAAGAAACCAATAACACCGTCCACCACGGCATGGGTGGTGCTTGAGGTTCCCCGCCGTGGGAGCATCCCAGTCAAAAATATCATAAAGCATGCCATACTAAGAGTACACCGTATAAAGGTACGGGCACGCCGGCTAGCTTGTTCTTTAGTCACCATGTCCCCCATAGAAATATCTCGAGCGATCTTGTTACTGAAGAGGTGGTGAAACCAATGAGTTGGTAGCTGATCAAGTATATCAAACTTGATTGAGTCTACGATGATGTCGCCACTCATGAATCATGATCGGATATGTGGGTGGCTTTATCTGCTTCAAAGAAGTCGGAAGATGCGTCCGGATTCGTAGCGAACTCGGTAACTGAAGTGTGTCGGAAAAAGCCATGGATAAACGTATTGAAGTCTCGAAAGATGTCACGGGGTGATTCTATATACCACTTAGCGGCAAGACCGGTAAGGAGATGCGCATTTGGAAGAGACGTAGACGAATTGAATCATCCACCCAAGAGTTGGACAAACACCATAGATGGTAGGTCATTACATGAGCGTCCTCTCCAACTTTCCCTTCAAACTTAGAGACGCTCACGACTTTACCTTGGTTTGCGAACCGTAGGCCAATAAAGGATTGTGAAGAATTGGATCATTGGTTAATTTAGAAAATGTCCGAGGTAATTCCAAGGTGGCCGAGAACGACAAGCTCACGGATTGAAAGGCATGTCGGCCCTTGATAAGGACCCATACTCCGTACTCCACCACAGCTTTGAGCATATCCGCTTCATTGGTTGTGTCCCCGGGATTTTGACCATAGGGGTTATAGGTCGTATAATTAGTTTGATACGGTTGCTTTGATAACCAGATGGTACCGTTGATAATCGTATGTGCCGCGATTATATGTTTCGCCCCGTTTGAGCGAGATATGGATTTGTGGCGCTTTGAGCATAGGTATAGCCCGGTCGTTGGAAGGCACACTAGAACCTCGCCGGGTGTAAACCCGTCGGTGAAACGGTTACCTTGGAGACAACAACCACCTTGGGGTTGGAGTGGGCTCATCTGATAAGTGGGGCCTTGCCGAGCACGATAAGCAGGGTGCGATCGGACGCGGATTCGGCCTGCGGCATAGCGTAAAGTGGTCATGGAGAAGGGTCGACGAGGATGTGCGAGGTTGGCTTGCTGGGACGGAGCTGACACTGGTCGGAGCAGGTTGCTCGCGGTTGAGACGGGGTGACCCGGGCTCGAACGGGTTGCCCTAGTTGAACGGGGTGACCTCGACTAATGAGGAAAACTAGGTTGCGAGATGAGCCGGCTTGGCCTAGTGGTGGAATAGGGCCGCTATGCCTCGATAAACCGACTTTGACCTATAATAGGACCATAAGAGGGCCTTGCGCTGTGCAACATTCGTGTTGATAGGAGCTCGAGGTTGCTGCGAGGTTGCACCATAGGTTGAGAGGGTTGGATTTTTACGAGACCATACGACAACCCGGCTCATGCACTTTGACTGACCTTTATGGGTCCTTGGAGGTTTCCCCCGGTTGGACCCACAAGCAGGTGAGGACTTTCATAGGTTGACCTCGAGGGTTGTATGACCATCCTTATAGACTCGTACAACTTAACCCCTATTGGCCCGAAGGTTGGCTCCTATGAGGGTTGTCCTGCGCTCACAGAGACAACAGTGGCCGGCCTAAAGGTTGGCCCCGGAAGGGTTTTTCCTCGTGTGGGTTTGGCGGCTGCTCCGTGCCTAGGCGGACGGAAAACCTTTAACATGCGATAAGCCTGCGCAGGAGAAAATGTAGAGGGGTTTTCGCTCATCATATTGACGTGGAAAAATGTAGACCGGGGTGCCATCCTCGCAAGCGTAATGCGAAAAATAAGGATGATCGGATCTTGGGAGGATTCTATCGGCCTCGCAGTTCGATTTTTGTAGAGTAAACGTCGATACTCCTCGTAGAGAGAGATGTTCTCCGGAATAGCGGACGCTATGCATACATCTTCGGAAGCGACACGATCCTTACGACCGAGTAGTAACACCGGGTGTGGTACTGCGGCCAAACGGACAGTGGGCCCGACATGTACGCGATGCGACCTAAGGATGTGAGCGTGAGTGTCCCTGGGGACATCCCTAATGAAGGAATAGCGCAACTCGTAGAGGGAGTTGATATTCCCATAGAGGCAAGAATGGTCATAATATAACCCTACAGATCTATACTCGATGGAAGAGAAGGACTCGGCGAAGACATGATAGACGCTCCGAGGTTGTCCCTTCAGAACAATCGGTAATATTCACTAGATGTGATTTCATCACTAGGATAATGACTCAGATGAGCCCATATGCTGACCCTACGCTAGATCTTCTAGAAGATAGTGAGGACTAGGAGGAATAACAACAGGCTAGAAAAGGTGAACCCGATGTAAGAGGAGGAAATATTCCCCTACTCCAAATCCAAACCAGCATTGGACAAAGGGCCACTTGAATCAACCGGTCCTCCAAAGGGTAGCTCGGATAGGATCCCGTCCCCCGTCGAGAAACTTCGAGACAATGAGGGCTGCCGAGGTTCAAATCAGAGGATTGAAGACTTCGATGAATCGTCCGTGTAAGGACCAGCGTAGAATAAATTGAGGTTCACCACCGTGACAAAGAATGACAAGAGGAAGAGATCGAAACAAAATCACACGGCTGAAAAACTGAGGCACAAAATCAAACGACCAACAAGCAAACTCTAAATAGGGCATGTGATTATAGGTGATTTATTTTACCACATTGAAACTTAGAAACTTCAACTGTTTCATGTTTTAAGAGTCGAGAAACTGGATGAAAAGGTGACTCTATCTCTTCAATTTTGAAACAAGCGTGAAAGGACAAAGCGCTTGATGATCCTTTTCAAATTTAGTGAGTCGAAAAGATCAAAGTGATCAACTGCGTAATTCTAGAGCAAAGGGTGTAAATCGTATAGCCGTGAAGGCTGACAATATACATCTTGGTTTCAAAAATGAAAAGATAAATCAAACCAAGGGACTTCACGTACGTGCGGAGGGAAATCTCCCGAAATGATGTGTACGGTGTATCACGGGTATAAGGCGGTAGACTCGGCTTCCCTACGAGATAAAGGATAGTAACCTAGTGGGGTCTCCCTTTATATACGTGATGCAGTATCGGGGAGCACAAGTCCGTGACTAGTGTCGATGTCTAAATCCAAGAGGCGAACATGGCTACTAGGTATAACGACGCCGAACACATCATCTAGCCTAGACCTCTAAATATTTCGTTAATGTTTCAATGCTACCTTAAGGTAAATTGAGAAAAGAATTTTAATGTGATCTTCAATTATGTTTCAATTTCCGAGCCCTACCGAATGTTATGTCTCAAAATCCCCTAAATGCACACTACATGCCACAGTGTATCACTTTATTCGATGAATAGCTAACTATGGGAAGGGTTTAGAGCTTTCACACAATAACAAAATGATCACAAAACAACCACTAGTGTCTCTAATGCATGCTAATTGAAACTAAAAAGCTTTTCTTTCGAGTTACAAATCACTAATAACACAGAAGATTCAATTCACATTAACTAATCAAAAGCAAAAGAGATTTTTTTGTATTTTCAATGTCTAAGAGCAAAAGTGCACTAAACAAAAATGAAAAAACTAATGAAAAGAACAATTTGAGAAGTGATGAAAAAGAGAAAATATCAGACAAATTTTACTCAATGCCAAACACACAATCAAACCTCAAATTGATAAAAGTTCCTCAAAAGTCAAAGATGAATCCCAAAGACTCAAATGAATCATGTAATCTAGTCAAAATGGGAAAAAGAGGAATTCGAATGAAGAAGAAGCCAATCACTCAAATAATGCCACAAAACAATGGAAAACCACCAAGCGAATGCAAAGAAGAAGACATAAAATTGATTGATCAAACGAAGACCAAAAACTCCTATGGGAGGCTCAACACACTATAGCACCTAGATGCCCTAGGGCTAGAATGTAAAATTGATAGTAGAGAGGAAAACAACCAGATGAAAGGTCACACTCAATCAAAAAAATGACACCAAAACCATACACCAAGCTCGCAAAGCCCAAAAAGAAGCAAAACACTAGCACCTCATAGGATTGGTGCAACTATCGGCACGCAACTAGTGTCGGAAACAAAGATTGGCACGAGTATACTGACGCATGTGCCGTCCGGCATGGCTATCGGGGGAAAAAGCTATGCACGATCGGGTTTACTAATGCAAAAAAATGAAAAAAAGAGAAATCAAGGAGCATATCGAGGATGGTGAAGGCCGAACAAAAAGTTTAACAACACGGAAAAGAGTGAACCACGAGAGCTTATCGAGCGGAAAAGACCAAAACCAGCGTCGAAAAAGACAAGATAAACTCCGACGATGTCTCCCTAGAGAAGTCGCGAGCTTTTTGGAGGAGTAAATCCCCTCTCGTGGACAAAGGCGATCCCTGCTAGCCTAGATCGGGTCTGGCAACAACCGAGTCATGCTACAGGAGGCCTCGAAGTTCCCTGGTGAAAAATACCAAGATGTGACAAGAGGACTGCAACTAGTCCTATGCATCGTCATTTGCGGAGAATATGGCACTTCCATCCCTCACTATGGCGGATCACAATTATCTCGCTGGGCATGTTCGAACACCTCGTACGTACACGAAGAAGCAACAAACAAACAAGCATAAAAACCGAACGCATGCGACTATGTATCGCCCGTAGAGGAATGCAACTCACGATCATAAAACATGAACATCCGAGTGGAACCACAATCAAAGTCGTTTATCATTAATTAGAACAAAGAAAGATACAACATGAGCTTTGATGATGGATCTTCCTTTCGCGGGCTCGATCGCGAGGAGTACGTCGCGGTAAAGCTCATTGGGGAAAAGGACAACTCTCTCTCTCTTCGCCGTGTCCGCGATAATCTCCTTACAATTGATTTAGCTCTATTCGGGGCCCTGGCTTGCAAAGGGAAAATGACAAGCTTTACATAAATGGTGGAAGGGCGTGTGGATCCCTACAATGGTGGGATTCGGCCACAGACTCGAAGGAAGCTTCCAACGATGAGGTGGAAAACCACTTCCCCTACATGGAGATCTCTGGGACCCAAAACCTCCCAACTCATTTTAGAGGCTCGTTTAGGAGTTGGTTGGAATCAAAAATTCCACCATTTATTTTTTTTAAAAATCCTTATTAAGCTCGGAACGGGTGATAAACTAGGACAAGAAAGCGCCGGCTTGGTGCACCCTCTTTGGTGGATTTCCATTGGCGCGAGGGGTTGGGCCTGTCTGAGTCGCGCCAAGGCCAAGGGCTGTTTAGTGGCTTTTCACGAAATTTTCTTCAAAGGGAATGATTTTCCTCGTCGAGGGATTCCATTTAAGTGGTTTCGAGTCATGTCACCGTGCTCACGAGGTCGTAGAACAGGCCCTCCAATATGCGGGACAAGGGATTGCGGGGACGTGTGACAAATTGCTGTGGTACGCTTAAGGGTTAGGGTTAAGGTTAAAGTTAAGGTTGTGGTTATGGTAAGGTTAAGTGGTAAGGTTAATGTTACGCTGGGGTAAGTGCTGGTCTTATACGCTAGCGTTAAGGTTAAGGGTTTCGTTAAGGTTAAGGTTAGGTTAAGGTTAAGGTTAATGCTAAGGGTTTGGTCAAAGGTTAGGGTTAGGTTATAGTTGGAGGTCAAGGTTAAGGTTATGGTTAGGTAAGGTTAAGATAAGGTTAAGGAAGTGAGTTAAGGTTAAGGTTAGGTTAAGGTTATGGTTAAGGTGAGAGTTACGTAAAGCTGAGCAAGGTTAGGTTAGGTTACAGGTTAAGCTAAGGTTTAGGCCAAGGCGAGACGCTAAGTTTAAGGCCAGGTTACAGGTTAAGGCTTTACAGGTTACGAGTCTTTAACTTGCTTAACCTTCACTATAACCACTACCCTTAACATTAACCTTTATCTCCGTACCTGTAACTGTAACCTTAACCCCTAACCTTAACGTTAACCTTGACCTTAACTATAGCTTAACCTGCCAAACCCTGCATTAGCTTAACGCCTTAACCTTAACCTTGGCCTCGCCTCAACCTTAACCTTGACCTTAACTATAACTAACCCTAACCTTGACCAAACCACTTAACCTTAACCTTAGCCTTAACCCAACCTTATCCTTGTGTTTGTAGTCTGCATAACACCACCCAAAATTTTGGGTATATTTAGGTACAAGGTTCCCCTGCCTCGTCGCTTAGGCGCAAAAGTCTTCCACCCGCACCCGCAATCATCCGCATCTCGCCGGGACCTACTCCCCAACCCCTCATGGGTTGCCCTCGCCATCATGATCCGATGTCGTTGCAATCACACCATATGTGGGAAGGCTGGATCATCCGAGCGTGACGCCCGAACACTCTTGTCGCGCTCGCGCCAAGTGTAGCGAGGTCGCCATGCATACGTTTAAATAGAAACCCGTGTAGTCTTGACGAGTAAAAAGCCCTCCCTCTATCGTAGGTCATTAAGCATGTTGCTTGAACACTTCTCTTAAGCTTGTTAATTTCATGTGTTTCATCTCGTGGTCATCGTTATTAGAAGAGTAATTATGATGTTGTAATATTCCACACACAGTACTGAAAGTCATCGTTTTTGTTTGTGCAATTAATTAATGTTGCCCCATTATTATTATTATTCAAATCATTAAGACATGTAACTCCGTGGTTGTTTATTGCGGGAAGAACCTCTCTCTGTTTCGCACATAAGAAGCCAAAGTTTTCGGCAAACAAGGAGACCATTTTCAAAACAAGCCAGATGCTGGCGAAACTCCAAAGGAACTCACCGATCCGCCCAGGGTCGCCGGAGTCGCCGGTCGCAAAATACTGCTAAGGTCGCAGAGTTGCAAATCTACTTGGGTCGCGGTCGCCAATCTTCCGAGGTCGCGGTCACTGTAATTTTCCTACTGGTCGCGAGGTCGCAAGTTCAACGAGGTCGCGAGGTCGCCACACGAGGAGGTCGCAAGGTCGCACATCCGTCGAGGTCGCGAGGTCGTAAATTTTTCCTAAGTCGCGGTCGCAAGTTTACCAAGGTCGCGGCTCGCACTCAACGAGGTCGCGAGGTCGCAAATTCAACGCAGGGTCGCGAGGTTGAAAATACGAGGAGGTCACAAGATCGCACATGCGTCAAGGTCCCGAGGTCGCACAACTGCCACGAGGTCGCGTGTCACAACATCCGCTCTTGTCGCCGTGTCGCAACATCCGTCGGGTCGGCGGTCGCAAATCCCGAGGAGGTCGCAGGGTCGCACGTTGCCCCGGGTCGCAGAGTCACGAAGAGGGTCGCCGAGCTCGGAAGTCGCACGCGGTAGATGCGCTCGGGCGAGCGCGTACCCAGCGACGCACGACTGGGTCGCGGCGGTCGCAACAACGGCTGCGGTCGCGGTCACACCATACTTCGGGTCGCGAGGAAGTCCAACACGCTCGGGAGAGTGGAAAAGTCGAGAACCCCGCAGAGGAAGAACCTCTCTCTGTTGCACACCCTGAGAGCCAAGGTTTTCCCCAACAAACAAGGAGACCATTTTCCACAAGTAGATGTCGGCGAAAACTCCAAGGAACTCAGCCGACACTGCCCAAGGTCGCAAAGGTCGCACATCTGCCGGGGTCGCAGGGTCGCATACCGCCGAGGTCGGGTCGCAAAGGTCGCCGTGGCGAGGTCGCGGTCGCACGTCGCTGTCGCGGTGCCGCCAACTCGCCGACGGTCGCGGTCGCAAAGTTGCCTAAGTCGCCGTGCTGCAAGTTCAGCAAGGTCGCGAGGTCGCAACATAAGGAGGTCACTGAGGTCGCACGTCTACGTCCGAGGTCGCGAGGTCGCAAAAGTCCGCGAGGTCGCAATTTTACCGAGGTCGAAGGTCGCAAATTCAACGAGGTCGCGAGGTCGCAGGTCAACGAGGTCGCGAGGTCGCAAATACGCTGAGGTCACAAGGTCGCACATCCGTCAAGGTCGCAAGGTGCGTCACGGCCGCCCAAGGTCGCGAGGTCGGCAACATCTCGCCGAGGTCGCAGGTCGCACGTCCAAGGAGGTCGCAAGGTCGCATCGTGCTCCGGGTCGCACGTCGCGAGGTCGCCCGGAGTCGCGAAGTCGCACCCGCGCGGTAGCGTGCCCGTCTACGAGGCGACCGGCGACTCCGCCGACTGGGTCGCAGTGTCGAAACAACGGCTCCAGTGTCGCAGGTCGCAACCTCCTTCTGCGGTCGCAAGAGCAGCAACAGAGCGAGCGAGGGCGAAGAGCTTCCGGGGAAGCCCAAAGGGCAGATGACATGAAAGCTTTCCCTACGGGGAAAGTGTAAAGGTTTTTCTCTTTTTGGAAACTCAAGAGCTACCATAAACGATTGTGTTCGAAAGATTATACACTTCGAGCATATGAATATAGATTCTTGTTAAAACACTACTATGGTTGTGATGTGTTTTGTTGTGCGAGCACTTCAGCTGTGTATTCCTCGTACGCTTTCGAGAACATCCTATGATTAATGAAGCCGCACTCTTCATGTCATCATTTATGCATCATGGCTATCCGTGTTGTATCAATGATGTTCATTTTATCATAGTCGTTCTATTAATGGAACGTTAGTCGAACTATTTTTTTAGCATTTCGTTTTACCTTTCGGAAGTAAAGGGGTATCTTATCACATAGAGAACTAAAGCTGCTTTTGACGATCGAGACTACTCTTATAAGCATTACCCCCAAAATATGTGTTGCTAATGACATCTCTTGAGGTGTATGTGCTTTATCTATAATCTTGCTACGCATAGTGTTTGATTCGATGTTTAATACATCGATCCTATATTCTCGTATCAACGACGAATAAGTGTGTGTCCACACGGAGTTCAAACGTTCTTTTGAGAGCCCAGAAGGAAGTCGTCTTAAGTATTGCCGGACCCACGCCGCACGGGATCCCTACTCCAAAATGGTTTAAGGCTCTCACTTTGGGACTTTCTACCTAGGAGATCCCACAATGTTGACGACTAGTTTTCCAGCCAACATGCGGGCGCTAGGGAAGGAGGCGAACCTCCGACCAAGTGTTTAACAAGAAGAGCCGGATGACAGTGCCGAGCCTTTAGGCCTCGGCGGCTAATCTCAGCATCCGCTAATGGCTCGTTCCCAAATCATTCTCCCGAGATGTTTGCTCTGGAGTTTTATGAGCTCGGGATGCTTCATCCCCGATAAACTTGTGTGTCACTTGTCCCCGGTTAAAGATTTGATGGGTAGAAAATGGGGTGTCCATAGCAACACTATTCAGATTTTTGTGACTTTGGTGAGTGTTATGAAATTGAAAATGAAGGTTTCATTTGTTTGCTTCTTTCACTCACTCTCGAAGGTCGACGCTAAGCAATGGTGCTGCACTGTACGTGAGTCTTCCATCCATTCATTTCAACAACTCGCCGATGCAGAATTACAACAAGCTTTTCACATGTATGATTTTCTGTGACGTTTTACTTTAAAGATGAGATGACATCGGAATGGAACCTCGAGAATATTTAGATGAGTTCTCTGTACGCATTTGTTCATTGTTGTTTTGAGTTCCCCGAAAGAGCGAGGTTTCGATTGGAGGTTGTTAAGAGAACGTCGCAAGAGTCATGGCTCGTTTCACTTGAACCATTTCGGCTTAGCAACCCGACCCGAGGCCTAGTGTTCCCTACATGACAATCCGCAAGTCAACCGTTGTTCCGAATTCTTGAGTCTTTCACGTACCATGTCGAATCCGAACACCCCGGTGAGCTCATTATCTCTTTTGGCTCATGAAACCTACTCCGAGCCCACCTCGACGTCTCCTCGGGACTTAGTCCTAACGCGCTCACATTCGAGTGATGAATTTGGTTCACATTCGATTAGCAGATACGGTTCACATTCGGATGATGAATCTAGTTTCACATTCGGATTATGAATGCAGGCTTTAGATTCGGATTATGAATCCGGATTTCATATTTACGGATTATATGCATCCGGATCTCGGATTCGGATGATTAACTACGGCTCACATTCGCATTATGAATACGGTTCAAAGTCCGGACCTGCGACGCGGTTCACATACGTATTATGAATACGACCTCTACGCATAAAGTTTATTCCCTTACAAGGCTGTCAAATCATTGTGTCCCTACCGAACGTTGCGTGGACGTGCATGTTGAAAAGCAGTGTGATTAACACCCTCGCTGAGTCCAATCTTTTCGTTCATTATTTCCTAGTTTGTTTCTTAGATCTCAGCGCACCCGGTGACTTTCTTCGAGACATTCAAAAGTGCCTTATCACCATGCGCTGCAACAATCGTAAGCACACAAATGGTGTTTCACAATCACGGTCCAAAAATCGATGAATCTTTTAAATCTGGGACCGTCTCCGTCCAGAATCTTTTAGACATCCATGGGGAGCGATTATCTCGATTGGGCAACTAAGATGTCCTCTTTATTGATCCATCGCCTCGGTAACTCTCGTGGAGCTCGACATGCCCGTGTGCCCACAACTCGGCCACATATTCACGATAGTTGTAGCGATCACTCCTTATCCGAAAAGCATATTCAATCATATCGCCGAGGATTGTCACTCGCATCTTTTTCCGACCATATGGAGACACCAGTCGAGCCGATGCTTTCGCACTTTCGGAAGTTTCAAGTACCCATCGAGAAAATCGAAGGCGCCTACCGGCCTTAACCGTTTACGAGATGACCATCTACACCACGGCTCCTCCCAAAGCATAACCGCGGTAAATCCACCCTACCTTGGCGAAGATCCTAAAGAATCGCGATGTATCGATCTATCCGGCATAAGTCGACGACGCTACATTTGACCAGAAATTGATACACAAAGCCGCCGACGTTACGCAACTCACCATAATGCATGATCACATCCATTTGCCTCGATGGTCTCGCGACCATCAAAGTTAGAGTGCCCGCTCGAAGGTCCCAGGTCGTTCAAGGTAGTGAGGAATTGCGTGTACCACATTGAAAGTGGATTTGGATCCTCATACGACCATACCCAAGAGCAACCTCGGCCTGTTTTCAAAACTAGGATTCCTACGCCTGGATGCGCATGCATCATATGCCGCCCGACACTTTCTTATTGTTTAACGTTCCATAAGCGATGGTCGACACCATGATGAGTTTTTCGATCAACTCGAAACGACCCCATTCGTGAATGTGCTTGCAAATAGGAACTGGCTTACCCATCACCCCTCAAATCCAAGACCATGCACGTAATGATTTTGTGTCATTTTATCGATAAAGTTGGAGCTTCAAGAACAGTGTATTCGTCAGGTTATCGAAGATGAGAATAGCATCTGAAAGCTTTGCGCAATATTTTACTTCCGGCTTGTTCTATGGTAAGTATCTTCGATCATCTTGCCGTGGTATCACCGCTCCTCGAGTGAGATTTGTTGCTATCTTCGCACTTTTTCGGATACTGGCTACGATCCTAATCATTGTTGTTCTTGCAAAGGTCAGTGAACTAATGCGATGAACGCGCGACCGGAAAGGCGATTTTACATAGCCCCACCGCGTCATCGGTTAAACTAGGGTTTAGGTGTGAGGCTAGATAGGACTTGCAATAAAAAATTTTATAGTTTCAAGTTAATTAGGTTTACTTGCAAAATTTTTCACTTCCTTAAGTTTAAAAGTGTGTTTGTTGTTTTGTTTTACGATTGATATACTTCGCAACACTCATGTTACAAGGATTTTCTTTCATTTCCTTTTCGACTTTGCTTTGTTTGTTGCATAAAATAATCGGTCTTGCATTGCGCCTCGTTGCCACCTACTAGTCGGTTGATCGTTCTCGCACATGGCAGTGCAATGCCATCACGAGGCCTCGCCTTTTTACATTGCGTCGTACTCTCTCTTCCTCACATCATTTTCGCTCATGTCACCTCGCCACTACAAGAGCCCTCATTACAACCCTATCTCCTTGCGCAGTCTTGTTTTGCCCCAGAGTGTCGACAATGCATTCCATTATTTTGGCGTAGGTGGTGGTGGCTATCTCAAGAGGCAGCTTTCTCTTAGGACGATTCGTTGAAGTCATATTCTCAACAAGATGCCTATGAGTCTAAACTCATTTAGCCAGGAATACGAGCCGGTTTGTTTATGGGAGACCTAATGAGTTCAAATGACCCATGCGTAAGCCTAAGCCTTGTGCCCATCATAGTCTGGACATCTTAATGATCTGTTTTTGCACGATTTACCTGTTTGCTGATAGATGGGATGTGAAGGTTCGGCACAAGGGCAAACCCAAATCGGGATATCTTTTCAGTTTTTCGCAAAAGCACGAGAAACAACCCTCTCTTGCTCTTAAAAATAAGTCGGGATCCCTCATCCGCCCATGAAAAATAAGTGCCCACGAGCACATGAAAATAAGTGCCACCGAGCACATGGAAAATGAGTGTTGTAAGCAGGCTGTGAAACAAATAAGGGTAAAGGATCGAGAAAGGCTTCCCGTGCGAGAGAGGTAATGCAACGACTCTGGCAGGTCTGACCGGGCTCGCCGCGATGAGCAACGTTTGTGATTTCTTGAGTGACTCCACCGGGTCCCGTCTGGGCCTACGGCGACGGAGCAACACCGAAAGCTTGCTTTAAAAATCGAGAATAGTAAACCCGATGCTTGCTCTTCCACATCATCAGTGCCACCGGCGTCTATGAGCTTTCTCTTTGATGTGTTTCGATGAGCGGACTTAGTTGAGGCAGAGGATTAGACATCCGTAAAGGAGCGCGAAGTAATACAAAGGGTACCACAGAACTTGTTCAATATTCCTTGCATCATTATCCGGACTCGAGACTATTGTGGTGATAGTGACAGAGATCCCGGATTCTACCAAATGGTTCGCCATTTGTTTTAGCCGCTACAACACCACCCTAAATTTTGGGTATATTTAAAATTTCGGGTTCCCCTCGCTCTCTCGCTTAGGCGTTAAAGTCTTCCACCCGACTGCAATCATACTACATCTACGCCGACCTATCCCCAACCCTCATGAGTTGCCTCGCCATCATGATCCGATGTCGTTGCAATCACGCCATATGTGGGAAGGATCATCCCAGCATGCGCCCGAACACTCTGTCGCGCCGCGCCATAGTGTAGCGAGGTCGCCATGCATACGTTTAAATGGAAACCTTTGCGTCTTTGACGAGTAAAAGCCCTCCCGATCGTAGGTCATTAAGCATGTTGCTTGAACACTTCTCTTAAGCTTGTTAATTTCATGTGTTTCATACGCGTGGTCATCGTTATCGAAAGAGTAATTATGATGTTGTAATATTCCACACGTGTGGTCTAAAGTCATCGTTTTGTTTGCGCAATTAATTAATGTTGCCCCATTATTGTTATTATTCAAATCATTAAGACATGTAACTCGGGTTATTTTATCAGCGGGAAGAACACTCTCTGCTGGCATAAGAGCCAGAGTTTTTTCGCAGAAAGCAAAGGAGACCATTTTCAAAACAAGTAGATGCCGGCGAAACTCCAAGGACTCACTTTGATCCGCTGAGGTCCAAGGTCACAGGTCGCAAACCGCGCAAGGTCGCCGAGGTTGCAAAGTCTACTTAGGTCGCAGAGGTCGCCAATCTTGCCGAAAGGGTCCGCCGCGTCGAGGTTGCCCAAGTCGCGGTCGCAAGTTCCGCGAGGTCGCGAGGCTCGCAACGCGAGGAGGTCGCAAGTGTCGCACATCTCGTCAAGGTCGCGAGGTCGCAGAATTTTCCTAAGTCGTTGTGTCGCAAGTTTGCAAGGTCGCCCGGTCGCAAATTCAACGAGGTCGCGAGGTCGCAGACTCAACGAGGTCGCGGGGTTGAAAAATACAAGGAGGTCAGCAAGGTCGCACTTTGTCCGTCACAGGTACGCGAGGTCACACAACTGCAAGGTCGCGAGTCACAACATGCTGCGTCGGGTCGCCGGTCGCAACACCGTTTCGAGGGTCACGGGTCGCAAATCCCAGGAGGTCGCAAGGCCGCACATTGCCCCGGTCGCGAGTCGCGCAGGTCGCCGAGGTCGCGAAGTCCACACGCGGTAAAGTGCCCGGCGGCGCGACCCGCGTCGACCCGGCGACTGGGTCACGCAGTGCAGCAGTCGGCTCGCCGCGGTCGCAAAAATGCGCCGGGTCGCAAGGAAGGCGAACCGTCGGGGAGGTGGAGAAGAAGTCGCGCGAACCCCGGAGGAAGACCTCTCTATTTGCACATAAGAGCCAAGGTTTTCAAAGCAAACGAGGAGACCGTTTTCAAAAACAAGTAGATGCTTTGCGAAAATCCGTCGAGAACTCAGCGATCGCACCCAAGGTCGCCGGTCGCCGTCCGCCTTTGAGGGCTCGCCGGTCGCCGTCCGCGCGAGGGTCGTGGGTCGCACGTGCCTTTGCAGGGTCACGGTCGCAAATGCTGCTGGTCACACGTGCTCGCCGACCGTCGCAGGGTCGCGGTCGCCAAGTTTGCCTAAGTCGCGGTCGCAAGTTCAACAAGGTCGCCGAGGTCACCAAACTACCAAGGAGGTCGCAAGGTCGCACATCCGTCAAGGCCGCGAGGTCGCAGAGTCGGCGGTCGGCACTCTTGGCTACCAGGTCGAAGGTTCGCAAATTCAACGAGGTCGCGAGGTCGCAAATTCAACGAGGGTCGCGGCGAGGTCGCGGAAAATACAAGGAGGTCGCGTAGGTCGCACATACGCGTCGAGGTCCGCCGAGGTCGCACGGCGCCCAAGGTCGCAGGTCGCAACATGCCGCCTGTCGCGGTCCCATGGGTCAAAGGAGGTCGCAAGGTCGCACACTGTCTCGGGTCGCGAGTCGCGAGGAGGTCGCCGGAGTCGCGAAGTCGCACACGCGGCCGTGCCCGACGCGAGCGCGACCCGGCCGGCGGCGACTAGGTCGCGAGGTCGAGCAACAACGGCGCCGGGTCGCGAGGTCGCAGCTGCTTCAAGGTCGGCACAACCCAACAAAGAGCGAAAGGTGCGTGTGAAGTCGCGGAAGCCCAAAGGGCAAGTTTTGTGCTATAAAGCTCCCTACCGGGGAAAAGTGTAAAGGTCTTTTTTGGAAAACTCGAGAGCCTACATACGCATTGTGTTGAAAAGATTATACACTTGAGCATATGAATATAGATTCTTGTTAAAAACACCCACATGGATTATGATGTGCTTTCTTTGCTCGCGAACGACCGTGTGTATTCCTTGTGTCGGCTCAAAACATCCGTATGATTAATGAAGGCGCTGCACTCTTCATGTCATCATTTATGCATCATGCGCTATCTCCGTGTTGTATACGATGATGTCTACATTTGTATCATCCGTTCTATTAATGAATGTTAATGAACTATTTTGTTAGCATTTACGTTTTTACCTTTCGTAAAGTAAAGGGGTATCTTATCATAAAGAACTATTTCTTTTGTGATCGGACTCACCTTTATAAGCATTACCCCCAAAAGATGTTTTGCTAATGACATCTCTTGAGGTGTATGTGCTTTATCTATAATCTTGCTACGCATAGTGTTTGATTCAGTGTTTAATACATCAATCCCGTATTCTCGTATCATGTGAATAAGTGTATGTCGCGTGGTTCAAACACGAGGTTCTTTTGAGACCGAAGGGAAGTCGTCTTAAGTGGTAGCCGGACCCACACCGCGACGTGGATCCCTACTCCAAACGGTGCTTAAAGGTCTAATTGGGACTTTCACCTGGGGAGCTCCCAATGTTGGCCGGACTAATTTTCCGTCAGTCACTTTGAAGATTACACTTAACCCTAACATCCTTAACCGTAACCTCTCACCTTAACATAACCTTAACGTAACCTTTACTCCTAACGCAACCATAACCACTAAACCCGTAACTTTGAGTCCTTAACCCTAACCTTAACCTTGAATTTGCAACCTAACCTTAACCATAACCCTTTACCTCCATCGTAACCTTAACCTGCCTCACCTCAACCTCACCCTTAATCTTAATCTTTACCTTAACCTTGAGTTTACTCCTTAACCTAACCTTAACCTTAACTGTATCTTAACCTTAACCTAACGTAACGCTTTAACCTTAACCTAACCTATAACTCTTAGTTTCACCCTAACCTGTATGCCTGTCGGCATTGACCTTAAGCTTAACACTGAGGTTTACCCCTAACCTTAAGGGTTTAGTCAAAGGTTAAAGGTTAAGAAGCCGTAAGGATTAAGGTTAAGTTTAGGTTAGGGTAAAGTCAAGGTTAAGGTAAAGTTGAAGGTTAAGGTTAGGTTAAGGTTAAGGTTAGGTTAAGGGTAAATTCAAGGTTACGGTAAGGTTAAGTGGTTAAAGGTTAAGGTTACGGTCGATTAAGGGTAAACAGTTAAGGTTATAGTTAAGGTTAGGTTAAGGTTAAGGTTAAGGGTTAAGGTTAAGGGTTAGGATGAAGGCTAACGTTAAGGTTAAGGTGAGTTAAGGGTAAGATAAGGCTAACGTTAAGGTTAAGGTTAGGGTTAAGGTAAGATAAGGTTAAGGTTAAGGTTAAGTGTTAAGGTTATGTTAAGGTCGAAAGGTCAAGGGATAAGGTCAATGAGGTAAGTATTAAGGTCAAGGTTACGGTTAGGTTTATAGTTAAGGTTAAGTTTAGGTTAAGGGGTAAAGTCAAGGTTAAGGTTAACTTGAAGGTTAAAGGGTAAGGTGAAGGTTTAGGGTTACGGGTTTAGTTAGGTTTAAGGTTAAGGTTAAGGTTAAGGTTAAGGATAAGGTTAAGGTTAAGGTCAAGGTTGAGGTTAAGTTAGGTGAAGGGTAAGGTTATAGCGTTAGGTTAAGGTTAAGGTTAAGGTTATGGGTTTTAGTGAAGTTGGAGGTTAAGGGTGTTGGCTATAAAGTGACAATAGCGAGCTAGCAATTTTAGCCCTCAGGAATGCATCTTTCCCGAAAGACACATCATCCTTGACGATCTCCTAATGAGTTTTCCCGTGATAAATTTCCCTCTGCCCGAGAACTCTCCCATGTTTCCCCCTCTCTTCCCCTTTCACGAAATCCCCTTTCCATCCCAGTTTTCCCCAAATTTGCCCACAGAATGCCTACCCTTACCATTGGTTTCCTCAAAAGGTCCCCTCTCCGTCTCTCTATCGTTACCCTCCTCAGGCCTCAAATGCACTAAAAAGGGTTAAACACACTTTCGGACCATATAACAAGCCTCGGCCCCTTCTCTGCCCTGGCCCCACGACTCTTTCTCTCCATGTAAACCTATGTCATGACCGAGCACCGGCCCGAAGTGCGCTGGCTCTCCAAAGAGCATCGGGAGCGCCACGACCATTGATCTTGTAGATTGGACGACGATCGTTAATTCCACTGGCAGCCCGCATTTTCCGCGTTTAAACCATCGGCGCGGCCAGTCGCCGTTCATTCACCGCCGCATCGACCCGTCCGAGTTTACCCGTCGCGTGGTCCTCGCGACGTACTAAGAAGTTCAAAAGCGTGGTTTCTATCGCACCACCTTTCCGTGAAGCTGGCGCATGTTCCTCATTGGCCGCCGATTCCATACACTTCCCTCGCGACGCATGGCCCCTCTACGAGTTTCAAAGCGCTCGCTATCCCCATCGCACGTTATCGTCTACTAGAGTGCTCAAGGCGCGCGGCGGCACTCATTCGCGTCGCGGCCATTAGATCTTGGGAACTCCTCATTTGATGGTCATCATTCCATGAGAGTTGTGCGTTTAAAACCATGGCCTGCGTCCCGGCCCACCTGTTCGTTGTCCTCCGCCGTGTTTCCCACCATCGATCTTCTCTCGCAGTCCGACGATCGCCTCCGGACTCCTCCCACTATTGACTATTTCTTTGCGGCCATTTCCAGGGTCCCGCCACATCCACCTCCACGTGCATCCATCATACATTCACCCATTAAATTGCACATATTCATCCAAAATTCATGTGTTTTAAGGTTTTTTCCATTCGAGATTCTGCTCGCGCAGACATCGCCAGCCTCCACCTCGCAGGAGCCTCGCCACTCCATCTCCTACTGCATTTTTTCAGCTATTTCACCAACTCGGCCCGAGCTATTTTCATCATCTCGGGCGTACATCCATTACCCCACCCCTATAGTTTTCTTAATATATTTCTATGTTGTTTGCACGAGGTTATTAGGAGGGTGAAGAAATGCCATGGTTCAACATGCACCACTTCAATAGCATGTTGCATGGAAAATTAAAAGCCGAAAGATCGGGTGCTACAAAGGAAATGTCAAGAAAGGTATGCGAGCGGTATAAATTCCATCGAGAGGACAAAGTTGGAGACTTCGCCGGACTCTATCCCATGCCATTAAATCCCTAGATCTTGCCGTAATCGAGACATTTATGAACGCCGTGAAGAAAACCGGCTTACGATCGAGGATTTCGACATTCGACATTGAGTGTTTAGAGTTTTAACACAAAAATAGCAGGCAAAACACCAGCATCAATGATCCCACACTTGTATCATGCACAAAGGTACTGACATGCGAGAAATCAATGCATATCGAGGTTTTTACGAGCAGTAACATTTTTTCCTCCATGAAGGACGAGAGCACCCATAAAGTATTCAATCTGTGTCGTTTTCTCGGAGATATTTTCTACCGATATAGCCAGTACCGTCAAAGGCGTTTACTTCATCGACATGGAAGATTTGTTGTCATTTTCTTTACCTATTTTTTATTCACCAATAGCACCACACGGTACTACGGTCGGAAGCACACCAGAGTCAAATCGTAGTAGCGCCCGGTCCGAAAAGATCATTGGCTCACCCAAAGAACACGCAGATTAATACACAAGATCTATATAGAATGGGCTTCGACTCTCTTTCTTTTCGAATTTTAAATACCGCATTTAGTTCTCCCCTACCAGCTCTACTCCTCCCGAAAGCCATAAATTAATTAAGAACTCATTGTAATTGTTTTTTGATCGACTATCGCAGAACCGCAAGTAGTTTCTCTTGAGACACGAGCTCGTGCAATATGAGATTGCAAGAATGTGGAAAGAGATGTTTTCGTAGTCGAGTATTCAGCTATTGGCAATATTGTGCCAGATTGGTATCGTTACTTTAATACGACAAGCACATTTATTTTGAATCCCGATCCGCGCGCGCCGTGCATGTTTTCCTCGTCTACGTGTTTACATTCATTTCATTTCCGTTTCTATTGGCTTGCATCGAGAATATCGCATAGGATTTACCCTTGTTAGGTACCCTATGTTCTACCCTCCTTGCCATTAATGTTTCTCTTTCCGAATGTTTTATCTAAGGAATGATTTTAGTTGGTTTTAACGCAGTATTAGATGTTCTTGCTTTGCTCTCTCGATGTATGAATTAAAATGAATTCGAGTTCTTAGATGTTTCTTGTTATAGATCTATTTGGAAGACTTTGGGAACACTAGGGATTAGAGTTAGCGTCCACTAGGATCCTTGTATGACCCCACCGATTTGTAACTTTGTGCTACGCAACCGTGTTATCTTCTCATACCCTCCACATCATAGTCATATTGAAGACGTATCCTAAGTTTCGAGGACTAGCGATTGAAATTCTCCGCCTATTGATGGCAAGCAAATCCTTTCCATTTCGACTCCATTGCCCAATGGTTTGAATATTTCCTGGATTTCATCTCTCGCCTTATCCCTCTTTGTTCATTCTTGTCTTACATTGAATCCTTCTTTCCCCGATAACCCGACGACCAAACCAAATAATCAAACAAACAAACTCCAAGCCTTATAAATAGCCTAAAACCGTAACATTTTGAGCCTCAAAGACATATGCCTTTGACTATCATAGAGAGATCCTTCTCTCGGGACCTGCGAGTGGGCTAGTTCCCTGAGGTCGAAAGTGGTTATGATGTTGTCTCACATTTTTTTTCTTTTGCCAATACGGGGCCAAAAGCATGGAACGACATAATGGCGACTCCCACCGAGCCGGGTGCATTACACCTTAAAGCAGCCTTAAGCATTCAAAACACCTACAATCTCTTCGGTTAGATTTGGAATTTCCAAGCACTCCTATTCTCACGTCAACCTCTATACCATTTTGTTGCTTGTTTTCCCATACTCTTGGACAAAATACGGAAAGGGCGGGGTAGCTGCGGATCTCACACTCTTTCGCAGGTGACATATCACGGTAAATGCCTCCTAGTCCAATCTCTAGTTAGATTTTGTTGTGTTTGAAGATATCCTTGAAAAGGGACATCTCATAAGCAATCGTGGTGGATAGTGTACCCTTTGAAAAACATCTTAAACCTTCCACACTGGTGACTCCATGGTTCCTAAACACTTCCAAAGACTCCACTAGTGATCAAGATGGGCCTACATTTTATCTTGGTGCACATTAGACTACACTCTGGAAGACCAGCCTCCTTAAAAAAATCAACCACAGTAGAAGCTAATGTAGTAGGGTATCTGGCTGGTCAAGAAAGAAACATTCCGGCTTCTAGAACCATTCATACAAGAGCTTACCACCGACCCAGGTACCCACACACGAAATAGTTGAAAATCCTAAGAGCATGCTCCAAGGGAGCTCATACACCTAAAGGATCAACTATTTCCAAGCATCCATAGAGCTAATTACGCTCTGAGAAGATCTTACATGTGCTTCTATCACATTGCACCTTGACCTAGACCTTACCCACGTACCTATCTAGAACTAGTTCATTTAATAGCTTAGACCGAAACGTGTGACTCCCGATCTTCACCGATTCACCACCGCAAGGTGGTAGACACCTTGGAGTATAGACAAAGCACCCCTCCGTCTACACCTCCTGATTTACATTTCATACAAAACTTGGGGCTCGGCTACCACCGAGGTTCCGCTCACTAGTTCTCTACTCGGTATTATGTGCTAACCCCGTAATCCATATACCCGCTGCCCAAGCCCCTCTAGCTCCTCAAAGACATCATCATGGTAGCTTGGTATGCACTCTCTAGTTTTGACCTCAAAGTCCCTCTATTACCCTTGCAAATGACTATTTATGCAAAGATTCCACACTTCACCGCACAAAGAGTCCATCACAACCCAACAAACATGTGAGATAAAATGGAGGATTCTTTTGACTACATGGAAATTGATGATGATACGGTCACTAAAATGAGAATCTTTGCCCAAATCTTAGGGGGTGATGTAAAATGGTTTAGGGCGCACTACCTCCAGTGTAGCATAAATGATCTTCGACCATGTATCATACCTTCATAAACAAATGGGAAACTAGGGGAAAGCCTCACCGCCAAATCCTAGCGACGAATACATGACCCTTAAAAGAAACGCGAGGAGAGAGTGTTCGCATTATACAACAAGGTTCAACAACATTTATAATGCTCTCCCTCCACATATGAAACCTCCACGAGGCATGGCCCTATCAAAAATACCCTAAAGGTTTTGATGTGCCGAGCCTTGGCTCTGTGAGCTTAGAGATAAGGAATATACAACACTGCCTTTGGAGGAAACAGCGTAAAAGGAGCGAGAATATAGAAGCCAACTCTGATTGAGAAAAATAACAAGGCTCGAAATCTCGAGAGAAGGGTAACATATAGAGACGATAACATAGCTTCCACATCCGACCAAAATTATGTTGAGGTCTGTCTAAAAATGTGGAAAGGTTACAAAAAATGATGGAAAAAAATGGTTGTCCATGACCAGTAATCGAATAGAAACCAAAACTTTAGAAGAAACACAACACTCCCCACGAGACAAAGAGAATCAGTATCAACAAGTTATTCCCCCATTCCAAGAGAATTTCCTCGTGAGGCCGAGGGAATCATACAAGAGTCTCGGAAACACAGATGTGCTCTGTTTGAAATAGAAGATTCAATCCACACTATTATTCGAAAGAAGACCACCTATCGCCCTCTAATTGGGAGGAGTGGTTGGAAAAATGAACATTACGGATTAGGGTTTGAAATGCCACATGGTGCCGCATTGAAGCAAACAGTATGAGACTTAGAAGCAAAAAGAGTCAAGAAACCTGCTAAAGCCCAAACCTTTTTGAGACTACCGTAAAGGAGAGACCCGAGAAACCATTCTAAAGCAAGCCGACCCGAAGGTAGAAAAACCATCGCTGAAAGTTCTGGGAAGAATAGAGGAAAAAGACAACCAAAACGATCAATGCACAAAGGGAGAGCCGGCTAGCGACGCCTAGCACCGTGGTTAGTGCTCTTGATGGAAACGATCACAAACACCGCACACCAACAAAAATCAGCCGTCGACTTAGCCACTAAGGCAAAGGTGGCAAATAAAACGATGTAGATAAGAGCACATTCCCAAGAGTAAGTCCACTTTCAATTTGGAAAGTGAGGTTGCAAGAATTAAAAATCTCTATCCCACTTTCCGAGCTAGCCACTCGGGATGTATATAAAGGTCAGATTTTGAGAGATTTGAACTTAGGTGAGAATGGTGACTCTGTCAATTTCGAATGATGAGATCAACCTCGCCCTCTTTTTTGGTCCTAAGATAGAGGGGGAAGTTTTAGGAGTAGTTCCACCTTTCTACCATATCGACCTCAACAGCATTCATGAGCAGCGAATCCCGCTGCAATGCAATGCATGATTCTCGGAGCATCTCACAACCCAATGCCTAAGGTAGTTATGGAAAGACTAGGTCTAGAGATAACCGGACACCTCACAAGGATTTATACTCTTTTGACCTCTAGCAGGTAGCAAAATGCTTAGGCCTAATCAAAGATTTCCATGTGTGAGCTTAACTCAAATCTACTAAATGTATGGTCATGGATGTTGTGGTGTGCAGATGTTCCACCCAAGTATGGCATGATACTATCAAAGATCATGGGGAGCCAAGCTTGCTGCAGGGCCACAATGTAGATGGATGGCTCATATTCCACAATCCTAATCTTTGGCCAACTTAGAGACTCAGATAGGGAGACACAGATGAAGTTACTAGTCGCAGGGCCCCGAAAAAACTAGAAAATGCACCGTTTATTCGATACCTACTGTACCTGTGAGTTCCACTTCATCTTTTGTAAATTTACAGATAGGGCCGTAGTCCCAAAACGAGAGATACGCAACGGGAGAGGAAAAAGCTATGGATTTCCAACATAATGGCTGCTCGATGGTTAGAAGACAAAGAAGAAGAAAAGCCGCAACGAGCGGCCTCGTAGGATATGCGGTGGAGACCTAACCCCCGGTGAACAAGAAACGCGGCGTGAGAGACTACCCGGCGCATCTCTCGAAATTCACACACTTCGTGAAGAACAAAGCGATCCAAAGCCTAGTAAAGACCCTATAGAACAACACTAGTGGCAAACCCAACCGTAGGGAGATGAATGATGACACCGAAACCACAAGTGAACCCACCAGCGGGTGATGAAATTTGATGGGTCATGCACCCGAGAGGGGCTCTCGGAGCAGCGTGTGGTTACACACATAGAAAACATCCATGCTAAGGAGTCATGCCTATAGCGCATTTCACGTGCATGAATAACGCGCTTGAATACGAGGCTGCGATCCCGTGTCTAAAATCTGTTGAAGAAATTTGGGGCCCGTGGATATTCGTGTAGGGAGATTACGGAAATTTCGAGTCAGATAAAACAAGTAAACAGAAATACACAACGAAAACATCCTAGGCTAAGAGCATATAGGAATGACGCACATGGATCTATTGAAAACGATTTTTTGAACATACAAATTAGCGTTCGTTCTGGAGTCAAAAGTGTCATTGCGGATGGATTAGCTTGCTTGTAGCTGGATTTCATACCCCAAACCCCAAAGACCAACCAATCATCATTTCATTCGGACCTGACGTGCCGGACAACAAAAAAATATTGGCCGCTCTTTGAGAGGCAATAAATAGATCGAAAGGGATTTTCTGGTCGCAGAGAAATGAGTTTGAATTTTTTGATTTAGACTCCAAATCGCGGTAACAACCCAAGTGAAGAGTCCTCGGATGAGGAAGAAAAACACGCAACATAGAAATAAATTCTTTAGATGAACGGTAGTACCGGAAACTCCGGATGGAAAAGGTGAAAGAAAATGCGGATAGTGAAGAGGTAGATGTGCGTGCGACGAAAGACAAGAATATACCTAGAGGCTCCCTGGCACTAGAGGACCTTTTGACTCGACGATGTGGCCAAAAAGCCCACTATAGAACATGCGGACTGCGGTGTGGAAGAATGCAACTTGAGCCATCGAAGATAAGCCCGAATGATTAAAGCCGGCTAAGTCTTTACATGTGGACGTGAAGAAGAAAGACATTGACCTTTTTCAAGGAATTCATTGATGTGTTTTGCATGGAGCTATGAAGACCTAAGAGGCCTATGACACAAATATTATCCGGCAGAAAAATACCCTTGAAAGAAAATCGAGGCCCTTTAGGAAAAACTTCGCGAAATCAATCCCAAACAATTTGCCTCGGGCAGAGAGAGAGATCAAGAAGATGTGCGAAGCAGGTATAATTGTGCCTATGGGAGCTACTACTGATCGGGTATCAAAATTAGTGGTTGTGAGGAAGAAAACAAAGGATAAATCGAGATTGCAGCACAGACTTTCGGGAATCTTACCGCAGCCCTCACTCGAGGACAATTACCCTTTGCCTAAAATGGAACATATCCTTCGGAGGTAGTGGGCTCTAAAAGAATCTCTGTTGGATGGTTTTTCAAGTTTAACCAAGTCTTAGTGATACCATAAGACCAACTCGAAATAGCTTTCACCACTCCATGGGGTACCTTCATGTATGTGGAGATGTCTTTTCGATTGATGAATGTTGGAGCCACCTTCCAAAGAGCGATGGACATATCATTTTTAGATGAGATAGGGTAGCATCGTTGTTATTCACTCGGATGACATAACAATATTTTCTAAGGCGAAGGAAGAACACCTAGAACATCCGAGCGAAAGGCTTTTGAAAAAATGCAGAAGGTTTGGGTTGTCTGAATCCCAAAAAGACCGTCTTTCGGAGGCCACAAGAAGGTGAAGCTCGCTTGGCCACATTATGTCGAAAATGGAATCGAGATAGATCCCCAACGAGTCGATGGAATACTGCGGCATCACACGGAGAGCATCGGAATTACGCTCTTTCATTTGGAAGATTAACTTCCTTAGGAGGTTTATTCCTAAATACGGTCGAACACCTTAGGAACATGACTAACATCTCGAAGAAAGGTGCGAGGAGTCAAATGGACTATGGGAGCTAAACAATATTTTGAATCAAAGTGAAACTTTCACTCACGAGCTCCCCATCCTAACTTCAAAGTCGGTATTTCTCCAAATATTTCCTAATCTTTTCATTCGCCTCTAAAGCATCTACAATGTTGCCGGTACTATCTTGCGAAGAAAAACATAGAGGGGATATGGAACAACCAGGTGCTTTCTTTAGCAAAGCACTTAGAGATGCACCCTTGAAATGCAACATCATGGAGAAACGGAGCCATATTCCTACGATTAAGGCCTTGAAATACTTGCAGTGAGCATACTTTGCCATTCCCTGCTGCGTGGCTTATGTGCCCAACATCATAGTCAAAGACATCTTGTCCCAAGATCCAGGATGGGAAAAATGGGCAAGTGGATAGATAATGATCCTAGAATATGACCTTGAGATAAAACCCACCAGTGATTAAAGGTCGGAGACTTAGCTAAATTAATGACTTAATCAAACCTACAAGCCCTATACATTAACATGATAAATACCTTAGATGAGCAACAGGAATTTCCCGATCTCACTGTTGAGGAAAATTTTCATAGCTCTCCTTGGTATTACGACATGTTGTATGTGCTTACACACCTCAATGCCCCTCTGGGATTATCAAAGACGAGGGCCGATTCTTAAAACTAAAAGCCATAAATTACGCATTTGTGAATGAAAAACCTATCTTTGGATAATCCTAATGGCCCGTGGAAATGTTTGACCGAAAATGAGGTAGAGAGGGTGTCAAGAATTCCCACACCGGAGAATGTGGAGGCCACCCGAGTTGGAAAGCCCACGCGCCAAAAAAGAATACTCAAAGCTGGTTATTACTGGCCCACCTCTTCAATTATGTCCATAAATTGATAGTTTCTCGCCACTAATTCCCGGATCTTTGAAGGCAAAATAAAATTCCTCCCTTTACCCCTACAACCCATCAATGTTGAAGGTCCCTTTCTATAATGGGGCCTAGATTTCATAGGGGGAAATTCACCCTTATTCTTATGCTCAACACAAATGGATCCTAACGTACACGCGCATTACTTCACTAAGTTGATAGAGGTTGTGTCCACTAGAATTCCACGGATTCGGTCATCATTAGTTTCCTAGAAAGTCACATTCTCTCTCGGTTTGGTTGCCCAAGAAAATAATTACCGTAGTACTATATGCTTTCGGATCCAAAAATATGGTTGATATCACAGTACCAAATAGCACTTGGTCATTCAACTACCTATTACCCTCAAGGTAATGGATTAGTCTGAATCATCAAACAAGAGCTTGGTGATCATCATCAAAAAAATGTTGGAAGAGAACAAAAAATCATGGCATAATAGGCTAGTACATGCTTTGTGAGCTAAATGCTTACAACAAAAAATTCTATTGGCATGTCACCATTCCGACTCTGTCTATGGAATAGAAGCGATATTCCTACCGGCCTTGGGATACCGGTGATCAAAGCGATCCGGGAGATCCAAACACAAGAAGACAAAGCAGTGGTGAGGAGAATAAATCCAAACAATCCATCTCCGACCAAACAAGGAAGAAGTCTGGCAGAAGACGGTTGAAAGTTCAAGAGAATATAAAGAAATAGTTTGACAAAGAACCAAAGGCCGTCGATTTCAAAGTTGGAGATAAGGTTTTTGAAGTGGGATTCGAGAAGAGATAAAGGGAAGCACATCAAATTTTACGAGCTTTGTGGCAAGGTCCATCACCTCATCCGAGGCACCTTGTGGGTCCAAATGCTTTCTTCTTACAACAACTAGATGGTACGGAAGTCTGTTTGGGGGTCTCGTCGGTGGCAAGATGCTCAAACATTACTACTGCTAATTCACAATTTGAGTCTCCACTTTCCATTGTACATGCCATTGTGAGCTTTTTTATTTTCAAAGAAAAAGTGAAAATGTTACAAAGGATAGTAAGAGTTGAGACATGCTTAAAACATGAACCTCTCGGTGTGCAAAGGATTGATCTAATAAGCTCAAAGCACGAGCCAAAGAAATTAAAGCGAGTTGGTCCTAAGAATGCTCAAAATACGGACTGACCAAAGAAGAAATAGGAATCATCTCTAACATGCCCAAAAGATAGAGATTGAAATAAAGAAAAGAAGTGACTCTAACATGCATCAAATCTTGAGTCATAAAGGGAAGGAAGGATAGTTCAAGTTTCAGATTTCAAGAATTCACAGGTTTTGTTTTTAGTTTTCTACAAATTTTTGTCCATAGCAAACGCTGTTTTTTGTGCCTTGGATCCATGGCAAATTCGCACGATCCAATCTCGGCTTGACTTGTTTTTCAATTTCTATTGTAGAATGTAGAGAAAGAACTGCTGGACAATTTAATCCCGGCGAGATGCTAGGTTAGGTAGAGAAAACATATGAGACCAACAGATTAATACGTCTCATGGTGCTACAAGGGTAGATTTAGAATAGGTTTATTTTATTTTTGAAAAATAAAATGATAGTACCCAAGGGTATGCTAGTTCAAATGCACCCGTAGAAGAAAAAAAATTCTAGGATTGTCGGATGGGTAGGTAGTTTGGTGGGGAAAGTTTCCTACTTGATGTATTGTCTTCATAGTGTGGCGATCTCGATCAAAGTAAGAAAGGGATGTGCCAAGCGACGGGCGGCCTACTCCAAAGATCTATTCTCTGAATTCTTGACTCCTTCGAGAAGAATCCATCCCCATGTGGAGCCACTGATAGCCCCCTACAAATTTTTGACAAAGCAAAGCCGAGGGCTAAATTTGTTTTTGAGCCCTCAAGGAATGCATCTTCCCGAAGACACATCATCCTTGAGGTCTCCTATGCCTTTTCTGTGATAAATTTCCCTCTGCAGAACTCTCCATGTTGCCCCTCTCTTCCCCCTTCGCAAAATCCCCTTTCCATCCCAATTTTTCCCCACAATTCCCCCTTTGAATCCTACCCTTACCCTTGGTTTCCTCAAAGGTCCCCTCTGCCCCCTCTATATTGTTACCTCCTTAGGCCTCAGATGCACTAAAAAGGGTTAAAAACCCACTTTCGGGCCATATAACGGGCCCTCGGCCCCTTCTCCACTAGCCCCGCAACCTTTCTCTCCATGTAACCCTGTGTCATGACCGAGCAACGGCACCGAAGGGCACTAATCTCGAGGAGCATCGGGAGTGCCCTCGACCACGTGATCTTGCAGATCGGACGGTGATCGTTAATTCCACAATGCCCGCATGTTTCCCCATATAAACTACTAACCAGCGCCATCGTCGTTCATTCACCGCAGGATCAACGGTCCGAGTTTACCCGCCGGGTGGTCCCACGCAACGCACTAGTTCAAAACACGACGGTTTCTATCGCACCACCTTTGGGCGAGTTGGCGGTATTTCCTCATCGACAGCGAATCCATACACCTCCGGCGCGTAGCTTTTCGTACGATTTCAAAAGTGCTATCCCATCACACATTATCGTTTGGTATAGAGAGCACGCGGCGATATTGACGTCAGCCCATTAGATATTGGGAGTCTCATCGATGGTCGAGTCATTCGATGACGCTACGCGGGGTTTAAACCATAGCACCATACTGGCCCATTGTTCGTCATCCTTTGTCGTGTTTCCCACGGTTGATCTTCTCTCGGATCTTCGGTCTAGATTGTCTCCCACTATTGACTATTTCACTACCATTTGGTCCCGCCACGTCACCTCCACGTGCCTCCATCATATATTCACCCCATTCCATTGCATATATTCATCCAAAATTCATGTTTTTTAAGGTTTTTTCATTCGAATTTGCTCATGAGACTACCAACCTCCACCGGAAATTCTCCTGCCATTCCTCCAGCATTTTTCAGCTATGTCACCAATTGCCTCGCCATTTTCATCATCTCGACGCATCCATTACCCCCACCCCCATGGTTTTCTTAACAAATTTCATGTTTTTTGACGGGGTTATTAAAGGCGAAGAAATGCCATGGTTCAACATGTACCACTTCAATGGCATGTTGCATGGGATAGAGTAAAACTAAAGGCAGCACTCACAAGGAAATGTCAAAGAAAGGTGTGCGATAGTATAAATTCCATCGAAGGATGAAGTTGGAGACTTCGCGAGACTCTATCCCACACCATTAAAGCCTAGATCTTGCAAAATCGAGACATTTATGAAGGCGTGAGAAAAACCAGCTTACGATCAAGGATTTACATTCGGCATTCAATGTTTAGAGTTTTAACATAGCATTTTAGAGAAACACACCGGATCAATGATCCCACGAGATCATGCAAAGGTACGACATGCAAAAAGCAATGCATATCGGGGGTTTTTACGAGTGGCAGAATGTTTTTCCTCCATGAAGGACAGAAGGCCCATACAATATTCAATATGTGCGTGTGCAGAAGAGATTTCCTACTCGATACAACGCTAGTACCACCGAGCATTTACTTCATCGATGTAGCGATTTATTTATCATTTCTTTACCTATTGTTTATTCACCAGTAGCACCACACATTACTACGGTCAGAGCACACTAGAGTCAAATCGTAGTAATCCCGAGTCAAAAAAGATCATTCGCTCACCCAAAGAACACCGAGATTAACATCACTGGATCTATACGAATGGGCTTCGGCTCTCTTTCTTTTTAGAAGTTTAAATACGACATTTAGCTCTCCACCTACCACCTCTGCTCCTTCGAAGCTATAAATTCATGAAGAACTCATTGTAATGGTTGTTGATCGATTGTCAAAGAAGCGCAAGTAGTTTCTCTTGAGACCACGATCTCCGTGTAAGAATTGTAAGATAGGTGGAAAGAGATGTTTTTAGATCGAGTATTCGACTATTGGAAATATTGTCTTGGATTGGTATTTGTTTTATCATACGACAAGCACATTTCTTTGGATCCCGATGCGAAGTGGCGGTGATGTTTTTCTCTGCTCTGTGTTTACATTCATTTCATTCCGTTTCTACTGGCTTGCATCGTACATATTGGCATAGTATTTACCCCTTGTGGGTACCCTATGTTCTTCTCTCCTTGCCATTAATGTTTCTCTTGAATGTTTTTATCTAAGGAATGATTTTATTTGGTTTAACCAGTGTAGTGGATGTTATTGTCTCTGCTCTACGATGTATGAATTAAATGAATTCAGTTCTTAGATGTTTCTTGTTATAGAGCTAGTTGGAAGATTTGGGAACACTTGAGGGATTAGAGTTGTTCACTGTCCAATAGGATCCTTGTACGACCCGCTGATTTGTAACTTTGTGCTCTCGAAATCTATGTTATCTTCTCCCCTTACCCTCCACATCATAATCATCTTTAAAGATCCTAAGTTTCGGATGACTAGCCCAATTGAAAAAGCCTGCTGCTGATAGCAACATAATTCCTTTCTGACTCCATTGCCCAATGGTTTGAATATTTCTTGGAAACATTTCATCTACGCCTTATCCCTCTTTTGCTCATTCTTGTCTTACATTGAATCCTTGTATCCTGATAACAGCAACTAAACAAATAACCAAACAAACAAACCCCTGAGCCTTATAACTAGCCTAAAACCATAAAATTTGAGCCTCAAATACATACCTTTGACTATTAGTAGAGATCCCTGTCTGGACCCGGGAGGGATAGATCTGAGGTCTAAAAGTGTGGTTACGATGTTGTCTCATCTTTTGGTCTTACCCAATCTAGCTAAAACATGGGAACCCCCAACAAAGGGTTTGGTCAGAGTTAGGAGTTATCGTTAACGTTAAGGTTGAGGGTTAAAGTTAGGTTAAGGTAAGGTTAAGGTTACGGGTTTATTCGATTTGAGTTAAGGTTAAGGTTAAGGTTAAGGTTAAGTCATAACTATTGTAAAACCAGACTCAAAAAATAGAAGAAAAGATATATCAACGCCTTAGAAATAAGCCACTTCGAGGGGGCAACCTCCAATACATTACATGAATGAAAAATTATTGGATGATGCAATTACAAAACCTCCTTTCTATATACAGGGGTCCACGAGGCCATAATGTAATCCTAGTGGGGCCCACAATGTAATCTTAGCCGACCTAACAATAATAATTTAAGGGTACAATAATAACAATATGGGGGTTACAAGGTTACAATAAAAATAATAAAGGGGGTTACACCAACAACAATAAGGGACTATACTAGTAATATAGGCACCTAACATACCTCTCCTTCAAAAAAGTGTTGTCCTTCTTGGCAATATGTTTCTTATTATATGATTGTCCTTGATGGAAACTCTACGAAAAAGGATGCGAGATAATGATTTGTATGAAGAACTCGGAAAATTATCGAGTTCGATACAAAGTGAATATTTGGGAAAATCGATGTGAATAAGGACATGTTAAATCATGTGTGAATAATTTCGCTCTATTCATACATCTTGACAAACCTCTAAAGTTGGAGGGGTGCAGTGTCTTCGTAATATGTGTTAAGTATGTCACGAGTAAATCGAGTAAAGGGCGTGATGGATTCGATTTCTATAAAAGAAAGAGCTAGCTAATCGGTAAAGGATGTATTTCGTATGGTGGATTCGATAGGGTTAACTACACTTCGCTGAAGAAGGCAAATTGAATAGACACGATCGTAGAGCATGTTTTTTGGATATATATAAGTGAGTTAAATTAACATAATCATGCGAAGGAAGAAAAATTAAAAAACAGAATTATGTCTTCATGGAGAAACGTGGCAATGACGGAACACGGGCGGATGGAACTTTGAGCGAAGGAGAGAACCACGAGCGGAATGAATGAGTGAAGGGGTTTCCGATTTTTATCGCACCGCTTTTGACGGGCAAGCGGTATTTAAGAGGATGGGAGCGATTCCATAAAAATGAGTGACACGCATCCACAGAATGAATTTTCAAAACCGCCATCATCGAGCGCCATCGCATGTTAATGTCCAGCCAAGGGAAGCCATGCGATATTTTTGTGCGCGTCGATTTGGAGGGGAGCCATCGAACAATGGTCGTATGAGGAAGGTGCACGATGGATAACCATGGTATAGTGCGAGTGTGTGATTGGATCATTGATTATATATGTGGGCCCAGTTCTAAATTATATTAATTGGGACCTTTTAAACTAAGGTTTGCAAAGGATGTTGAATATGTGAAGTTGGTGAAATATGAAACATGTGATGTAATGAACGTGGGATAATATATGCGTTGATCTCACAAACACATGAAACCTAGGGATCGATATATATATATATATATATATATATATATATATATATATATATATGTCTTTGGGAGTACATAAATAAAGGAGGAATTGTATTAATATCTCTATCTCAGTATTGAGAGTATTAAAAAAGCCTTAGATTAATTATCTAATTGCCAAACCGAGAAAATAGAACAATAAGAAATCATTTAGGGCTTATGTAGACCCGTCTGGATTATCTAATTGATCCGTCCAGAGAATACCATCACGAGTTGGGTGGTTTTGACTCATAGTATTAATAAAGGCAAAAAATATATAAGGAGAAGAGAATTATAGTACGGTGTGTGCATGTGGAGGGGTTGTTAATGAATAAATCTCTTTAAGAGATATCTGCATGATTGAACTTTGCTTTCTAGAAAAATTTGAATTTATGATGCCCACTATCGATTTGATGAAAGTTCAAGATCTCTAGATCTAGAAATGATGAATCTCTAGGAAGATTTGAAAAGAAATAATGAAGACCCGACACAAGTCGATGAAGAAATTGAATAAATTTGGTGGATCAAAGGATTGAAGTCTTCAACATGAAAGTGGAAGTTTTTTCTCCCAATACAAAGCTGGTGTTAAAATCGGGGGGTCGAAGCTCCCATCCGAGGAGAGGTTGGTAAACAAGATCGGGGTTGGAGCTCCCTTCTAGTAGTGGCCGGAGAACGAGAGAAGGTTGTGGAGCCTTACGGAGTGGGTGCACGCGTGTGTGGTATAAGTCTCACGCGAGGCACAAAAAATTGTAAGAAGTTTTCTTTATAATAAATATTAGGCGAGACAACAACGAGTGGTGGTTTTCTCCCAAATTGGGTTTCCACCTTAAATGCTTTGGGTGTTCATGTGTGTTGCTTATGTGTGATGGCTTATTATGTTATTACCTGCTTACTAAACTTTTGATGAATGAATGATGCAATAATCTAAGTAAAGAATTAAATGCATAATAATATCTACGATAAAATGTTTTCGATCGGCTCTAAATACCGATTCACCCCCCCTTCTTAGTATTTTTCCCAACAATTGGTATCACGAAGGGGTCCTTACGAAAATCTTAGCCACTGGAAGGAAGATCAATCAAGATGAGCAAATCAAGATGGAATAGCATCTATCGGGCCTCCGCTCTTCGACGGAAACAATTTAATCTTCCGGAAAACAAGGATGAGATCCTATCTTCGGTCTGCGGGAGCGAAATGTATGGGATATTGTTGAAGCGAGATATCAATATCTAGTCGCAATGACCAACGGATCACGGAAAGAAATAATTATGAAACAAATGCAAAGGTAGTTAATGCTCTATTGGGAAGTCTAAAGCTCGAATCAGAATTTGTCAAAGTAATGGAGTTGAATACGACAAAGGCAATATAGGGACAAAAATCATTCTAAGTTATGAAGGTGATGCAAAGGTAAAAGGTGCTAAAATCCAAACTCTCGGAAATTCAATATGAGAACCTAAAAATGCATAATGAGGAGAGCATTGCATAATTTATTTTTACGTCTTGATGATATTGTAAATTGTATGAGAAATACGGGAGAAACAATAACCGAATCTACTTTGGTTGAGAAAGTTTTAAGATCACTAACGACAAAATTTGAGTCAAAATTTTTTTGCTCTTGAAGAAAAAGCGGATCTTCAAAATCATCGCTGTGGTGAAACTTCATGGCATACTAAGCGCACATGAAATGAGAAGAGGAGGACCATCTAAAGTCAAAGAAGTTGTCTTTAGAGCTTCTACAAAAAGGAAAGAAGTACAAGAGACAGAAAAGGATCGGGGTATATCTCAAGAAGAAGATGAGGTAAATTTTGTAAAGAAACTCCAACTTGGTACAGGCGGTTCGAGGTAAGCTTCCTTTCAAATTTTTTCTCGTGGAAGAGTTGGTCATTATGCTTGCTAAGTGTCCTCACAAAGAAACACATGAAAAAAGAAAGGAAAGTAGCAAGAAGGGAATAAGAATCGGTTTAGCATTATAAAAGTTACTATACTCATGAAGACCGTGATGGGTTATCCGACAGGTGAGGAAGAATGTGAAAAAGATCTTAGACTTCTCATGGAATTTGAAAAAAGAGGACAATGATTTTCTTGATGAAATCAATAAACTCGGAATATGCTTAGAAGAAAGTAAAATATCCATAGAAACTCTAAAAAAACCGACTTCAAGAAAAGGAGAAATTATAATGTGAAATAGTAAGTTTCGTTACCACTGAAAATTGTCATCTTGACATTCACGCTATGTGTATGAACTCATTATTTCTCATACTCCTCCCTTTTTGAAGTCTAACATACTCGAGTTCCTCATGTCAAGCCTTGAAAATCGGAGAAACGTTCCTAAAAATATCCTAAACTTTGGTGTCGCACTTTCTCTCTATCTTGCCCTGTGGTCCCGCACTTTGATGTTCAACTTTCCTGCGTATCAGAAATGCACTTTATCCGTAGTTAAAAGTGCGGACCCCTGTAAGATCAAAAGCGCAAGTAATTTCCAAAAAAGCTCAATAAAAAGTGAATTCTAGAAGCTTCCAGGAAAATATCTTGCGGTGATAGAACCGCTATTATGAGATGCATGTATCCACTTACCTTATGGAGCTAACCCCTTGATGTGAGGAGCTTATCCCTTTGAAGGAGGATTCTATCCCTTCATAGTTGGAACAAGAAACCTCCTCTATTCTACTATAAAAAAGAGGCCTTGGGTAGCCTCAAAGAGAGTTGAAAGCGCGGAATATTTGAAGTTAAGTGTCTGTTGAGATTCGATCTCGGTTGATTAAGACTTTCACGAGGAGAGATTACATACCTCTATTAGTCTTGTTTGGAGAGTGTAGAGCTTACTCAAATTAAAGGAGATTCTGCTTGCGACCCTACAGAAAGTCTGTGCAACATCAAAGCTCGGAGTTGTAAGGATTTTCTTTCTTTTTGAAATTAATACAAATATACTCATTTTTCTCAATAAGCTTTCAATCAATGGTTTGTTCATGAATTCCTTGATCACTATGATAAGAATGGTTTATGATGATTTCTATACAGGTGCTATGTAATATTTTTCTTGTTTGTGACTACGAGTTTACGAGGAAAAACTCCTTCATGCGCGCGAAGGGACAATAATGACTTCAAACAAGCACCGGACAAACGGTAAGTCCTTAACACCTCTATAGAGATTTTCGTAGATCATATATGCTTAGAGAAAGATTAGTATATTTGGCTATTTGTTGCTAGATACTTTTAGTACTAGGGATATTGAGTCTTGTATGCAAGACGGATTTATCCGCTCAACAAATTAGCGACCCCTTTCTGAGGAAAAGAACTTGTTGTTTTTTGGTTCTCTTTTATTTTGATTTAAGGAAACGATTTTTCCTAGTTTTTCATTGATAGACATCTGCAGGGTAGCTTAGGTTTTCTCTATTTTTTGAAAATTTTTAGATCTTTTATGTTTTTCTCTAGTTTTTTCCACGGGACCGTCACTTTGCCTTCCTTGCACAGGTGTGAGGGGATTCCGCTTTTTTTCTTTAGTGCAAACGAGTGCGGTACCCACACCTGTTCCTTCTACAAGCCTACGAACCTTGTTAAAATTTTGAAAAAAAATTAGATTTATTTCTTTGGTTTATCCTTATTTTAATTTAGATTTTTTTATTTTCATGCAGATTGATGATTGTTTACGTAAAAGCTTTATGTGAATGAATCTTAGCGGTATTGGTGTTTTGATGATTTTCTAGAAGTTTTGCATTTTGGATTGTTTTTCACTTGGTCTTTGTATCGATTCGAAGCATTGAATGTTTAAAATACCGATATTACATTGGTCTTTTGTCTTTTCTGAATCCGACACTGATTGTGAAATCATCCTTTATTGAGAAATAAAGTTGCTCGTTTCTTTGCAAATCTTCGAAAAGAAACTTTGTTATTGGTTTTGAATTTCATTTTTTTATAAAAACATAATTGAGTGCTTTTGATTTGTTTGTTATTTCACGAACAAAATAGATCCTTATTTTGTTGAATAACTAAGTAAAACATTCTTCAAAAACATTTTAAGGCTTTTATTCAAATAGGTTATTAAAATTTGTAGATCCTCGAAATTAGTTTTATAGTTTTGAGTATTTTTTATAAAAAGTTTGTAGATCTCTTTTGAAGAAAATATAGACTTCAAGTTTTTTGAAAGTGAAAGGATTTTATTATGAGCTTTGATAGTTTGTTTCATTTGAGTCATTGCTGAAAAAGACAAAGAATATTTTCTTTCAATTGTTCTTTATGTTTAAAGAAGGAATTGTTCATTAAAAGAATTGCATTCTCTAACTCTTCCTTAATTAGAATTTCATTGAAAGAGAAAATGTCAGATTATAATTTTTAGGTGCATTTTTTAGTGTTTTTTGGAAATTGAGTCTTCACACCATCGAGTTTCACTTCCGCACCCATTGACTTACAGAAATAACTCCTAAAAGTAACACTATAATTAAAATTCATATAGCAATCTTTTTTATTTTCTAGAGGCTCTTATCACCAACATATCTTAGGCTAGTATCTTGGAGTAGGAGTAATTAACTCTCCAAGGTAGTAAAACAAACAAGTAGACAAATATTGCGTGGTAGAAATAAACCCAATCGTAATTTCTATAATGCGAGAGCTTCTCTTCAAGAATTCAATCACGAGATCATGTCCGAGACCTTTGCAGGACAATCAGTTGTTTCATTGGGGGAAGATCGAATATTTTGCGTGTACTACTAAACTGTAAACCTCGGATTAACCATTTTCGAGGAGCCTACGGGGTCACTTGTCGATGAACCTTGGATTAACCATGTCGAGGAACCTTCAGGGGATTGAGATTTGTTACTCTATGTCATGCGTGGGAATAAGATCTTAGTTTCGTTCCCCTAGTTATATTTGTTACTATTGGTAACCTTAGTGTCCACAAACTTAAGATTATTTCCTAAGGTGACGGTGAAGGAAATGTCTCAACCGTACACGGAGCGAAGTCGAAATAGACTCACTTGGACTCTCGCGGGGGTTCTCTTCACACGAGATGGTTTTGTGAGGGAAACTTGTGCCGGTCTGTTTCATTAAGAAGGTTGTCGCGGTAACTATTCCAACCCTCCTCTCGTATTAAATTTCTACTAAGTTGGATTTCATCACCAACTAATGTTTTTAAGTACGAGGAGTTATTTGTTTGTGTGTGGTTTGAACTCTTATATTTTTAAGCGTGTGATTCAATTGTTTGTTTCTTAGAGACTTTAAGTTTTTTTTATTTGAAATTTTTTTTGTTTACGTGTGATTAGTTAAATAATTAATCGTGGTGGAATTTCGAGACAATCCCGAAGATTACAAGGGAAACCCCACAGATATTCACCAAGTCGACTTGAAGGGCTTCGCGCTACGGTATCACTCTACTAGCGGTAGGATTAAATCAACAAAGAGTCGAACTTCATCTATAGTAGTTCATCCTAGTTATCAAACACCCATAACAAGAACACATTCAAGAGCCAATTTCGAGTTTACAAGTTATTGGTAGTATTTCTCCCTACCCAGGTGAACTAGGCGACGAACACAGAAATCTCTGAACTCGGCTGAACAGCCCGTTTTTAATACATCTTTCGGGGTTTATTACTCCAACTTCATAACATCCTGGTTCACCAAGGGTAAGAAATATTGTCACTAATGATCTTCCATCACGGACTAATTTTCTATTGAAGAACATACTAATCAGACGAAGAGTTATCTCCTCCCAATTCCCTCAATCGTTAAATCTTAGGGAGCGTGAATCAATTTTCTACAACCCTATTCGAACTACGCTTGGTATTTATTCTTACCTGAATTTTTTTAGAGAATCCGGGTCTTGATTTTTCTCAACCTCGAGTTCCTTTTCATCCAACACCTAGATGTTAGTATCTGTCATCCATTATGGCGGAGAGTCATCCATGTTTTCCCAGTACACCGGAAATTTTTTTACATGGTGGTCATACGTTCCTTCGGGATATCGAGGCTCTGTACGGGTACTTTCTCCGGATAATTTCCTCAACCAATAGAACAAGTGTTATCATACGGTTTTATTGGAATTAAAACTGAAACGTCAAACGTAGAGAAAATTTTTATGATGTTTCGGTAATATTACCGAATCCGCGGCCTCAAGGTAGTCGAGTGCAGCGCACCTGGAGGGCAATCTCGTGGAAATCGATTACCGCACGGGGGGCAACCTCAAGGTAGTCGATTCTTTCGCTCGACAACCTTTAGGAAGTCGATTACCACACTAGGGATCAACCTCAAGGTAGATTTTTCCTAGGACAAACTGTGGAATCATATTATTTTGGGGGAGCAGCCCCCGAGGACGATGCATACCTCAGGAAATCAACCTTCGGGACAGTACATACACACACAGGGGTCCAACCCCAAATTCAATATGCTCCTCGGGGTCCTTATCAACCCCAACTTCAGATGTCTGCCTCGGGGTTATCAACCTCAAGGTCGGTACCCAATTCAAGGTTACCAACAACCTTACGGTCGGGTCATCTATTCAAGGAGCACGAAATTTACCACTTACTTATCAACCCTACGTCCAACCGGGTTATGGTCCTGCATGTTCAACCTTACGTAGGGACAGTACCCAGAATGAATATGGTGTGGGATCCATCCCGGTGTCAACAGACCCTATGCAGCGTGCCTTAACAACTCTGGATAGCCTTTGGTTTACGGTTTAACCCCAGCAACTTTGTCTAGCCACCTATTTCAAACTTCTGCACCTAGTTACATTCGTAGGTGAGCCTAGTTCACCTCAAACTCCACCTCAAAGCTGCTGCAACGTCTCGTTCAACTTTGTAACACCTATTTCTAGAGTATCTATAACTCCAAGTTCAGCCCTATCCCTGTATCCATGAAAATCACGAAGTCTCTGTGCAGTCGGGATCTTCGATTCAGAACTCCAGGTTCGAATGCCTAGAAGACAAGCTGAGTACAAAGTACATTTGTCACAAGTCAACCAAAATTCATGTATCAACAGTACCGAGGATATCCTCAATACGGTCCTGGTTCACAAAATGCAAGTTATCGATATCAAACCGTACCCTGTCTATACTTATCGTAGCCTCAACAACCGATGGTCCGACTAATCTTGGTTTTCCGAGAGGTTACACGATTCCTAACGCAAAATATGATTCCCGTTAGCTATCAGGTATCCACCTCTGAGCTCGCTTTGGCTACTCAAGGTTTTTCATGACCCTAGCGTCGATTTACCAATTATTGCAACTTTGGATTTACGATTTGACGCGCCTTACGAATGATCCGATTTTCTATTATCCGTCTTGCGGCTTCCAATGCGCATAAGTTGCCCAGGTGATATACCCAAATTCGAAGGTAAGTGGAGAGGATCCATCAAATCATGTCGTGAATTATCACCGTGGTGTGCATCTAATTCAATTATTGATGATTCGATTCACTTACGTCTTTTCCAAAGAACTCTTATTGGTCTTGTGGCCAAATGGTACATTGAGTTATGACGAGGCTCGTTTCATAATTTCGATCGATTAGAGCGCCTTCTTGACTCATTTTTCGGGTTTCCTATCGAGACACAACAATGGCACAAAGTATTAACTTCACTAAAGCAATCTGCGTCTACAGTATATTTCGATCATATTCATGAATGGCGACGTGAAGACGTTTGGTGAAAGTTTATATTCCGGATCAAATTTTGGTAGAATGGTTTGTTAAATCATTGTTACCCAAGATCATGAAGATGTAGCGAAGGCCGTATGTTGTTCCTGAAGAGCAAGTGATTTCTCAAGCTCGTACCTTGACCTCGTTTACACGCGTGGGGTACTTTATCATGAAAAAATCCCCCGACCTTCCAAGACAAGGTCGGATAGTGCTGCTGCTCCTTCGGGGTCTCATGATGTTGATGGCATAGATTGGTACGGTCAATACTACAAAAAGTAAGAAGAAATATATATCATTATTCTCTATTATAACTATCGCATTCTACGAAAGGAGAATCTTTCCTCGAAATTTCATGCCGACATTCACGTCGTAGAGACATCTATGAGCTAAATCTAAATCCGTGGTAAAAAAGAAAGAGAAGAGAAAAAAGAAAAAATTGAAAGAAAATGCGATAAAAATGAATCCAATGATGAAAAAGTACAAACCTCGTTACCCTTGTTACATTTGTGACGAGGATCACTTCACTAAGGAATGCCCATCGATGCGAGCGAGGTTGAAAAATTCGTTAAGGGTTCACAACAACCTTTGTCTGTCTTGAGGGATCCTTTCGACTCAAGATAGAAAGATGGTTGGTTCCACTTCGAGAGCGCTTTAGAAGAACCTATTTTGATGATGTATCATGTAAGGATTGCGACGAGATCACCAATTATGGTACTAAGAGTCTCGTTGATGGTAAAGAAGCGAGAATCTTCTAATGCAAATGCATCAACTACACCTCCTCCTGTTTACGGTCCGCTACGGATCGAGAAACAAAATCCAAAATTAATAATCGAAACCGCCCTGCTAAAGGTGTTCTTCGTAAATCAGCTTTCAATCCACATGCAAGAGAGTACACTCGAATTACAACATTGTTGAGGACTTAGCTATTTCCCTTCAATAATGTCGACTTTGGAAGTGCTTCAATCATGCCCGGCACTAGCGTAAATTGTTTTTGTCTGCTATAGGAGCTGTGGATGTTCGGGATTCTAATCTTATAATCTTCGATTTATAAAATAGTACACCTCATACGCCTCATCAATTGGCTTTCCAGGATACTGGTGTTAGTCAAAAACAGAGACCAATCTATCGGCTGTGATTGATGAGGGGGCTTCAATGTGTATTATGTCGATTCGGTGTTGGAAATCGCTTGGTTCTCCTACACTTAACCAATACTTCGATGATTCTTAAGGCTTTTTGATGGTCGAGTTTCCACCCATTTCGTATTTGCGAGGACTTACCCATAGGGGTCGAAGGTAAAAGCAGTAAATCTAGATGTGGAAGTGGTTGATGCCCCTCTAGATTACAACCTTCTCTAGGTTTTGCGATTGGTCTTATGCGATGAATACTATTGTTTCTTCGGTCTTTCGACTCATAAAATTTCCATATCAAGGAAAGATCATCGCAATAGATCGAGTTAACTTATTTCTCTTACGACCCAACCTCTGCTAAAACAATCCAGTACATTGGTAAAGAGGCTATCCCTTATAAGGTACGTTGGAGTAGGATTGGTTAAAGATTCTAGTTTGCTAGGAACTTTTTCCTTTCCTCCTCCTAATGTATCACGTGTTGTTGCCACTATTCACATGATTTCATCGAGGATACTATTATGTTTGATGATCCTTGGATCATACCTTCCGATTCCGAGTTAGATTCAATTGATGGCATGATGCCTTTGAGTCCATTTGAAATTTCATACCGGGATGTACGGTCACTTTCCGACCCCTTTTCAACCAAAAAATGATCCAATGAATGGGATCACGTGAGAATACGATCTCTATATCCAGTTTTAGCCACAACGACATTTCACGATGTTGTTCATGCTGACAAAGCACATTCATGAATTTTTGTCCATTGATGATTTATCATGGGAAGATGCGCATCAACGATCTTCGTTTTTACCCACGAACTAGATCATTTTGAAGATGATTTCGCTTCGATTTTTACTATTGAGTATGTCAAAGAACCCCGGAATCCATTGCAAAATCTACGATTCCCAGAGTTAAATTTGGAAAATATTTCTCGAACGATTCCAATTGACATTTCGGTAAAACCGGGGATAATTGAAAAAACATTCATATAGGCACTTGTTGTCTTTCGAAGATGAAATTCAAGCTTATAAATCCCTATTTCAAGAATTTTCAGTGATGTGTTTGCCTAGTCTTATGAAGAAATGCCGAGAATTGATCCATTAATCGTCATTACATGAAATCAAGACTTACCCGGATGCCAAACTTGTTCGCCAACGTTTACATCGGATACATCCTAGAAAAAGACTGCTACCATTAAAGCGGAAGTTGAAAAATTGCTGGCGTGAGAGTTTCATTTACCCAATTCCCTTAACGGATTGGGTATCAAATATTGTTCATGTAACTAAAAAAACAAGGAACGATATCAGTATGTATCGATTATAGGGATATTAATCGAGCTTGTCCCAAAGACAGTTTATCCAACTCCCTATATACGATCAGATAATCGATGATTGTCTTTGAGTAGCGAAATGTTTTCTTTTATGGATGGCTTTTCCGGAGTATAATCAAATAAACATACTCCCTTCGATCATCAAAAACAACTTTTATTTGTCCATGGGGGATGTTTGCGTTATACGCAAACTACCCTTTGGTTTGAAGAAACTACTAGAGAAACTTTTTTCAAAAGGCAATGTCTTGTCGTTTCATGACATTAAGCACATTGTGCGAGTTGTATCTCGATGATTTGCTCATTCATCAAGCAGGGAGCGACCATCTCACACACTTACGAGCTATCTTTATGAGATGTCAGGCATTATAAAATTGGGCGAATCCACACAAATGTGTTTTTGTGTGTAGAGTCGGGGTCGTTTCATCGGGCTTTGTTGTCTCGAAATCGGGCACTCGCGTCGATCCCTCGAAGGTTGAAGCTATTGTTAAATTACCTCCTCCTTCGACTTTACGCCAACTCCAAAGTTTGCGGGGAAAGCAAACTTTTGTACGTCGGTTCATTCCTAACTATGCCGAGCTTACAAAGGGTTTCACCCAGTTGTTGAAACAAAATATTCCATTCTTTTGGGATGAGATCGGCTAGATTGATCTTTTGATGCACTTAAACACGTGTTAACCCATGCACGGTGTGCATCCTCCCAACTACAACCAGGATTACATTTTGTACCTCGTTGCTTCTCATTCCACCATTGGGATGGTGTTAGTTCGAGAAGATTAACCTCATACGTAAACATGTGATTTACTATCTTAGTCGGAATGCTGCATCCAACCGAGATCAAATACACACATGTGTAGAGAAATTTGCATTAGCATCTGTCCAAGTTGTCTAGTGATTTAGGCACTACATCTTGTTACGTAAAACCACGATAATTTACGATTGCAACCCTATGATGTATATTTTAACCAAAAAAATTTCTAGGGAGCAAGTATTCCAAATGGATAGTTATCCTACTGGGAATTTGACTTGGAGTTTGAGAAATCCAAGGCAAAAGAAATCTTTAGTATTTGCTGAGCGGTGTGTGATTGTCCCTCTGCGATCTCTGAGCGTGGCGAAGAGCCCACTGTGGACGAATCTTTGTTTCTTATCATTACTCTCGATCCATGGTATGGAGATATTATTGTTTATCTCTAAACCCAATCTTTTCGGCCTGCAATCTCACGATCTCGGCGATGAAAAATATGCTTCCAATCCCGACAGTATAATATCGTTGGTGATACACTTCATCGTCGTCGGAGCGGATTCGGTTTTTCGACGCTATCTTGTTCATGAAGAAGCTGAAAAGGTGTTAAATGATTTCCATTACGGAGCATGTGGTGGTCATATGTCCGTATGACACAACCAAAATATATTGCATGCCGATTATTTCTATCCATCATTATTCAAAGATTGTATTTATGCGGTCCAGAAAATACCACAATTGTCAACTTTTTGATCATAAGATGTGCACACCACCCGCTCCTCTTCATCCCATAATTGTTGTTGGTCCTTTCAAGAAATGAGGGTATCAATTTTATTACATGTAACCCTCACTCGGGCGGGGGGCATGCATATATTATCTTAGCGGTAGATTATTTTACTAAGTGGGCGAGCGATGCCTACATTTTTGGGTGACGTGAAAAAAAGCTCGTTGAAACTTTCATATTTAATCACATAATTTCTAGGTTCGGTGTTCCTCAAGCCATTATTATAGATCATGGAAGTCATTTTCAAAATTTCATGATGACGGGCGACGGATCAACTGGCTGCGCCACGATAGTTCCACTCCATATTATCCGCAAGACAATGAGTACAGTTGAAGCTATAAATAAAGTTTTAGTCACCATGATTAGACAAATTATTGGTATTCGGAAAATGTAATTGGAATTCCATCTTGTTTTCGGCACTTTTGGCATATCTAACCTCGGTAAAAACATCAAGCGGTTTCACTCCCTTTCAACTCGTTTACGGTCTGGAAGCTGTGTTGACGATTGAATGCGAAATTCCATCACTAAAATTAGCCACGAGAGTTACTCCCGAGCTACGTGCGAGGAGGAGAAACATTTCTTATACTTAGCTCGCACTTGGATGAGAATCAACAAAATTACGCAATAGAAAACGAGGCTCATGTTAAAAAGAATAAAAGCTTAGTATGATAGAAGTGTTACCTCGAAATTTTTCGAAAGGAGACCTAGTCTTGGTTTGTGATCAAGCTAATGATAAGCTAGGAGCTAAGAAAGTCATGCCCATGTGGCATGGCCCCTGTCATTGTCAAGCGAAAGTTGAGCGAAAGGCCTATGAGTGATAGATTTTGACGGTGTCCCTTCAGATAAACCCAAAAATGGACTTTATCTAAATCGATACTATGCTTAAAACTTGGTATGGAGATTGTTTATTAGATTATATTTCTTTACTACGGGTGTGTTTTAGATTAGAAAAGCGTGCTTAGTTTAGAAGTGTCTTTTATCGATATTCCTACTTATCTAGAGTTTTACTCTTGATATTGCGAGATGTCTACGTCTCTTCAAACCTACATTGGTTTTGTTGATGGTGCTTGTCACTTTAGTACACGAAACATTTCTTCACGTGACTTGGGTTATCTACTCACCCTCTCGATGAGTTGGTATCCATGGATGGGTGTAAGCCTTGATCAAACAATGAATAACATTGTCGATATATAGTGCGATGATTCGAGTTATTATCTAAATCTATATTATTTGGAATTGCGTAGTTTGATTGTTGGGTTGGATTCTAAACTTGTTGTATTACAATTAAAGCATGAGGGTTTATGCCATTAGAAATCCGATGTTATTACGATTATTTTTAAGAGTTCAGTCTCTTGGAACGTGAATTTGACTACATTGAATATCAACATATTCAGACATTTAAATACATTAGCAGACATACGAGTTTAGCTTCTATTATGATAATATCGACATTTGCAATGATCAAAACAATAAAACAAACAACATCCATAATATGAACATGGACGTACTAGTAAATAGTGATATATCATAGTATAGAATGTTTTTTTTCAAAAAATATGCATCGATCTTCAATCATGGGTTGGAAACACCTTATGATCGGCAAAAATGATAACACAAAAAGTCAAAAATATGAGTCTACAACACGATCATCCCATCACTTGATGGTGATCACGATAAGAAACCACATTGCCCAGAGCCACCCTACCAGAGAACCTTCTAAAAGATCCTGGAACACCAATCACGTATCTATGCGATCTGAGTGGGATCTCATCTATGTACGTCTACGGAATGTCTAGAGTCGGACGCTCTAGAATGATGCTCTAAATCAAACAAAAATTTCCTCACGATGGCCCTCCGGGACGGGTGTGCGTGCATACTGGTTGTCTTCGTCATAGGGAGTGGAGATGGTTTGGTCGCCGTGGACCCACATACTGCATTCATAAAAACTTTTTTAGTTATTAATTGACAAGACAATCAAAAATAAAATAAAAAATTAAAACTTAGAATTTCGTTGAAAATGATTTTACTAGATTCATCCCATTTGTTCCCTAGCTGCGAGAGTCATCTCCCGAGTCTCACCGCAAAAAATATATCCCGGCGTATGGAAAGTCCTCAATGACAAAAATTTTTTGCGGTCTAGCCAATGGAAATATGAAGGAGGAAATCGAACAATCTCGGCGCCCTCAATACCGTGATGGGCCATCAATGCAACTAATGAACCATCCTAGGTTCTCGGGGTCAACCAACATCAACGAGGAATAGCTACGCAAGAGCTAGCATGGGTACCCTCTCTGCAGAAGTAAAAGTGAGCACGATGGATTCATATCCAAAGTTATTTATTTTTCCATTTTTCGCTCTAGTCGATTTGGCCTTTCTACATTGGCCTACACGACTTCACACCAGATTGAAAATGGTGCCTCGAAAACGATCCACGACAATACGCATCTCGGAGCCGGTAGCCACATGTAGTGCGACACTCCCATCACGGTCGGGTAACGATGATCACAATTAATTTTAGCCCGGGACGGATGATAGTTTTTATATCAATCCGTTTTCTCCACTGGGTCCAGCTTCATCATTACGAGAACTCTTGTTGAAGACTAGCGACGGTTTGGCCACACAGCCCTGGTCCCAAACAAGGAAAGTTGTTGCGCCCCTCTTGGACAAACCGATCGAGAAAATAAATATCCTCCAGACTCAATTTTGATCCGATGGCCGCTAATAATGAAACATTGGTCACGCACGTTCCACCGTTTACCAGCCATCGCGGGGAGGTCTACACGTGCCCTCATGCGCAGTGAATGGCCCAAAATTTATACAAACCGCATGCTCTTAAAGCTCGCATTGTAGGAAAATGGAGCATCGCGACGTCATCCACATCCTCATGCTCATGTTCTCTCCAAATCAACATCTTTCTAATCCTACAATGCATAAAAAGATAAGTTAGAACAATCTAATTTGAAAATTTTTGGTCGGGAAATGAAAAATTTGATTTTGAAATTCAATTGCGCGGGGACGCACTTTTTTCTTTGTACACGGTGCGTAGGAACACACACGTTCTATATAAAAAGTGTGGAACCATGACCTTTTCTACATAAAAAAAGGTGAAATTAACGTGAGTCCGTGTGTGTTATGCTGCGGACCCCGCGGACGATTTCTCTTAAACATATTTTTTCCCTTAAAAAATGAAAAAATAAAGCCTAAAAAAGAATTGTAAATGGATGAAAAGCAATATTAAGAGGTTGTGGATTACACAGGTGATGGTTCTCGATTTCGTTGGACGGATCTTTTGGAATCTTCACGAGAACTTTTTTACCCAAAAGCTTCTACTTTTCACTGCGAACTTGAATGGTAAAAATGAAGTTGGAAAGTCCTTTTATAAGTTTTTTTCGAATAGATGAATTTTAATTTTTTTTATTTTTCACTTTAAAAAGGATATTTTTGAAAAGCATTTTTACTTATTTAAAAAAGCAGTATGTGTAATGTTTCAAGTTTTTGTGCGAAGTGGATTTATCAGGAGAATTGATCATTTTTCAACAAAGAGCATACTTTTATCACTTTTTCGGACTCTTTTCAAAATTTTACGAAAAAAACGAAACATTGGAGTTCTCTTTTAAGCCATTTTTCGGACTCTCTAAATATGAAAACATTGTCGAGTAGTTGATTGTTCAAACTCTTTAAAGTAAATGAATAATCGTCCCTTCGATGTAAAGTTTACCCCTTTTACTGATCGAAATGGACTATTTACTGAAAAAAGGTATACATTGACTAATTACAGTCAATAGAGTTCTCTCTCGCATTATTTTATCCTTTTTTGGGCTCGAGAGACTAAAATTACGAAAAAAGTACACCCGGCGAGTTTTCTTAAGTTTTTTCTTTTGACTCCCTAAAATTGAAAAAACACCTTGTTTCTCCTATCTTGGACTCGACTAAAATTTAACAATAAAGGACACCGTTTAATTTTCAACGAGAAACGAACCACTCCTTCTTAGGGTTCGAATCTTAAACTAAGTTGGACTCATCCAAAGGATGAGCTTATAAACAAGAAAATGTTATCCTCCTCAAGCTTGTCAAAAAATAAAGAGGTACTTTGCCGGAAATAGTGGGGGAAAAGAGAAAAAACTGACTTATTTGTTGTATTTTGATTTTGCGAAAATCTAGTTAACCACTCTTGAACACGACACCTTAGATCCCACAGGGTTGGGAAATCCTTTTCCTAACGAGTTAATAAAAAGTCATTTGAAAATCTTCATCCGGTTTTACGGGTATTAGCCATGGGTCAATTGTTACCAAGCCAACTACGGTGTCGTTATGTGTTCAAGAGACAAGTTCAAATAAACCATTCATCCGCAAAATATCCGTCATCAATTTTTTACCATCCACCGAGTCAGCCCTTGCCGGTATATTTTCAAAAACTTGATCTATGATTTCGTGTTGTGGGCTTGCCTACAACGGATCACTTTCTATCGATGAAAACTCATGTATCTAGGAAGGTTATCTAGAGATCATTAGTACCTTGAAATCGGCATGCCTCAATGGCGAGTTTCTCGCTTTCGATGACAAGTTGCATCATTGACCTTCGATCAAATGATTCAGTGACATGTTACGACTTCAACTCATTCATTCACATTTCATGGATTGTACTAGGTACTTTGAGAGCCATTGACATTACTAGTGGTTACTCTCACACTTATTAATAGTTTACATCATTGACTGGTAATCAAGTGGTTTCTACCATGTTACGACTTCGACACATTCATTCACATGGATAGAATAGTACTAGTTTGGAGATGTGGAAATAAAGACCACGGATCTAGTTTCTACCATGTAGAGTCATGAGAATTTTTGTTTATCTTACAATAGACTATCTCACAAACATATGGCTGCATCCATCTTTGTGTCTACACATGTCTATATTGTGATGTACTCAAAATCATTCTTGTATCGGAAGCAGTTTGAATTAGTTAAGGAATGCCTACCTCGGCGATGATGTATATATATATATTTTGCATTGAAACGTTTTTTTACAGGTTCCAACAGGGGTGACCACAAGATGATCCTTGAAATGATAAAAATCTTGCACTCTTTATATATGAAAGACTTTGACATCATCTATTCCAGGACTTTTCACTCTTTAGGGGGCAATCTGTTACGCGAAAATTGTCATCACGACATTTCTTTTATTTGTATGAGCTCATTATTTCTCATACTCCTCCTTTGCAAGTCTAACATATCGGTTCCTCATTTCAAGCCTTGAAAATCGGAGAAAAGTTCCTAAAAATATCCGCCTTGAAAATCGAGAGAAAAGTTCCTAAAAATATCCTAAACTTTGGTGTCGCACTTTCTCTCTATCTTTCACTGTGGTCCACGTTTTTGATGTTTAGATTTCTTGCATATCGGAATGCACTTTATCGTGTTAAAATTTCGGACCCACTGTAAGATCAAAAAGGCGCAAGTAATTTCCAAAAAGCTCGATAAAACTGAATTCTAGAAGCTTCAGGAAAATATCTTGCGGTGATAGAAGCTTGCTCTTATGAGGTGCATGTATCCCTTACCTTATGGAGCTAACCCCTTGATTTGAGGAGCTTATCCCTTTGAAGGAGGATTCTATCCCTTCATAGTTGGAACAAGAAACCTCCTCTATTCTACTATAAAAGAGGCATTGGGTAGCCTCCAAAGAGAGTTGAAGCTTTAGAATATTTGAAGTTAAGTGTTGTTGAGATTCAGACTCAGTTGATTAAGACTTTCTTGAGGAGAGATTACATACCTCTATTAGTCTTGGTTGGAGGGAGTGTAGAGCTTATCAAAGTAAAGGAGATTCACATCGGACACGGAAAGCCTGTGCAACATCAAGGCTCGGGTTTTAAGAATTTTCTTCTTTTGAAATTAATACAAATATGCTCATTTTTATCAATAAGCTTTCAATCAATGGTTTATTTCATAGATTTCTTGATCACTATGATAAGCATGGTTTATGATGATTTCTATACAGGTGCTATGTAATATTTTTCTTATTTGTGATTACAGGTTTACGAGGAAAACTCCTTCAAGCGCGCGAGGGACAATAACGACTTCAAAAAAGCACTGGACAAAGCGGTCAGTCCTTAACACCTCTATAGAGATTTTCATAGATCATATATGCTTAGAGAAATATTATTCTATTTGTGCTGTTTGTTGCTAGATACTTTTAGTAATAGGGAGATCGGTCTTGTCCGCAAGACTGATTTATCCGCCAACAAAGTCTAAGAAAAGAAATTGAGAAAGTAACGACTTTGAATCTTAGATTTGCTAAAGGATCTGAAACCTCAAATGAGATTATCAAGGTACAACATTCTCCTCTTCTAAATATAGGTCTTGGATATATCGGAGAATCTTTTCAGGGCTTCAGCACCAAACTATCTAAAAGCGGCTACAACCGATACACAACATTCTACCCCTCGGCAAAGAGGGATTAAAGAATCTTTACGAGATAAAGCATGACCATCTCAATTAAAAAGAACACTAACATGAGTCCTTTTCAAAGAAACACCAATCAACAGGTAAATTGAAGTAGAAGATTTCATGATCGCATAAATTTCTTCTTCGATGGACAATGTTTCTCATGTCACAATTTTTGGTCATAAAGTTGTTCAATGTGTTGCATATAAAACCATCATGACAAGAGAAGCAAGAAAGAAAAGGATTGATATTGGAACAAAGAAGAATACATATAACAACTTCTCTCCTCTTAAAAATGAAGTCGAATGTGCTTATTTCAATAACTTTGGCCATGAAGTATCTGAATGCGGAGAAAAGTTCGACCAAAAAGAGCATTTTCTTTCGAGCGCCAAAGTGTGGAAAAGAAGGAATTACGAGTTTGAAAATTTTGGCATAGATTTGTTCTGCGAGAAAGGTGGAGAAAATCAATGGTACATTGATAGTGGATGCTCAAGACACATGACAGGTGACAAAAACAAACTTCTTGCATATAGTGATCTAGAAAAAGAAAAAAATGTTACATTTGGAAATGATACTCCTTCAGTCATTAAGGGAAAAGAGTCTTGTTTTTATAAAAAGAAAAGGTGAAAAGCCAATAATGTCATGTTTGTGGATGGATTAAAGCATAACTTTCGTAAAGTGTATAGTCAAATATGTGATCAAGGAACTGAAGTTGTCTTTAGTTCAAAAATAATGTGTAGTGCGTGATCTTGATACGAGTAAAAACAATTATAAAAGGAAAAGCGAACTCCAAAGCAACTTTGTATGTATTGAAGAACTTCAAAGAACAATGTTACTTGAGTAAATCTTCAAAAAAATTGCTATGGCATAGAAGGTTGGGGCATTTGAGCTTCTCTTAAATCAACAAATCGAGTAGACTTAATGCTTTGTTCGTGATCTTCCCAATATTACTCTACCTAAAAAATATCATATGCAAATCTTTCCAATTTGGTAAGCAAACGAGTGCAATTTAATGCCAAGGAAGGATCATCAAGTAAGCCTCTTGAACTCATTCATCTTACGACATATGTGGACACGTGAGAAAAAGCCACCACGTGGTGAACAATACTATATCTTATTTATTGATGATTTCTCTAGAAATGTGTTGGATTGGGTTGATTAAACACAAAGATGAAGAATTTGAGAAATTTCAGATCTTCAAAGCATTGGTTGAAAATGAATTAGATCTAAAAAATCAAGTGTCTTAGATATGATCGAGGAGGAGAATATACATCGGATGAATTCGTTGAATTTTGTGAACAACATGGCATAAAAATACGGTTTTATGTATTTGTCACTCCACAACAAAATGGCGTAGCGAAAGAATGAATAGAACAATTCAACAAATGGCTAGAGCTATGCTTGATGATTCAGAACACGACACATTTTGGGAGAAGCAACACATACAGCGATAAATATTATTAACAAGGCACATGTTCATGTAAATAGTAATAAAACTCCATATGAACTATGGTATGGTAATCCTCCCACGCGTGAAGCACTTTAGAGTTTTTGGGAGCAAATGCTTTATCAAAAATAATATGAAAAAACTTGGCGAAGTTTGAACCCGAGAGCGAGATGAAGGAATATTTCTTGGGATTTACTCCTCTAGGAGTTGGGGCATATAAATGTTACAATAAAAGACTTCGGAAGATTGTTGAATGTATTGATGTTGTTATTGATGAGTCTCCCTGCAGCTTCAAAAGAAGAAAAAACAAATAACGATTTGAGAGACAATGATGACACAGAATCCTTCTACATCAAATAGGAATGATATAGACGAGTGAACCCAATGAAGAACTCGAAGATGATTTATTTGAAAAAATCTCCATCCGGATATGTTCAAAAAGAATCATCCAGAATCTCAAATTTTGGGAGAAAAGGGATCAGGTGTACAAACAAAGAAGGACTCTTGTGGGATCTTCGAGCTATCTGGAATTTCTATCCACTATTGAACCACAAAACGCCAATCAAGCCGATAAAGATGAATGTTGGATTCAAGCCATGAATGAAGAACTTGATCAAATTGAAAAGAATCACACTTGGGAGAATTAGTACAAGACCTTATGAAAAAAATGTCATTGGAACTAAATGGATATTCAAAAAATAAGTTAAATGATAATTGGGATGTTATAAGAAATAAGGCTAGACTTGTTTGCAAGGGGAGTATGCTCAACAAGAAGGTATAGACTTTGAAGAAACTTTTACTCACATGCATGTGGACTTGAAGCCATAGGAATGTTTCTTGCTTTTTCAAGCTTCCAACAAATCAAATTTTATCAAATCGATGTTAAATCTAGCTTTTCTCAATGGTGATCTAGAAGAAGAAGTTTATATAGAACAACCGGAAGGATTCATTTTGGGAAATGATGAAAAACTTGTTTGTAGACTTAAAAAAGGAAGCTCTATATGGTCTCAATCAAGCTCCAGGGCATGGTACTATCGTCTTCACAAATATCTTCATCAACAAGGATTTTCAAAGGGGTCTTCGATAGCAACTTATACACAAAAAACTAAAAATGATAAATTATTGATTGTGGTTGTATATTTTGATGATATAATTTTTTGGGAAGTAATGAAGAGTCTATGAGTCGGAAATTTGCTTTTGATATGCGGCAAGATTTTGAAATTTCTTTACTTGGGGAACTAACATTCTTTCTTGGATTGCAAGTGCAACAAACAACATATGGCATATTGTTATCACAAGCAAAAATATCTTAAGCAAATTTTGAAGAAGTATGGCATGGAATAATGAAAACACCGCAAGTACACCAATGATACCAGGATTTAATCTCGGTTCTCATGATGATTCTCCCACGGTGAATCAACTGAAATACTGAATCTATGATATGAAGTCTACTTTATCTCATCGGGACTAGACCGGACATTATGCATGCTGAGTCTGGGATTGTGGGACGATTCCAAGCTAATCCAAAAGAGTCTCATCTTTCGAGTTGTCACACACAATATTCAAATATACGCAAGGAACTCAAGACTTTGGACTATGGTATCTAAAGAATGCTAATCTCACTCTTCATGCTTACATCGATGCAGTTATTGGAAACGTAGATGATCGAAAAAGCACTAGTGATGGTGCATTCTATATGGGGCCACGGTTAGTATCTTGGTTCAGCAAGAAGCACAACTCTATTGCCTTATCTATAGAAGAAGCGAGAATATGTGGTTGCCGCATCATGTTGCACTCAAATTCTTTTTGATGATGCAAACCTTACAAGATATTCAAATCAAATGTTTCACCTCCTATCTCCATTATGTGTGATAATACAAGTGCCATCAGTATCTCAAAGAATCCTGTTATGCATTCCAAGACCAAGCACATTCCCCATCAAGTATCACTTCTTACATGAACAAGTGCTTGAACAAAAAGGTGAAGTTGCGTATGTTCCTCAAAGAACAAAGTTCTTTGATATATTTACCTAAACTCTACCTAGGGAAGCATTCGAATATATCAAACAAAAGGCGGGAGTAGTCTACGCACATGCAGATCGGATCTACTTAAATTAAGAAGATTAAATGGGATACGCTCACTGTTGAAAGTGTTCTAGGGATGCACAAGCTAGGGGGAGCATTGGTCATGTGGCAAGGATGCATTGTTGGCGTTCTAATTATTTTTTGTAATCTGATCTCATGCTTGAGAATATTTGATCTTGAGTGTATAAGTCATTTTTGTTATTTCATTGAATATTATATTTGAAGATGCGACGCAGTCTCGGGGGGAGCATGGTATTGGAGGTACAAAGGATCTTGATCTATCCTTTTGCCTTGATGTCAAAAGGGGAGAATATTATGAATGTATTTCGGGTCATGATTGCCATCAAGTCCAAAGGGGAGATTGTTGGCAATATGTTTCTTATTATATGATTGTCCTTGATGGAAACTCTACGACAAAGGATGCGAGATAATGACTCGTATGAAGAACTCGAGAGAAAACTATCAATGGTTCTATACAAGCGAAATACTTGGAAAAATCAGATGTGAATAAGGGCGTGTTAAATCATGTGTGAATAAGTTCAGTGTATTCATACATCACGACAAACCTCTAAAGTTGTAGGGTTTTGGTCTCTTCTCAATATGTGTTAAGTATTTCTAAGTAAATCTAAGTAAAGGGTTGATGGATTTGATTTATATAAAAGAGAACGAGCTAGATTAATCAATAAAGGATGTATTTACGTATGGTGGATTAGATAGAGTTAACTCTGCTTATTTGAAGAAGGCAATTGAATGGACACTGATCGCAGAGCATGTTTGCTGGAATATATATAACTCGAGTTACATTAACATAATCGCGCGAAGGAAGAACAATTAAAACAAAATTATGTCTTCACGGAGAAAATGTAGCAATGACGGAATACGGTGGACGAAAACCTTGAGCAAAGGAGAGGAACCACGAGCGGAATGAACAGTGAAGGGGGTTTACGGTTTTTATCACACCGCTTTCGATGGGCAAGGAATATTCAGAGAGGATGGGAGTGATTCCATAAAACGAAAGTGACACACATCCCCTGAACGAATTTGCAAAACAACCATCACCGGCGCCATTGCGCGTTAATGTCCGACAAGGAAAGCTGCATGATATTGTTGTGCGTCATCGATCTAGACGGGAGCCATTGGGCCATGTGCGTATGAGGAAGGTGCATGATGGATAAACACGGTACAATGTGAGTATGTGATTAGACCATTGATTATATATGTGGGCCCGGTTCTAAATTATATTAATTGGGACCTTTTAAACTAAGGTTTGCAAAGGATGTTGAATATGTGAAGTTGGCGAAATATGAAACATGTGATGTAATGAACGTGGGATAATATATGCATTGATCTCATGAACACATAAACCTGGGATCTATATATATATATATATATATATATATATATATATATATATATATATATATATATATATATATGACTTGGGGAGTACATAACTAAAGGAGGAATTGGATTAATATCTCTATCTCGGATTGAGATATTAAAAAGCCTTAGATTAATTATCTAATTGCCAAACCAAGAAAATAGAACAATAAGAAATTGTTTAGTGGCTTTGGTAGACCCCACCGGATTATCTAATTAATCTGCTGCTAGGGAATACCATCGATCGTTGGGTGGTTTTGACTCATGGTATTAATAAAGGCAAAAACTATATAAGGAGAAGAGAATTATAGTATAGTGTGTGCATGTGGAGGGGTTGTTAATGAATAAATCTCTTTAAGAGATATCCGCATGATTGAACTACTGTTTACGAAAAAATATGAATCTATGATGCACCTATGGAGTTGATGAAAGTTTAAGATCTCTATATCTAGAAATGATGAATCTATAGGAATATCTCGAAAAGAAATAATGAAGACACGAAAGCAAGTACGATGAAGAAATTGACGAAATTTGGTGGATCGGAGGATTGAAGTCTTCAGACATGAAAGTGGAAGTTTTTCTCGCCAATACAAGTCGGTGTTAAAATCGGGGGGTTGAAGCTCCCTTCCATGAGAGGTTGGTAAACCAAATCGGGGGAGTTGGAGCTCCCTTCCCGATAGTAGTCGGGAGAATGAGAGAAGGTTGTAGCCTATCACGCAAGTGGGTGCCTGCGTGCTTTGGTATAAGTCTGCCTTGACACAAAAAATTGTAAGAATTTTTTTTTATAATAAATATTGAAGACTGAGAAAACAACAGTGGTGGTTTTATCCTGAATTGGGTTTCCACCTTAAATACTGGTGTTCATGTGTGTTGCTTATGTGTGATGGCTTATTCTATTATTACTACTTACTAAACTTTTGATGAATGAATGATGCAATAATCTAAGTAAAGAATTAAATGCATAATAAGATCTCTGATAAAAGGTTTTCAGTCAGCTCTAAATACCGATTCACCCCTCCTCTTAGTATTTTTCCCAACAATTGGTATCAGAGCAAGTCCTTTTGAAAATATTAGCCACTGGAAGGAAGATCAATCAAGATGATCAATCAAGATGGAATAGCATTTATCAGGCCTCCGCTCTTCAACGGAAACAATTTAATCTTCTGGAAAACAAGTATGAGATCCTATCTTCAGTCTCTGGGATCAGATGTATGGGCTATTGTTGAAGCAGGATATCAATATCCGGCCGCAGTAACAACAGATCCAATGGAAAGAAAGAATTATGAAACAAATGCAAAGGTGGTTAATGCTCTATTGGGAAGTCTAACTAAATCAGAATTTGTCAAAGTAATACAGCTGAATACAGACAAAGGCAATATGGGACAAAAATAATTCTCTAAGTTATGAAGGTGATGCAAAGGGAAAAAAAGTGCTAAACTCCAAACTCTTAAAATTCAATATGAGAACCTAAAAAATGCATAATGAGGAGAGCATTGCCAATTTCTTTTTACGTCTTGATGATATTGTAAATCGTAGTAGAAAACTGCGGGAGAGACAATAACCGAATCTACTTTGGTTGAGAAAGTTTTAAGATCACTAACGACAAAATTTGAGTCAAAAGTTTCTACTCTTGAAGAAAAGCGGGATCTTCAAAATATTCTCTGTGGTGCAACTTCATGGCATACCAACTACATATGAAATGAGAAGAGGAGGACCATCTCGAAGTCAAAGAAGTCGTTTTTAGAGCTTCTAAAAAAAGGGAAAGAAGTACAAGAGACTGAAGGATCGTGGTATAGCTCGAAAGAAGATGAGGTAAATTTTCGTAAAGAAACTCCAACTTGGTGTTGAGCCTCAAGATTGCGCTTTATTTCATCTTACTTTACCTCATTTTCCTTTGTCCATTGTTATCCTGGACCCAATTGATCAATGAATTTAGTTAAAATTACTTTTAGAATGATTAACATGGCTAACTTGCTAAGTTTTGTGATTTTTGTCATTGTAATGCATTTTGACCGAACTAGCTGCGAGAATACGGACATTCCGTAGCTAGCGTCGATTCTGCAAAGCTGTCTTCACGTTCGGGCATGTTCCGGGTGGCCTCTCAAGAAAAACCACATATGGGTATATTCCACGTCATGTCTACATTGTTCGTTGCTCACCATGAAGGAAAAACCGAATTCGGATATGGTTTTGGTACGTGGGAACTCATTTAAGGAAGCAGATTTCTAATAGCACCTGTCTTAGTCCAGATTTCCTTTTCCTTTTTACGTGCCACTTTAAGAGTCCCATTATGATTTCGATAAGGAAAGACAATGATCCTCGAATTTTTGCAAGTCTTGTTATGTAAATTTGTTATAAAAAACACTTGGGAAACCGAGAGATAGGCTAGATTTTTGCTCTAGATTTTGCTTAGATTTTGTGCTACATTTACGAAGACGTAGATTGCTCTGTTCAAGTTATTTCTCCTTTAATGAAGATGACGGTATTGTTTTGAAAGTGTTGATTTGATTTGGAGTTAGATTCGTACGAGTGGTAGAGGGCCCTTGCCTCCTGCACGGTTTTACTTGCGTAATTTAGATAAGTATCTTAGTTGTCTTTACGTTTTTGAAGTTTGAGTTCGTAGTTAATTTCATTAGCCACTATAGTTATACTTGTTCTAAAAACTCTTCCAAAAGAAGAAAATCTTCTAAAAGATCATGATAATGAATGGGAAATGACTATAGTGTTGTAGGATTTAATTGTAATTTCTTTTGATTCACTATCACAGTTGAACTTATTCTATGCACACTCTTCCGAAAGAAGAAACTCTTCCAAAAAATCCTTATGATGTCTAAGGCATGGCTGTGATAATGAATGTTTCAGTTGTTTGTTTTTCACTAAGTAACATAGTTGACCGTGCTCTTAAAACACTCTTCCAAAATATCATAATGATGGGTAGGAGACAATTGTGATATCTTAGTTTTTAAATTGCTTTCGCATATTTATGTTTGCATTTGCACTAAATTATACGACCAAGATTTTTCTAAGAAGCTCTTCCAAAATACCAATCATGATGGACAAAAGCAGATCGTATAATCCCATAGATTAATGCATGATAACTTAGTTAGGATACTCCAGAGTCTAATTGCATTTAACTCATGCTCATTATTTTGTTTGAGTTTGATAATGGCTTGTTAGTTCAAATGACTGTTTTAGACTAGTGACATCTTAAGTTCGAGTTTTTAGCTTAACTCATTGCATTTTCACTCCACATTTAGTTGTCATCCATTGCATATTAGATTACTTCGATTGTTAAAACTTAACCGAACAACCTTCATTATTTACAAAACCTCTTCTTGTTCCAAATCTATAATTGATTCATAACCATATGAACAAGACGATGTCATTCCAAGGCACGAGGTACTTTTGCAACTTCCTTTATCATCTCACACACAAACCTTTCAACAAAATATTATTCTAAAAAAATCTATAACCTTTCGAGCGAAGTGTAGAGGTGTCAAACTAAATTGCGAGAATAAAGTTAGGAGCTAGTCTTAGAGTAGAAGATCTTATGATGTCAACAATATTTTTTCTCCAAACATGTTTCTACAAATCTTTAATCATGGATAAAATGTTGTCTCATTATAAGCTGATTGTTTAGTTGTTTAGTTAGGAGAATTTGTATACTTAGACTGACCATTTCTCAATCTCTTTCAAAATACCTTTGATAAAATAATTGGACAAGTTAGGTTTATGTTTTGATTCATTTTCTAGAAGTCATTATCAAGCTTGGCATTCTACTTAGTCATAGTTTAGGTTTGATTATGTTTCGAGTATTTTCCTTTGCATTTGTCACTTATCATCAACCGATTAGGCTTCACTCGTTTTCAATCATTAGCTTCTTTCCACTAGCTCTCCGAGTCATTTTCCTTGTGAACATAAAACTACCAAAAGACCAAAAAACATCATAAAAACACTAAACACAACGCATTAAGAGACAAACACCTAGGCACATACGGTGCACTTCACTTCAAACGCTTTACCAACCCCGGTTGACAATTAAATGAACTCAATTTAGGAAGACTAGGTTGAGACCAAACATTTTTAGCGCCGTTGCTGAGGAAGTGAAAACTAGGTAACCTTTGTTTCTTAGCATCCAAAAAACAATTATATGCGTAGGGAGAGAGATTCAAGAGGAATATTTATAAGCGATAGAAGCGAGAAGTTTGATTTCTAAAACACCACTTGTTTCATCTAGATCCGGAACTAGTACACCTTCAACTCGGACCCACATTCCATCCTTTACTAATCATGGACTTCTAAAAGATCTAAGGTCATCTATTCCATTAGAGAAACCTTCCACTTCATCTACTGAAACCTGCCATAGAAGAAGATTTAAAAACTCCTGTTAGGGACACAAACCTTTCCACTTCCACAGGAGAGTCAACCATGGCAGAAGAAAGAGGAGGAGGAGTCTTTAATGGATAACACACACTATTTGGAGGTAGAGGTAGAGGTAGAGGAGAAGGAGGTAGAGGTGCAGATGGAGGAAGAGGTAGAAGAGAAATAGGAAGCTCTTTTGGGTTCCCTATAATTGATGAAGAAACCAATACAACCATGAAAAACATTTCACCCTCTCGTCCTTCAAAACTTCTATGGACTTAAAGACCCGAAGATCATGAACCTTCTTATTTGAATTTAAAGTTCGTGTAGAACTTATGACTACTTACAAGATGCTCAAAAATTGAAATTATTCCCTTCAACTTTGAAAGGAGCGGCATTGAAGTGGTTTATGAGTCACGATCAACAGTTCTATTAGGACATGGGAAGACATGAAACAAGCATTTCTAGAGAGGTATCCGGATTACCCTGTATGCCGGTCAATCATAAGGAAGAAGTGTTTAAGATGTTACAAAAAGAAGATGAAAATTTGGAAGATTTGTTGGAGAGATTTCATTACAACATCAAAAGAGCAAAAAATGGAAAACCTAGATCAAGACACCTTAAAAGCTCTTTTGTTGAAAACAATTAGGGATGAATGGTTGGATATCCTTAACATGATGGGAAAAAGGGGATATATCACGAGCTCACATTACCCGAAAATATCCGAGTTATGTATCAACCTTTCAAGAGGGAAATCTAAAAGCTGTCAAAGGTCCGAGAGATCCTTGCTCTTGCAAGGGCAAGTAAGTCCGCTTTCCCCGGGACGTTAAGTAGATCGTAAATAGGACACATGCTTGATGATTTTAAATCTGACATCTTAGGGAGTATTAGTGAACAAATAGGCACCCTTAAGATACAAAACAAGCAAAAGGCTGAATTTGATGCCTTGGCAATCTTTTGTCCCAAATGTAGAAAGAAACATGCCTTGAGAGAGTGTCCTTTGGATGTAAAAGTTGTAGAAACCTGTGTCATTTGTTCTGAAAAACATGAGACCAATAATTGTCCTTCTCTTCCCTGGTCTCAAAGTCTGTCTTTCGAGAGGAAAATCCTATAGATTCCATAGAGTCTCTCAATTTTGTATCTAGAAGGCCTTGGCGAGGGACCTCAAACACAAGGATTCCATGATCAAATGTATAATCAACCTCCACCTTGGAATTCTTGGCAAAGAACCTTGGCCCCAATTTCAAAATCAATCTCAATCTTGGGCACAAGGAACACAAAGTTCCTATGGAAGATACTCTCCATACTATCGAGTATCCACCATCCTATCCACCATACCCACATTTTTTATCCTCAAAATCCTCAACAAAATTTTCCTCAAAATCTTCAAAAAAATCCTCAACAACATCATCATAACCAACCACATCAAAATCAACCACTTTCATTACCATTCCCTCAAAAAAATCAAATCAATTGCCTGCGCAACCCATACCAAACCCCAATAATAAAAATCCTCGAACACATACATGATATAAGGCCAACAATTTCCAACTTATTTAATTACTCCTCTAGACCTTAGTGATGTTCAACTTAGGTCCGGAAGAATATTTGAAAAGAGGAAACCTTCTCGTGATTATACAAGAACAAGATAACTCTTAGGAAGACTCTCTACGGGTGAATAAAAGTCTTGAGGAAGACACATCATTTCAAGACCCAAACACCGAAAAATCAAAGCAAAAATATCCAATAATTTCAACTCCTCGTATTAGAGCAACCATCCACATCTACTTCTATACCTCCCTTTCCGGAAAGATTACAAATTGACGGAGGTGTAGAAAAAAAAATCATGGTGCCTAATTATGATTTCCCTAGATGAAAGTCTGAGAAATGTTTGCATTAAAATTCCATTATTACAAGCCATCAAGGAAATTCCAATTTTAGCCAAAACAATAAAGGAGTTGAGTATGAAGAAGACAAGAAAAAAGAATAAGAGAAACAAAGAAAATTCAACTGGCAGAAAAATAGCAGGACATTATGATGGGCAAGATTGCTATTCCAAAGTATCTTGACCCAGAAATCCAGATTGTCAAAATTCACATCAATGGAATTGAAATCCAAAACACACTCATTGATTTAGAGAAGCAATCAATATCATGAGTAGAAAAATCATGGATAAATCGAAACTTCCTAATCTTCTCTTTACACCCACACTATTACAATTAGCAGACGGATCTATGATCAAACCAGTATGGGGTAATAGAAGACATTCCAGTGTCCCTAGATTCTTGGGAGTACTGTCGGATCATGATCCTAACTCCTAAGAATAATCTAGGAGGCCATCCCGTTATATTAGGAAGACCTTGGTTGGCTACAAAGTCGATGCTTTTATTAGTTGTAGATCCGGTGATATGTATATCTCTCGATGGTAGTTCAACTAAGAAATTCACTTTATATCCTCTAGCTAGGACAATTACAGATTTAGATGACACTCAATGGATAGAGGATGAAGAAGATTTATAACCTCTCTTCACAATTTCAGAAATTAGTGAAGATAATCAAATTCCGAATACTCTAGAAAATTTTGAATCCTCTCGAACAAAAACATGAATCATTTCAAGAGGGATCCAATATTGAGTTTTTGTCATCAAAGGATGAGATGTCTCTTCATTCTATGGACAAATTTGGCAGCTCTACAAGTGAGATTTTTCCGAGGCAAAACTTTGAACATAAACAAGAACCTAGAAAAAATCTCAACAAGAAGAGTTAGTCAAAGTATTATAGAGACATTCTTCCCGCATATGCATGGGAATACATCGACATGAAAGGGATAAGCCCCAATACTTGCACTCATCACATCTATATAGAGGAAAATTGCAAACCAATCGGACAACCTCAAAGACGGATGAATCCAAATCTTAGGGAAATTGTTAAAGAAGAATTGCAAAAATTGTTAAATGTCATTTTCATCTATCCCATTTCGGATAGTCGGTGGGTTTCTCCTTTGGTAATTGTGCCAAAGAAAAAATGGTAAATGGAGGGTATGTGTTGACTACCGAGAACTAAACAAAGCTACTCTTAAAGACCATTTTCCCTTACCTTTCATAGCATCAAGTGTTAGATACATTAGGCAGCAAAAAAGTACTTCTCATTCTTAGATGGGTTTAGTGGTTACAACCAAATCCAAGTAGCACTTGAAGATCAAGACAAAACCACATTTACCTGTCCTTGGGGTACCTATGCTTAGCGAGTATTGCCATTTGGATTATGCAATGCACTGCAACATTCCAAAGGGCAGATTATGAATTTTTTTAGATCTAATACATGATTGCGTAGAGGTATACATGGATGATTTCACAGCTTTATGGAAACAATTTTTGAAGAAGCTTTAGAAAACTTGGAAAAAGTCTTAAAGAGATGTCAAGAAGCAAACCTTTCACTTAGTCATGAAAAAAATGTTTTATGATGTTTACTGAAGGTATTGTTTTAGGGCATCACATTTCGAGGGGATGGGCTTAGAGTTGATGAGTCAAAAGTTGAAGTCATCTCTAACTTATCTATTCCAAGTTGTCAAAAGAGATGTTAGAAGTTTTTCTAGGATTTACAGGATATTATCGGAGATTTATAGAAAACTTCACCAAGATAGCATCTCCACTCTTCAAATTACTTACCAAAGATTGTGAATTCAAATGGACTTCTAATTGCCGATTAGCCTTTGAAACCACAAAAACCAAAATTTCTAAAGCACCTATATTAAGGAGACCTAGCTGGAAGTTACCCTTTTCATATCTCAACGGATGCTTCCGATACAGACTCTAGGAGCGATATTGGGACAAAAATATTTGATTCCCTATGCCATCTATTATACCAGTAAAAATTTTGACTCTGTAGAGTTAAACTATACGCATGAATCGAAAAAAGAGTTTTTTAGCCGTTTGTTCATGCCATAAACAAATTTATACACTATATAACAAAGGCTATGAAACTTTTGTTCACATTGATCATTCTGCAATTAGATACTTAATGAACAAATCAATTACTAATGGCAGAGTTATAAGATGGTTATTGCTCTTACCAGAATTCAACATTACCATTCTAGATAGGCTTGGAAAACAAAACACGAGAGCTGATTTCCTATCTAGACTCCAAAATATCAAAGATGACACTCAGTTGAAGATCAATTTCCCTGATGAATATCTTTTTGCAATTTCTACTCAAACTCCATGGTTTGCTCGATATTGCTAATTATTTAGTTTTCGGAAAATTTCCTTCAATAATGAATGCAAGAGATAAAATAAAAATCATTTATGACGAGTGCAAAATATTCATGGGTTGCTAATGAGTTGTACAAGACAGTCTAGATTTGATCATTAGAAGGTGTGTTCGTGAAGAAGAGATGCACGAGATTCTCAAAGCATGTAATGATGAACCTTGTGGCAGTATCACTTTGCTTTGATAAGAGGACAACCTATAAGATCCTTAATTTAGGATATTATTGGCCATCCTTGTTTAAAGATGCTAAAGAGTATGTCAAAAGGTGTGACGATTGCCAAAGGGTAGGGAAACCTTCTCCTTCGGGTGAGATGCCATTACAACCTCAGGTACATATTGAACCTTTTGAAAAATGGGCTTTGGATTTTGTAGGACCTATTAGTCCTCCATCAAGACAAAAGAGATATATATTAGTTTGTGCGATTATGTTACTAAATGGGTAGAAGCCAAGCCATTACTTTTTGCTAATGAATCATCTATAGTTACTTTTCTTTTTGAGGATATTTTTACTTGTTTTGGTGTCCCAAGGGAAATTGTTACAGATCAAGGAGCTCAATTTACATCAAGGCTAGTTTAGCAAATGATGGAGAGGTACAAAATCAGGCACAAAAAATCTACTCCTTATCATCCACAAGCAAATGGTCAAGTGGAATCTACTAATAAGGTCATTGAAGGAATCCTAACAAAGACTGTTCATTTACATAGAAGAGATTGGGTAGATAGGCTTCCCGAAGCCTTGTGGGCCTATAGAACTACATGGAGAAAACACAACGAGGCCATACTCCTTATGAACTTGTTTATGGAAAGCAAGTTTTGTTCCCCATAGAGTTCTGATTCAAACTTTCAAAATGGCGATTCGGCTAGGGACTTGATTTAACGGAGGCACAAAAGCATAGAGCTGAGCAGATTAATGAATTGGATGAGATCGGATCAAGATGCGGCTTTTAGAAAACAAGTCTAGTCCAATAGCAAAGGACTAGATGGAATGACAAGTACATCAAAGAGAAGAAATTCAAAAGAAGGTGACTTTGGGCTCTCTTGTTTGATTCAAAATTCAAGGATTTTCAAGGTAAATTTCAAACACATTGGCTTGGGCCATATTAAATTGTTGAAATTTTTGACAATGGAGCGATAAAAATCGAGGACAATAGATGAAGAGGGAGGTCACTTTTCTTGTGAATGGTCATAGATTGAAGTCGTATCACAAACCACTCTCAAGGGAAGAATTTGTCAAGAAGTTCCAAGAAAGCGAGTGATGTGAAGTTAATGAAGAAGAATCTCTCTTCTTCATCAACTTGATTAAATTTTACGAAGCATTTCTCTTAAATATATATATATATATATATATAATATATATATAAAAAATAAAAAATAAAAGTATAAACATGAAAACCAATCATTGATTGGCATGTTTATACGAGAAAATATAGGGTGAAAATCGAGTCTCTCTCGACACTCTAACTTTTCCATTTTGTTTTTTGCAAAAAGTCATTTCACAAAATCATAAGTTTAGATCCATTGTACTTATGATCCATCTCATTTCATTTCATTCCATTCACTTATCCATCCATACTCCATTTCATTCATTCATTCATACTCTACTTCATTCCATATTTCATTCATCTCATTCCATACTCCATCCACCTCATTTCCATGTCAAAAATTTAAAGTTTGATGTCTTCTCGCAAATTAATAACACATGTCATGGATTGCGGGAGCGATTCTTATATTCTTCCACTCCATTTCATAAATTGAATCCATTTCATTTCATCATCCACTTCATACAAATCATGTCTCATCATCCATCTTCATTCATGCCATATAACATTTCACTTATATTCCAAACCACTCCATTCCATGATTAAAATGCTAAACGGACATTCTGCTAGGTGATCGGACTTTCACGACCGGACAGGTCATTCCACAACGCGCAAATCTCGAAGGCACTAATTAGCAAACATTTGAATTCCAACAAAATGATCTAGTGTATCCATGAATAAGAAGAATAAAAAAAGGATTATGAATACTCTTCCAAAGGAGAACAAAGAAGACAAAGACCACAAAAAGCATATGCAAAGCAAAGGTAACAAGTTTTGATTATAATGGCATATCATAAAGTTTAGCATAGTTTTAGCTATGAATCATTCGAAAAAGTTGTTTTGATTATTTTTTATTGATCATGACCAATATACCCTCCACAAACTTTGGATAAAAAATCTCTCATTTCAAATTCTATACCCGACCATCATTTAAGCGGTTAAAAAAGGTCGAAGTGTTTGATTTCCTCACGTCACCCAACCAAATCATTCAATGATGATTTTCTTTTTCCGTTGTAAAAATCTTCGCAGTATTTTCACTCATTAATTCATTTTCTCCACCTCACTCCATTAACTCATTCCGTAACTACTTCCATCACTCCATTCTCGTATCCGGACCTTCATCACTTCATTCCACAAAAACGAGATATATCCCTATCACCATGAGCAAGAGAAAAGGGTATATCAGTTTGAATATCAAAACACTATCACTCGTGAGCAGAGATTAAAGAACTATCACCGTGAGCGAGAGATTGAGCATTATCACTCTGTAAATGCAGAGGTATAGCAAAGTGTGTAATTTGAAGCCATTTGTCACCAGGAACGCAGAGGTATAACGAGTGTGGAATTTGAAGCCATTTGTCACCGAGGGACGAGGGTATAGCAAGTGTGGAATTTGAAGCCATTGTCATCGTCAACCGAGAGGCATATCAGTCCGAAGTTTGAAGCCATTGTCACTCGTCAACCGAGAGGCATATCGATCCCGAAGTTTGAAGCCATTGTCACTATTAACTGCAGGTATATCAATTCGAAGGTGGAAGTTATTGTTTCCAAGGGCAAAAAGAGTATTAATATGAACATTGAAGAAGCAATTATGGGCCTTATTGTAAGAACCGAACCAATGGGTACAAAATACCCGGAAGGATACCCTCAATGTAAAGAAATGTTGCCACAGGTAGGATGGCTACAATTTCTTAAGAAATTTAATGGCTTCCACAAAGAAGTCACTAAAACATTTGCAAGGTCATTTAGAGGAGCTAAGGTTGAAGTGGGAGATTTTAAATTCACTGTCACTGAGGTTTTTCATTGCGAAGCAACGGTATTGCTTAGAAATGGAGAAAGATGGTTCAAAAACGAGATAATTCCATAATGAATCATGGAAGAAAATTCTAAAATCACCAGGTATGGATGTCACTGTGTTTAAGAAAGGAATTCCAAGTTACGCATTGAAAAATAAATGGAGAAATATCTTGCTTATTCCGCAAAAAATTATCACATGTGAAGGTAGATATGGCACATTTTATGTTTACCACATTAGGCTGATAATGCATTTTCACGGAGGAAGAGTTAAATTTTCCCTATTTCTTGCTTCAAAGTTTGAAAAAGATGGCTTCTTGTGTTCAAAGAAGGGTTCAATTCTTAGAGACAACTCTATACCATCATGGCTTGGTTAAGATTTTAATTGAACACCATTTAGCCAAAACAAATGATACTTGGGACAATTTCTTGATAAGAAATCATTTTGAAGAGCTAAAAGAGCCATCACTCGAACAACAACCTGCAAGGAGAAGCGAGAAAATGGAGAGCTTCTAAAATTGAAATTGACAAAACAAGTCCCAAGAAAGTAGTGAGGAAATAATCTCGGAGAAGTTGACTCAAATTAAGAGACAACTTAAGAAAGAGAAGGTAATCGGAAAATCTACCACAGAAAAAAGGAGAGGGATCTTCCCGAGCCAAGAAGAAGCCATAGACTCAAGGGGAAACTAAGGAAAACTCGGATCAAACAAACGGGGGTGATAAATATATAAGATGAGGAAACATCTATTGAAGAAGATGTTGAAGAGGATTTTAATGAAGGAACCCCCGAAATTGACCCTACTCAAGCAAGAAGTTTATGACTATGTTGAAACTTTGGAAAGGAAAGCTTCAGAGAGTAGAGATAGAACCCCTAGTCCTCCACTGTCCGAAATAGATGTGTTAAGAAGGGATAGGTATGAGCTGAAAATACTTAATAGACACATCAAAAAATGAGAATGATATTCTGAAGGAACAAGTCAAACTCAAAACCAATATGAACTCGACCTTATCTCTACATATGGACAAAGTGGAAAAGGCTAGTGAAAAAGTTGAAAAAGAGGAACAAGAAGCTAATCAGGGGCACTTATCAACTTAAGGTTCAAACTTGTCATCGAAAAACCCCGGAAGATCTTTAGCTTCCAGGCAAAGAAGAAAGGAGAGGATTAGATAGTTCTTGCGAAGCCTCGCGAGTTTATGGAATAAGTTGCATGAGGACATGCAAGAAGTCGACAGTGGGGGTATGTTGAGCCTCAAGATTGCGCTTTCTTTCATCTTAATTTACCTCATTTTCCTTTTTCCATTGTTATCCCGAGACCCAATTGATCAATGAATTTAGTTAAAATTACTTTTAGAATGATTAACATGGCTAACTTGCTAAGTTTTGTGATTTTTGTCATTGTAATGCATTTTGACCTGGGAACTAGCCGCGGGAATACGTGACATTCCGTACCTAACCGGCAATTCTACAAAGTGTCTTCATGTTCGTGCATGTTCCGGGGTGGCCTCTCAAGAAAAAACCACATATGGGTATATTCCACGTCATGTCTACATTGTTCGTTGCTCACCATGAAGGAAAAAACCCGAATTCTGGATATGGTTTTGGTACGTGGGAACTCATTTAAGGAAGCGATTTCTAATAGGACTGTCTTAGTCCGGATGTCCTTTTCCTTTTACACTGCCACTTTAAGAGTCCTAGTATGATTTCGATAAGGAAAGACAATGATCCTCGAATTGTTGCAAGTCTTGTTATGTAAATTTGTTATAAAAACACTTGGTAAACCGAGAGATAGGCTAGATTTTGCTCTAGATTTTGCTTAGATTTTGTGCTACATTTTTGAAGACGCAGATTACTTTGTTCAAGTTATTTCTCCTTTAATGAAGAAGACAGTATTGTTTCTAAAACGTTGATTTGATTTGGAGTTAGATTTCGTCTGGTGGTAGAGGGCTCCTGCCTCCTGCATGGTTTTACTTGCGTAATTTAGATAAGTATCTTAGTTGTCTTTACGTTTTTGAAGTTTGAATTCATAGTTAATTTCATTAGCCACTATAGTTATACTTGTTCTAAAAACTCTTCCAAAAGAAGAAACTCTTCCAAAAGATCATGATAATGAATGGGAAATGACTATAGTGTTGTAGGATTTAATTGTAATTTCTTTTGATTCACTATCACGAGTTGAACTTATTCTATGCACACTCTTTCCGAAAGAAGAAACTCTTCCAAAAAAATCCTTATGATGTCTAAGGAATGGCCGTGATAATGAATGTTTCAGTTTGTTTGTTTTTCACTAAGTAACATAGTCGATCGTGCTCTTAAAACGCTCTTCCAAAATATCATAATGATGGGTTAGGAGACAAATTTTGTGATATCTTAGTTTTTAAATTGCTTTCAGTCTTTATGTTTGCATTTGCACTAAATTATACAACCAAGATTGTTCTAAGAAGCTCTTCCAAAATACCAATCATGATGGACAAAAAAGACTGTATAATCCCATAGATTAATGCATGATAACTTAGTTAGGACACTCCGGAGTCTAACTGCATTTAACTCATGCTCTGTTATTTTGTTTGAGTTTGATAATGGCTTGTTAGTTTAGCACTGTTTTAGACTAGTGACATATTAAGTTTAGTTTTATTCATTGCATTTTCACTCCACATTTAGTTGTCATCCACTGCATATTAGATTACTTCAGTTGTTAAACTTAACCAAACAGCCTTCATTATTTACAAAACCTCTTCTTGTTACAAATCTATAATTGATTCATAACCATATGAACAAAAGACAGTATCATTCCAAGGCCTGAGGTACTTTTGCAACTTCCTTTATCATCTCACACACAAACCTTTCCTCAAAATATTATTCTAAAAAAAATCTATAACCTTTGAAAGCGAAGTGTAGAGGTGTCAAACTAAATTGCAGAATAAAGTTAGGAGCTAGTCTTAGAGTAGAATATCTTATGATGTCAACAATATTTTTCTCCAAACATGTTTCCACAAATCTTTAATCATGGATAAAATGTTGTCTCATTATAAGTTGATTGTTTAGTTGTTTAGTTAGGAGAATTTGTATACTTAGTTGACCATTTCTCAATCTCTTTCAAAATACCTTTGATAAAAGAATTGGACAAGTTAGGTTTATGTTTTGATTCATTTTCTAGAAGTCATTATCAAGCTTGGTATTCTTCTTAGTCATAGTTTAGGTTTGATTACTGTTTCAGATATTTGCTTTTGCATTTGTCACTTATCATCAACCGATTAGGCTTCACTATGTTTTCAATCATTAGCTTCTTTCCACTAGCTCTCCAGTCATTTTCCTTGTGAACATAAAACTACCAAAAGACCAAAAACATCATAAATCATCACAAAAGACCAAAAACATCATAAAACACTAAACACAATGCATTAAGAGGCAAACACCTAGGCACATACAGTGCACTTCACTTCAGCAGTTTACCAACCCTGGTTGACAATTAAATGAACTCAATTTAGGAAGACTAGGTTGAGACCAAACACTTGGTACAAGATGGTTCAGAGGTAAGCTTCCTTTCAAATGTTTTTCTTGTGGAAGAGTTGGTCATTATGCTGCTAAGTGTCCTCACAAAGAAACACATGAAAAAGGAAAGGAAGTAGCAAGAAGGAAGAAGAATCGGTTTAGCATTAGAAAAAGTTACTATACTCATGAAGATAGTGATGGGTTATCTGACAGTGAGGAAGAATGTGAACAAGATCTTAGACTTCTCATGGCATTTGAAAAAGAGTCTAGAGAAGAAAATGATACTTTTATGGATGCTTTAGAGGACAATGATTTTCTTGATGAAATCAATAAACTCAAAAGATGCTTAGAAGAAAGTAAAATATCCATAGAAACTCTAAAAACCCAGCTTCAAGAAAAGGAGAAATTAGAATGTGAAATAGTAAGTCTAAGAAAATAAATTGAGAAAGTAAAGACTTTGAATATTAGATTTTCTAAAGGATCTGAAACCTTAGATGAGATTATCAAGGTACAACGTTCTCCTCTTGTAAAGACAGGTCTTGGATATATGAGAGAATCTTCTCAGGCTTCAGCACCAAACTATCTAAAAGCAGCTACAACCAGTACACAACATTTTGCCCCTCGGCAAGGGATTAAAGAATATTTATAGATAAAGCATGACCATCTCAATTCAAATAACACTAACAGGAGTACTTTTCAAAGAAACACCAATCAACAGGTAAATTCAATTAGAAGATTTCATGATCGCAAAAATTTCTTCTTCAATGGACAATGTTTCTCATGTCACAATTTTGGTCATAAAGCTATTCAATGTGTTGCATATAAAACCATCATGACAAGAGAAGCAAAGAAAGAAAAGGATTGATATTGGAACAAAGAAGAATACATATAAAAAACTTTTATCCTCTTCAAAATGAAGTTTGAATGTGCTTATTGCAATAACTTTGGCCATGAAGAATCTGAATGCAGGAGCAAAGTTCAGCCAAAAGAGCATTTTCCTTCAAGCGCCAAAGTGTGGAAAAAGAAGGAATTACAAGTTGAAAATTGTGGCATAGCTTTATTTGTAGAAGGTGGATAAAATCAATGTTACATTGATAGTGGATGCTCAAAACACATGACAGGTGACAAAAACAAACTTCTTGCATATAGTGATCTAGAAAAAGAAAAGAATGGTACATTTGGAAATGATACTCCAGCTGTCATTAGGGGAAAAGGGTCTGTTTTTCTAAAAGAAAAGGTGAAAGCCAATAATGTCATGTTTGTGGATGGATGAAAGCATAACTTGTTAAGTGTAAGTCAAATGTGTGATCAAGAAACTGAAGTTGTCTTTAGTTTGAAAGAATGTGTGGTACGTGATCTTGATATAGGCAAAACAATTATAAAAGGAAACAGAACTCCAAGCAACATGTATGTATTGAAGAACTGCAAAGAACAATGTTACTTGAGTAAATCTTCAAAAAAATGGCTATGGCATAGAAGGTTGGGGCATCCGAGCTTCTCTCAAATCAACAAATCAAGTAGACTTAAAGTCATGTTCGTGATCTTCCCAATATTACTCTACCCGAAAAATATCATATGCAAATCTTTCCAATTTGGTAAGCAAACCATAGTGCAATTTAATGCCAAGGAAGGATCATCAAGTAAGCCTCTTGAACTCATTCATACCGACATATGTGGATCCGTGAGGAAAAATTCACCACGTGGTGAACAATACTATATCTTATTTATTGATGATTTCTCTAGAATGTGTTGGATTGGGTTGATTAAACATAAAGATGAAGCATTTGAGAAATTTCAGATCTTCAAAGCTTCATGGTTGAAAATGAATTAGATCTAAAAAATCAAGTGTCTTAGATCTGATCGAGGAGGAGAATATACATCAAATGAATTCATTCAATTTTTTGAACAACATGGCATAAAAAAGACAGTTTTTTCATAGCTGGCACTCCACAACAAAATGGCGTAGCAAAAAGAATGAATAGAACAATTCAACAAATGGCTAGAGCTATGCTTGATGATTCCGGAACACCTGACACATTTTGGGGAGAAGAAGCACATATAGCGGTAAATATTCTTAACAAGGCACATGTTTGTGTAAATAGTGATAAAAATCCATATGAACTATGGTATGGTAATCCTCCCACTCGTGAAGCACTTTAAAATTTTTTGGGAGAAAATGCTTTATCAAAAGTAATAATGAAAAAACTTGGCAATTTTGAACCCCGAGAGCGAGATGAAGGAATATTTCTTGGTTACTCCTCTAGGAGTAGGGCATATAAATGTTACAATAAAAGACTTCGGAAGATTGTTGAATGTATTGATGTTGTTATTGATGAGTCTCCCTGCAGCCTTCAAAATAAGAAAAACAAACAACAGCTTGAAGACAATGATGACATATATCCTTCTACATCAAATAGGAATGATATAGACAATGAACCCAATGAAGAACCCGAAGATGATTTATCCGAAAAAATCTCCATCCGGATATGTTCAAAAGAATCATCCAGAATCTCAAATTTTGGGAGAAAAGGGATCGAGGTGTACAAACAAGAAGGACTCTTGTGGGATCTTCTAGCTATCCCGGCATTTCTATCCACTATTGAACCACAAAATGCCAATCAATCCGAAAAGAAGATGAATGTTGGATTCAAGCCATGAATTAATAACTTGATCAAATTGAAAAGAATCACACTTGGGAATTAGTACCAAGACCTCATGACAAAAATGTCATTGGAACTAAATGGATATTCAAAAAAAAGTTAAATGAGAATGGGGATGTTATAAGAAATAAGGCTAGACTTGTTTGCAAGGGGTATGCTCAACAAAAAAGGTATAGACTTTGAAGAAACTTTTGCTCCTCGTAGCTAGACTTGAAGCCATAAGAATGTTTCTTTATTTTTCAAGATTCCAACAAATCAAAGTTTATCAAATGGATGTTAAATCTACTTTTCTCAATGGTGATCTAGAAGAAGAAGTTTATATAGAACAACCAGAAGGATTCATTTTGGGAAATTATGAAAAAAAAATTGTAGACTTAAAAAGGCTCTATATGGTCTCAAACAAGCTCCAAGGTCATGGTACTATCGTCTTGAAAAATATATTCATCAACAAGGATTTTCAAAGGGGTCTCGTCGATAGCAACTTATACAAAAAAAATTGAAAATGATAAATTATTGATTGTGGTTGTATGTGTTGATGATATCATTTTTGGAAGTAATGAAGAGTCTATGAGTCAAGAATTTGCTTCGATATGTAGCAAGAATTTGAAATGTCTTTACTTGGGGAACTAACATTATTTCTTGGCTTGCAAGTGCAACAAGCAACAGTATGGCATATTCTTATCACAAGCAAAATATCTTAAGCAAATTTTGAAGATGTATGGCATGGAAGAATGAAAAAACTCGTAAGTACACCAATGATAACAGGATGTAATCTTAGTTCTCATGATGATTCTCCCACGATGAATCAACTAGAATACGAGATCTATGATAGGAAGTATACTTTATCTCACTGGGACTAGACTAGACATTATGCATGTAGTTGGGATTGTGAGACGATTCCAAGCTAATCCAAAGGAGTCTCATCTTCAAAGCCGTGAAAATAATATTCAAATATATGCAAGGAACTCAAGACTTTGGACTATGGTATCGAAAGAATGTTGATCTCACTCTTCATGCTTACACCGATGCGGATTAGGGTCGGAAACGTTGATGATCGGAAAAGCACTAGTGGTGGTGCATTCTACATGGGGCCCCGGTTAGTATCTTGGTTCAGCAAGAAGCAAAAGCCCTATTGTCTTATCTACAAGCAGAGCGAGAATATGTGGGCTGTCACATCATGTTGCACTCAACTTCTTTGGATGATGCAAACCTTACAAGATATTCAAATCAAATGTTCACCTCCTATCTCCATTATGTGTGATAATACAAGTGCCATCATTATCTCAAAGAATCTTGTTATGCATTCCAAGACCAAGCACATTCCCATCAAGTATCACTTCTTACGTGAACAAGTGCTTGAACAAAAGGTGAAGTTGGAGTATGCTCCCTCTAAAGAACAAGTTGCTGATATATTTACCAAACCTCTACCTAGGGAAGCATTCGAATATCTCGGACAAAAGTCGGGAGTAGTCTACTGCCATGCAAAAGATTAGATCTACTTAAATTAAGAATATTAAATGGGATACGCTCCCTGTTGAAAGTGTTCAAAGCATGCACGAGCTAAGGGGGAGCATTGGTCATGTGGCAAGGATGCATTGTTGGCATTCTAATTATTTGTTGTAATCTCGATCTCATGCTTGAGAATCTTCGATCTTGAGTGTATAAGTCATTTATGTTATTTCATTGAATATTATATTTGAATATGCAAGCATGATCTCAAGGGGAGCATGGTATTGGAGGTACAAAGGATCTTGATCTATCCTTTTCCCTTGATGTCAAAGGGGGAGAATATTGTCGAATGTATTTCAGTCATGATTGCCATCAAGTCCAAAGGGGCGATTTGTTGGCAATATGTTTCTTATTATATGATTGTCCTTGATGGCAACTCTCCGACAAAGGATGCGGATAATGACCGTATGAAGAACTCGTAAAACTATCGCAGCTCTATACAAGCGAATATTTGGGAAAAATCGATGTGAATAAGGACGTGTTAAATCATGTGTGAATAAGTTCGGTGTATTCATGCATCCCGACAAACCTCTAAAGTTGGAGGGTTATGGTCTCTTCGCAATATGTGTTAAGTATGTCCGAGTAAATCCGAGTAAAGGGCTGATGGATTTTATTTATGTAACAAGACGAGCTAGCTAATCCGTAAAGGATGTATTTTTTGTATGGTGGATTAGACAGGGTTAACTCCGCTTGTCGAAGAAGGCAATTGAATGGACACCGATCGTAGAGCATGTTTGATGGAATATATATAACCTAAGTTACATTAACATATTCGCACGAAGGAAGAACAATTAAAACAAAATTATGTCTTCATGGAGAAACATAGCAATGAAAAAAATACAAAGCGGACGAAACCTTGAACGAAGGAGAGGAACCACGAAGCGGGAATGAACAATGAAGGAGGTTTATGGTTTTTATCGTACCGCTTTCGATGGACAAGAGGTATTCAAGAGGATGGGAGCGATTCCATAAAACGAGTGACACGCGTCCCCGAATGAATTTGCAAAACCACCATCAATGAGTGCCATCGCGCGTTAATGTCCGACCAAGGAAGCCATGCGATATTGTTGTGCGCCCGTCGATCCGGAGGGGAGCCATCGAACGGTGGCCATATGAGGAAGGTGCACGATGGATAACCATAGTACGGTGCGAGTATGTGATTGGATCATTGATTATATATGTGGGCCCGGTTCTAAATTATATTAATTGGGACCTTTTAAACTAAAGTTTGCAAAGGATGTTGAATATGTGAAGTTGGCGAAATATGAAACATGTGATGTAATGAACGTGGGATAATATATGCGTTGATCTAACGAACACATAAACCTGGGATCGATATATATATATATATATATATATATATATATATATATATATATATATATATATATATATATCTATATATATATATATATATATATATATGTCTTGGGGAGTACATAACTAAAGGAGGAATTGGATTAATATCTCTATCTCAGATTGAGATATTAAAAAGCCTTAGATTAATTATCTAATTGCCAAACCAAGAAAATAGAACAATAAGAAATTGTTTAGTGGCTTGGGTAGACCCCGCTAGATTATCTAATTGATCTCGTCTAGGAATACCATCAATAGTTGGGTGGTTTTGATTCATGGTATTAATAAAGGCAAAACCTATATAAGGAGAAGAGAATTATAGTACAATGTGTGCATGTGGAGGGGTTGTTAATGAATAAATCTCTTTAAGAGATATCTCGCATGATTGAAATCTGTTTCGAGAAACCCGAATCTATGATGCACTTATGGAGTTGATGAAAGTTCAAGATCTCTAGATATAGAAATGATGAATCTCTAGGAAAATCTACAAAGAAATAATGAAGACCCGACGCAAGTCCGATGAATAAATTGAAGAAATTTGGTGGATTAGAGGATTGAAGTCTTCGACATGAAAGTGGAAGTTTTCTCGCCAATACTAGTCGGGTGTTAAAATCGGGGGGTCGAAGCTCCCTTCCAAGAGAGGTTGGTAAATGAGATCGTGGGGGGTTGAAGCTCACTTCCAAGTAGGACCGGAGAACGAGAGAAGGTTGTAGCCTTCGCAGTGGGTGCTCGCATACTTGGTATAAGTCTCGCGCCCAAAGACAAAAAAATTGTAAGAAGTTTTCTTTATAATAAATATTGAAGATCGAGACAAAAAAAAGTGGTGGTTTTCTCCAAATTGGGTTTCCACCTTAAATACTAGTGTTCATGTGTGTTTCTTATGTGTGATGGCTTATTACTGTTATTACCGCTTACTAAACTTTTGATGAATGAATGATGCAATAATCTAAGTAAAGAATTAAATGCATAATAAGATCCCCCGATAAAAGGTTTTCGATCGACTCTAAATACTCGATTCACCCCCCCCTTTCAGTATTTTTTCCCAACATTCCTCAATGCTCGAGTAGATCCGGGTGCTTCTATATAAAATTTTCATCCTCCCATGTAGAAATCTTCGATGGGTAAGTTCTTCCACTTGATGAGATACTCGAAATTGATCGATTCCTTAGCTATCAAGTTCTTGTTTCCGTGATTGCTTTACGTTCCAATATGGTTTTTCCTTCCTCATAAAGTTTTGGCAATATTGTTTGAACTCGGAATATTTTCACCTATAAACTTCTTTAAGCATGAAACATGGAAAATTGGATGCACTCGTGAAGAATCATGAAGCTCCAATTTGTATGCCATAGTACCAGTATTTTGCAACATCTTGTAAGGACCATAGTACTTTGGCGATAATTTATTATACTTTTTAGCTTGCTTGAGGGACATTTGTTTATATGGTTGTAGCCGTAACAATACCCAGTCTCCTACATCAAAACTTCTCTTATTGCGATGTTGATCTCGCCTATTGTTTCATTCGATTTTGTGCCAAATTCGAGGTTGTACTTTAAGAGTTGGAGAACTTCTTGTTGATGCTCTATGTGATCTTCCACCGCTTTAACCTTCGAATTTTCCCTTAAATATGATTTGATGGATGGTTTATGATATCCATAAAGTGCCATAAATGGGGTATTTTTGCTGCAGTATGGAAGGAAGTGTTATACCACCATTCAGCGAGAGGTAACCACTTGACCCATTGTGTTTGTTTATCAAATACAAAACAACGAAGATCTCCTTCCAAAAATTTATATACTATCTCAGTTTGACCATTGGATTTAGGATGAGAAGATGAACTATGAGCTAATTGAGTATCCAAACAAGAAAATAACTCCGTCCAAAAATTTCCAAGAAAAACGGGATCTCTGTCGCTCACAATAACCCTTGGTTTTCCATGTAGCTTTTGAATTGTGTCCATAAATGTAGTAGCCACTATACTTGCTTTAAATGGATGAGATAATGCACAAAAGTGTGCATACTTGGTAAGTCTATCAACTACCACCATGATGACACTCTTTCCTTTGAACTTAGGTAAACCCCGTGATAAAATCCATTGAAATCTCCTCCCAACATTGACTTGGAATGGATAAAAGTTTTAGAAGACCTGGGGTCTTAATTGTCTCAACTTTTATTCTCACTGGAAAACCAAACATTCCGCCACAAAACTTTTGAATATCATATTTAAGGCCATCCCAAAAAAAATTATTTCTTCACCCCTGTGGTAATTTTTTTAAAAATCCTGAGTGTCCTCCTAAAGGAGAAGTGTGCAATTCCAAAAGAATATTTTGTTTTAGCTGTGAATTCTTACAAAGATGTAAGTTATATTTGTACCATAAGGAATCATTTTTCCAATATTGCTGCAACTTTTGAATGAGTGTCCACATTTATTAGTCCTTCTTCCATTCATCTCTTGCTTTGGTTATTCAATCTAGTTGGATAATAGAAATGACACAAAGAAATGCTTCCACCTCTTCATTCTTTCTTGAAAGTGCATCTCGCAACAACATTTAGCTTCCCTTTTTTTGTAGATTATTTCAAAGTCATAAACCAACATCTTTGTGACTGATTTTTACTCGCTCTTCTGAAGATATTCTTCATTCCAAAAAGTGTTTTAGACTATCATGATCTGTTTTTACGTTGAAGTGTCTTCCCATTAGCTAAGTTCTCCATTTCTTTAGTGCATTCAATATTGCTAACATTTCCTTCTCATAAACAGGTTTCTGTAAATACTTTCCTTTGATTGGACGGCTTTCAAAAGCAATGGATCTTCCTTCTTGCATTAAAACAACACCAATTCCATTTTCTGAGGCATCACATTCCACAATAAAGGTTTTTGTGAAGTCTGGCGTAGCTAAGATCGGTGCTCGGCACATTGCCTCTTTAAGATGTTCAAAGGCCTTAGTTTCTTCAGGGAGTCCATGAAAATGCATCTTTTCTTCAATAATTTTGTTAGAGGTGCTCGCTATTCTCCCTATAATTCTTAACAAACCTTGTGATAATACCCCTGTTAACCCCGAGAAATCCTTGCAACTCGCTTTATGGTTGTGGGGACTTTCCATTCCTTAATGGCTTTAATTTTGTTAGGTTCTACCTTAACACCCTCGTGAGATACAATATGACCTAGATATTCCACCTCTTGTACTCCAAGGAAACATTTGGATGTTTTTTTCATATAATTGTTTCTCCCTGCAATAGTTTGAGCACCCCTCGTCAACATGTTGAACATGATCCTTCCAAGACCTACTCGTAGATTATTATATCATAAAAAAATAATAGCACAAAATTTCTAAGGAAGGGTTTGAAAATGGAATTCATCAACCCTTGAAATGTAGAAGGTGCATTGGTAAGGCCAAAAGGCATGACCAAAAATTCATAATGACCCTCATGAGTTTGAAATGTTGTTTTTGAATATCTTCGATCTTCATTCTAATTTGATGATATCCTGAATGAAGATCCAACTTGGTAAAATAAATTGCTCCATGTAATTCATCCAATAATTCATCAATCACAGGAATGGGAAATTTATCTTTAATGGTGAGCCTATTGAACTCCCTATAATCTGGACACATGTGCCATGATCCATCCTTCTTATGTACCAATACTACAAGAGCAAAGAAAGAACTTTGACTAGGTTGAATTATACCTGCCTCTAACATTTCTGCAATCATACGTTCAATTTCACTCTTTTTGGACATAAGGATATCTATCAAGCCCGATGTTTGGAGGAACACTTCCTAGAATCAAATGAATAGTTGTTACATAGTAATTTGTCATCGTCCCCTGTAATCCCCCGTCCCGCACATTGGAGGGCCTATTCTCGTGACTCGTGAGCAGTGACATGACCTGAAATTACTTTCATCGCATCCCCCTTGACAAGGACAATCATTTCTCCGAAGACAGCTTTCCCGTGAAAAGCCCTAAAAATAGACCTTTTGGCCTTGGCGCGACCGCACCCGCTCATCCCTCGCACCAATTGGGGAAATCCACCAAAGAAGTTACGCTAACCGGCGCTCTGTCCCGAGTGTATTACTCACGCCAAGCTTAATAAGGATTGTTTTTTAAAAATAAATGGCGGAATTTTGATTCCAACCAACTCCCGAATGAGTCTCTAAAATGATTTTGGAGGTTTGGATCCCAGTATCTCCATGTAGGGAAAGTGGTTTTCCACCTATCATGGAAGCTTCCTTGAGGATAGGTCCAATCACACCATTTTAGGGATCCCAACTCCCCTTCCACCATCTATATAAGCTTGTCATTTTTCCATTTTCAAGCTATCCTAAATAGATCTGAATGAGTAGAAAGGAGACTATCGTCGACACCGAATGAAGAGAGAGACTTGTCCCATTCCCAATGAGCTTTATCAAGACGTACTTCACTCGTCAACCCGCCGAAGGAAGATCTAGCATCGTAGCTCGAGTTGTATCCTTGTTTCATTATTGATTAATAATAAACGACTTTGATTATGGTTCCATTCATATGTTCATGTCTTATGTTATGAATTGTATCTTCTCTCGATCGATGCATAGTTGGATGTATTAGGTTTATGCTTGTGTGTTGTTGTTTCTTCGTGTACGTGTAGGTGTTCGAATGTGCCTAGCGAGATAATTTGTGAACCGCCAAAGCAAAGGACGTAAGTGCCATCTTCTCTATAAGCAACAACGGTTTATGACTTAAGGTAGGCCTTTTGTCGCATCTTGGTCTTTTGTAACTAGGAACCCGCATCTTAGTGTGACTCGATTGTTGCTAGACTCGATCTTGGCTAGTAGGGATCGCCTCTGTTCAGCAGAGGGGATTTACCTCTCCAAAAAACTAGCGACTCACTGGGGAGACATTCATTAGAATTTTTCTTGTATTTTTTGGTTGATTTTAGTCTTTGTCTCGCTTGATCGGCTCTTTGGCTCGCTTTATTTCTAGTGCTAAACCTCTATTTAGCCTCACCATACCCGATCCGCTCCCTCGTTTTCTCTTTTTTTTGTTTTTTTTGTCTTAGTAAACTCGATCGGCGCGGTTTTTTTCCCCTAACGACTACGCCTAACCGGCGCTTGTTGCTATTTCAGCCCTCGCACCAATCTCGCACTAGTTGCAGCCCGTAAAGTCGCGCCAATCCTATGTGGTGCTAGGGTTTTCTCCTTTCTCGAGCTTTCCGAGCTTGATTTGTGGTTTTGGTGTCATTTTTTTCGACTTCCTAAGTGTCCCGAAGCCTTGGTTGACTATGTGTGACCTCTACCCTCTCGGTTTTTTTTGCCTCTACTATTTGTTTTACATTCTAGCCCTAGGACTTCCAGGTGCTATAGTGTGCCGAGCCTCCCGTGGGAGCTTTTCATTTTTGTTTGATCGACTCAATTTCATTGTTTCTTCTTTGCATTCGTTTGGTGGTTATTCATTGTTTTATTGTGTTATTTGAGTTATTGGTTTCTTTCTCATTTGAATTTCACTTTATCTCGTTTCGAGCCCATATTACACGGTTCATGTGAGTCTTTGGGATTCCTCTTTGATTTGAGGGATTTCTTCCTCGCTTTGAGGTCTAATTGTGTGTTTGGCATTGAGTGAGCTTGCTTGTCTTTGCTCTTTTGTTGTCACTTCTCAATTTTTTTTCTTTTCATTAGTTTTCATTTTGTTTAGTGCACTTTTCTCTTAAACATTGAAAATACAAAAAAAATCAAATCTCTTTTGCTTTTGATTAGTTAATATAAATTGAAAAAATTTTCTGTGTTATTAGTGATTTATAACTATGAAAGAAAAGCTTTTAGTTTCATTAGCGTGCATTAGAGACACTAGTGGTTGTTTTGTGATCATTTTTTTATTGTGTGAAAGCTCTCAACCTTCCCATAGTTAGCTATTCATTTAACAAAGTGATACATTGTGGCATGTAGTGTGCATTTAGAGGATTTCGAGACATAACATTCGATAGGGCCTGAAAATTGAAACATAATTGAAGATCAACAACAAAATTTATTCAATTTACCTTAAGGCAAAGCATCAAAAACATTAACGAAATATTTAGAGGTCTAGGCTAGTGACGTGTTCTCAGCGCCATTAAACCTAGTAGCTCGTCATTTGCCTCTTGGATCTAGACAAACGACTAGTATGGACTTGTGCTCCCCGTATCATCGCGTATATAAAGGGAGAGCCTACTAGGTTGCTATCCTTTATCCGTAGGAAGCCGAGTCTACCGCCTTATACGCGTGATACACTAGACACAACATTCAGGGAGATTTCCTGCATGTACGTCAAGTTATTGGTTGATTTCTCTTTTATTTCGAAACCAAGGTGTATATTTCAGTTCACGGATATCCCAGTACACCCTTTTCCTAGAGTTCCAAAGTAGTCATTTTGATCTTTTTCTCGACTCATTAACTTTGAAAGGATCATCAAGCACTTTTCCTTTCACGCTTGTTTCAAAATTGAAAGAGATAGAGTCACCTTTCATCCATTTCTCGACTCTTAAAACATGAAACAGATGAAGTTTCTAAGTTTCAATGTGGTAAAATAAATCACCCGCGATCACATGCCCTTTTAGAATTTTCTTGTTGGCCGTTTGATTGTGTGCTTTGGTTTTTTAGCCCGTGTGCTTTTGTTTGATCTCTTTCTCTTGTCATTACCATCACGGTGGCGGAACCCTCGCTTTCGTCTACTATTATTCCTTACACGGATGATTCATCGAGGTTTCTCAATCCTCTCGTTGAACCTTAGGAGCCCATTGTCTCCGAGTTTCCCGACGGAGGACCGGTTCTATCTCGAGCTTCCCTTTGGAGGACAAGTTGAGTTCAATTGGCCCTTATCCAACGCTTGGTTTGGATTTGGAGTAGGGGAATATTTCCATCCTTGTTACACCATTTTTTTGGTCATCTAAACTACTATCATTAGATGGACCCAAGTACACCATGTAAGACCAATTTTACCCTAAGTAAAATTGCTTTCACTATGTGAAATAACTTAATAAAACATATTTATTAAGTTTTTTTATGGTCTAAATAGGAAACCCCAAAGGGAAATATTAAACAAATCTATATTTGTTTGATTTTCCACATGGAATAATTAATTAAACAATAATTTAATTATTATTCATGGCCATATTTAACCCAAAACAAAGAAATCGATTAGATAAATCCTTATTTATCTTATTATTTTCTAGGAATAGTTATTTAAATCTTATTTAAATAATATTCCTTGTTAAATATGACTAAATCATTTATAAATAATTAAATAAATCATTATTTATTTAATTATCATTCAACTACTTCCTTAAAATAATAAATAAATCATTTACTTATTTATTATTTATAAATAAAGGGATTTGACCCAAGTCAAATACCTTTTCCCTCCAACAAATATAATAAAATATTCCATAAAATGTGGATCTAGATTTGGTTAATATTATATAATCATGCACCAAGATCTAGAATGACCCAATATTTTGTTATAAATAGAAGGGTTTTCCCATTCATTTGTCACCTTTTGTTTCCTATTAGATCTATGATCTTGGTATTACTTTGAGCCATTATCATTGTCAAATTTTCCATTATTTCACTTTGTGAGCTCCCTTTGAGTTCTATGTTTGTCTGGGTTTTCTACACCAACAAGAGAGAGAAATTCTAGATCTGAAGTGCCGAGGACTTTCAAGAACCCATCCCATTGAGGAGAATTGGAAACACCTTTCTTGTTTTCCTCCCAAGTGGCCTTAATATAAAAAATTCTTTCAAAAAATATTGTTCTTGTCTTATCTATTGGATGCATGGAGAAAATTCTTATTTTTGTCGCTTAATGTCTTTGTATGCATACATCCGGATTTGTGCAAAGCATTTATATTGATCAACTAACTACAAATTTGAAGATATTGGCAGCCATATTTGATGTTAGGGCTATTTTTTTATGCGTAGCTAAAGTGGTATATTTTTCATACACTTTGACAAAAGATTCATACTAACAATCGGCGACTCCACACGGGTTTTCGGTTACGACCGCTGTCGTTTTTTCATATTCCCGCATATCCAGCTGCTTTAGACCCTAGGGTTTCATTTTCACTTTTTTGTTCTTTCTATTTTTTATATCATTTTTTTACCTATAAAACCCTCAAACATTAAAATTTCTAACTTCCGTGCGTTTTTGGCCCTATTGCGCAGTAACCGACATCGCCCGCAATCGAGACAACAACTTTTTATGAAATCCGCCACCGAGACACCCAAAACTACGAGTCACACTTTTCGGCCCAAAACCTATGACCTAGACTACGAGACACACTTTTTAGCCCAAAATCTCGTGACCCTGGACAAAAAAACAAGTCGAACCCTGCGACCCGCACTTTTTTCTCGCAATTTTCCAAGCAATTTTTCTCGGGTTTGTCCGAAGCTTCCGCCGTGGTTTTCCCGACCTCTGTCTCCACCTTTTTAGACCCTGTTTCTGATCTTTTTTACTCAACTAAGTGGGAATATAGCGCCTTAGGGCTTTAGTACCCTCCCATTTTTTGGTGGAAGACTTTTTAGCTATTTCAACCATTTGAATTTTCGTAGTTTCATCCCTTTTCTTTTTCAGATCTCGATACCACACTTTTAGATCCCCTTTTAGATCGGTTCTTCTCCCTTTCAAATCACCTCATATAGTTTTGTTTGGGTTTGCCTCTAGGGTCACATCCTTGTCCCTTCTACCTTTAGTTGATTTCCTCCTTTGTTACGAAAGAACCTTGCCTCTACCTCTTTGTTGTTTTCTCGCACCTCTTTTCACAGATTTCTCCTTTAGATCCCCTACCCCTCCCAACCTTAGATTTGTTGGCCTCTTTTTAGTGTGTTTTGACTAGATTTTTTTTCCCTCTTTTAGACTAGTTTTGAGAGACCCGCCTTCTTCGGTTAGATCAATGCATTGTTAGCTATTAGTTTTCTATTATTTCAACATTATATATTGTTCTCTCGAAGAGTTATTTTCGATTACGTAGCACACTTTTTATTTTACTCTCAAAACATCTAGGTTTAAAAATTAAAATTAACACACGCCACACACCGACCCCTAAGTGAAGAAGAGCCCGGTTAACACCGCCAAGAAAAGAATTTAAAATCAATTGAAACCGCACCTATCCGCCCTTGTTTCGACATTGGCATCACTTGATTCTGCACCTCCCTACCTTTGTCGGCTTATTCTTCTTCCCTTTGCACTGTCATCATTGCGCCCCCAAGGCATATATCTCGGAGACTTCTTGGCCTTCACCCTCGGTTTCTTTTGGGTCCACCTAGTCCTTCCCACCGTCTTCTAGTTAGTCCTCCCCCGAGTCCGCACTCCGACTCATCTTCCCGATTCTTTGGGTTCTCCCCCTCCTTCTCGGTTCTCCCCCTATTACCTTCACCATGTTTGGTCCAAGACCTAACGCTAGCGTGAAAACCCCGGCCCTAATGTCGGGACCGTTACTAGTGAAACCGCCATAGGAAATACCTTGACTATCCCTCTACTCCCCTATATGGTAGGTCTCTCGTCTCCCCTGATTTCAATCGATTGATCAATGATCCTATCCACCACGATTTTAGTTGGCCTCGCTATGCCAACCAAGATCCCCTCCAACATTCCCAAGTTTGAAGGCCTTGTCGGTGAATATCCCTCCAAGCATATCCGATCTTTCCACATGTGGCTTTCATCCAATTCCATTACCGATGATTCCATCCATCTTAGATTGTTCCAATGCATGCTTACAGCGAAGCTTCTAAGTGGTATGTTGATCGACCGCCTCTTCCCATACCACCTTTGTGACCATTTCCCAAGCCTTCTTATCTTATTTCCAAACTCCCCTCTCGATATGACACCGGCATCGAACTCTTGACTTCCTTCCCGTCAATCATCTCGCGACCCTCCTTTTTTCTCACGTCTAGGAATGGCGAAGATGAAGGATCTTATGTTGAGCTCCTACCTTTGACAACCAGGTCTACATGGACCGGTTCCTTAGATCTCTCTTACCTCGCCATTGGCAAAGATGTTGCATCCCATTTCCCTCAAACCGAAGAAGTCGCCCTCCAAATAGCCTTGAAATATGACCTCATCTATGCTCGCCTAGTTATGTTTATACCATCCTTCCCCGACCTCCCCTGCACCCGGTGGTGCTAATGCCCCGGGGCATCTCATTCTCGCTAACGGTATCCTTGGAGCTCTTTCAAATCCATATGTTCAACCTCCTATGGGCTATGGTCTCTCTTCGGGAGGAGCCATCACCTCCAACACCTTTCCCCCTCCAGGGTAGCATGTATCCAGGATACAGACATGCCTCCTTCTTTTGCCCAACCTCCCCGATTACCTCAATGTTTCCCATCCTAACCATTATCCTTATCCACGACCCTAGTGTCCCAGCTCCTCCAAAGATTTGGACCTCCACCTCCCTTGCCTTCTCAACCCCAAACGAATAGCAACTACTACCCCCTCCAGGGGTAAGTATTTTGCACAAAGCAGGTGCGACTAATCCTCCTTCTTCTCAAAGAAAGAGGAAAGGTAATCAAAAATCAATCTGCCCCTCGGTAATCGTGGATCCAATCCTTCAGTATTGACTCCAACATTGCTAACCAGACAATAGGGCTCTCAACCTAACACGGACGAGCCTCTTCATACAAATAAGCCTTGTTTGTGTTGCGGTGTTTACGATCATTACACTCACGATTGTCCCCTATTACCACAGCATTCGGTAGATGTGGGAGTCTCAGGCTACATTGTGAGGACATCATGCCTCTCTATACTCGTTCCCCCCCAATGCAGCCTACTTCTCAACCTGCTGTGTTTACCAATCCTTTCCCTCAGCGAAGGATTCATGGCTACCCAACCACCTCACACACCGACAACCACTCAACCTTCCCCTTCTTTTTTCCTACGATTACCAAATCCTCATGATGAACTCGATACACCTTTACCCGTCAACCTTAACCCCGCAAACTCGGTCTCGTCAAGTACTCCCAAGCCTCTCACTCCATCTGTCCCCCGAGTCACCTTCTTCGAGTCCTACGAGCCTCTTTCGACACCCAATGGTCCCTTGTAGATCCCTCAACCCAAATTTGAGGTTCATACCAAGGTTCCTAAGGGCCCATTACGCCGAAATGCTACTTCGGTCGAGTTTCTCATTCGTATAGCATATTAGATGATTTGGCACAGGGATCCTCGCCGCCATTTCAACACTAGAACTCCTCCAGATCGTGTCCTTCTCAAAGGAAGGCTCTAATATCCGCCATGGGTCGTCGTAGATCCCGTTGATGACCAATTTATTGTTTTCGATGCCCGTCAATCGGACCACCCTCCCCTTCTCGCTTCCGTTTCTTTCCAAATCCTAGTCAAAATCTGGAACGACAACGTGGCTCGTGTATTATTAATGAGGAGGCATCTACCCGTGTGATGTATGCTTTGGTTTGGAAACAACTTGAATCTCCTAAGCTGGCCCCTTCCACCATCACCCTTCGTGCATGGGATGGCCATGCCTCCCAGCCCATTGGCATATTCTGTAATTTTCCTATCACTCTTGCGGGCAAGAATGTTTGCATCGACGTTGAAGTCATCGATTCCCCTCTTGATTGTAACATTCTTTTGGGGCGTAGCTACACCTATGCCATGTCTGCTATCCCATCTGTGATCCACCGCAAGATGTTTTTCCCTCATAATGGAAAGATAGTCACCATTGACCAGTTGACATATCATGTGCCAAAAACTCAGACCTCCCCTGAGTCGACCATCTCTTCTGTAGCCAATAAGAAAACCATCGATTCTTTGACTAGTGCCTCCCTCGACGTCTACAAAGACTCCTCCTTGCTTGGAACCTTCCCTGGTCTTCCTCCTCCTACTGTCTCCGATCCTAGCTTAGCGAATGTTTGCATGATGCAATCGTCTCTGGGCCGACCTTAAGGAGCCCACTTTGGCTAGTCAACAACCTCAACCTCACCCACTGCAACCCACTCCTAGCCCTTTGCCTCGACCCAACCGCACCTCTTCCTTCTCACCCTTCTCCTACAACTCGGTACCCATGAACCTTTCTACCCTCCTAGGTCGGTTTCCCTAGGTCTCAACCATCTTGGAGCCATCCCTCTTGGCCATTACCCCACCGGTCGATCCCTTTCCTTGCTCCCCCTCCCGCATTTTATTCGGTTCCCATCATGGCTACCCTATCCCCGCCCAATTTGACCTTGGGTATACCCATCTAGTACCTCGATCCTCCATCCACTACCCCCGCTTGGTCACCCCAAACCTTACATTGCTTTGACACTAGTTCAACCGGTTCCCTTAGCTTCTTCCATTGCTACAGGTGCCACCAAAGCACCTCAACAGACCCCTCTCCTATTGTGACAGACTCCGGAAACAAAATGAAAAGCTCGTAAGGGGGCATCCAATGACAAGGCTACCCCGTCACACCTTGCTCCTCCTTGGCCGCCAAAGTGCGCTATCCAAAGTGTGCCTTGTGTGTTGTTGTCGATCACGCCACCCATACATGTCTTGAGTTGCCACATCTCAAGACCATTGTCAATGAGACGTTTCCGTAATCCGATATCCCCGAGGTCTATGTCACTATACCCGATTCAATCCCAAAACTTAAAACCTTGTGCACTAATCACCCTTGTTCTTTGTGCGATTTCCATGGCCATTATACCCACATCCTGTCCCCCACCTTGACGAGTATTGTTCCACTTTATACGCATACTCGCTAATTCAAAGCCAAACATGACCATCTACCTTCTCACTTGTTTACGAATTCTCCCGCAGAGTAGCACCGTAAGACCTATCTACCCCAATTAACATTCCCCTCCCGATATTGAAATGACCGAGTCTTCAACCACCATTTATTACCTTTCATCATCCTTGCGATCCTCGACGGTCGTCCCCTTAGTGCATCCCCCCGATGTTTCGCCCGAACCCCCATCTCGCTTACTCTTTCTCGTCACCCCCCCATGACATTGCCCATGTGAGACTTTCTCCCCATAATCATGAGTCTAATATTTCTACCTCATCGATGATCCTCTTCCCTCCACTCTTCCCATCTTCCGATCAGATGAAGACATTATGGAAGCCATGACCAAACCTTCTTTTCCATGGGATGATATGCACCATCGTGCGTACTTCCTTCCACATCAATCCCATGACCAATATGCTCGTAGAATCTAAATACTTCATTCCCGATAAAGTCGATTGTTTTACAAATCCCATCCCCGCACTCGATGCTTTTGAAGAAGGAAATATGGCCAATATCTTTTCTACGATAAAAATTGACATTTTTGTCAAACCAAGAATTGAAGAACATATCACCTTGGGCGCCCAATACACTTCGGAAGAAATTGAAGCTTACACCAAGCTATTCAAAGAATTTTGTGATATTTTCACTCTGTCCTACTTAGAAATGCCTGGGACTCGATGCAGCCATTGTCGAACACCATATCGACAGATGGCCTAATTCCAATCCAAATCCTTCAAAAGTTGAGACCCATTCATCCTTCCGCACGTGAAGCTATCAAAGCCGAAATTGATAAGCTCAAGCAGGGCTAGTTTCATTTATCCCATCGAATACACCACTTCGGTGTCAAACCCAGCTCTTTTCCTCAAAAAACAAGGCACCATCCGTGTCCGCACCGAATTTCGTGACTTGAACAAATCTTGTCCCAAAGAAAACTTCCCCACACCATTTATTGATCAAATCATTGATGAGTGTGTGGGGGCATGAGGTTATATCCTTTATGGATGGATTCTCTCGGATACAACCAAATCATTATTCATCGTGCCGATCAACTTAAAATCGTGTTCATTCGTCCATGGGGAACTTTCACATACCAATTCATGCCATTCGGGCCGGCGCCACTTTTCGACGGGCCATGTCTTATTTTTTTCCATGAATTAGCTCATATTATCCTTGCCTATTTAGATGACCTTACCGCGCATCCGAAAAATTGGGCGCAACACCTCCATGATCTCGCGTACCATTTTCCTCTCGATGTCGCACGTACAATATCCACCTTAACCCATTGAAATGTGTCTTGTGCATTCCCTCCGGCCATCTTCTAGGCTTCATCATGTCTAAATATGGTATAACTCTTGACCCTTTGAAAGTTCAAGCCATTCTTGAACTTCTTATTCCCCGTACCTTACACCAGCCCTACACGAGTCTCCAAGGTAAAGCTATTTTTCTTCACCGGTTCATTCCCGACTATGCCACTAACACACATGGGTCCCTTAGACTTCTTCAATATAACATCCCATTTGTCCTGGGATACCTATGCTCATGGGTCTTTTGATGCCCTCAAGCATGCTCTCACATCCACTCCCTTGATCTCGTCCTCCCGACTTTGATCGATACTTCATCGTGTACATCTCCGCCTCCACCTATTTAGTCGTTGGCATCCTTATCCAAGAAGATGATAACGGTATTGAAAGTGTGATCTATTATGTCAGTAAGAACTTTGTCTGGTCTACCCGTATCATACTCACATGAAGAAAAATTAGTGTTGGATGTCGTGTTCTCGGTCCAAAAACTACGTCATTAAATCCTCATGCGTTCCACCAAGGTTGTGACTAATTCCAACCCCATGGCTTTCCTATTGAGCCTCCGCATCCTCGTGGGAAGTATGCTCATTAGGTCTTTATCCTTCAAGAATTCAACCTAAAATTTGTCACACCAAAAAGTAAGAAAGGTTTAGCCCTCTCCGAACTCATTTATGAATTACCTACCGATACGCAAAGATCCTCCGGTTAATGATGCTCTTCCCGATGAACACTTATTCGCCATTACCACATACGACCCTTGGTATAGTGATATCCTTAATTACATGGGAACCCAAATGTTTGTCCTTCATCTTGACTATGATGCTCGCCAGCAGTATCCGACACCAAGCCCCCCGCTACCTTCTCGCTTCGGTGACGACCTTTATCGTCGCAGATGTAGATACTTTCCTTCGTCATTGTCTCACACATGCCGAAGTCGAGCAAGTATTCAATGCCCTGCTCATAGCGGTGCTTGTGGTGGCCACCTCTCCGGTCTTGCTACCGCCCATAAAATCATGCGAGCTGGGTATTTTTTGGCCTTCTCTCTTCGATGATTTCATTGAAGCAAAGTCAAACACCGTTCCAATTGCCAACATTTCGCCCCTAAGGCGTGAGCTCCTCCTCGCTCCCCTCCATCCTCGTCGTCACGACTAGTCCCTTATGTAAATGGGCCATTGAATTTATGGAGTGTCGACCTCCATCCGTTGGTAACCATAAGTATATCATCGTGGCGGTTGACTATTTCAGAAAATGGGTTGAGGCTATGCCAAAAATTTAACAACACGGCTACTACCGCAGCCCTCTTTTTCTTTAACCGTGTTATTGGTCGATTTGAGGTTCCAAAAAAATTGGTGTCCGATCATGGCTGACATTTTGAAGATGAGATATGGCGTGAGCTCTCCTCACTATTGGGTTTTGAACATAAATATTCCTCCTCCTATTACCCCCCAAGGCAATGGCCAGAGTTGAAGCTCGTCAATAAAATCCTTAAAACCATGCTTCAATGGACGGTGAATAAGTACAAAACCAACCGGCATCTCAAGCTCTTCCTCGCTTTATGGGCCTATATAACTTCGTTAAAACCACCACCAGAGTTTACCCCTTTCCACCTTGTTTTTGGAGAGGAGGCAAGTCTTATCGATCGAGTGTGAAATCCCTTCCTTTCATCTAGCCATTGAACTTCTCTCTCGATACCCAACCTCTAGAAAAACAATTTATCATGCTTGAGCGCACTTCCAAAGGCTATTGTGTTGCATTACAAACCCTTGAAGCAGACTAAGAAATGTACCAAAGCTCAAGATGACCGAAAAATTCCACCCTCGTACTTTTCACGAAGGTGATCTTGTTCTAGTTTATGACCATGCCCACGATGTCCTTGTCATGGGAAGTTCGACTCATTATGGCTAGGCCCTTACATCATCAATAAAGACCTGGGCAAGGGGGCATACTCTTAGAATACTTTGAAGGCCACCTCCTTCCTAATCCTCGCGATGCACTCTATCTTAAGAAATATTACCCATAGCATTTCTCTCTCGAAATGCATGTTTTATTTTATTTAAGATAGCCAGCATCTATTCATTTTTCCTGATTTGATACTTCACCAAGACACATTTTTTCCATGAAGGGTCTATTCACCTCTCCTCCAAATCTAATTTCCTCACTTACAACACTTGTACTTGGTGCACCACTTTTGCCTCCTTACTTGTCCTTTTTCGTGTCGATTTTCGTCATGAGATACCCCCTTGTACTCATGTTTTTTATGGTCCTCCATTTGGACCTTTACTCGTGTGGTAGCACCATTGAGTCGCCCTTGTTTAGAGCATCTACGTTGAGTCATCATCACATTCATGGAGTCTATCCCGAGTCCATTTTTCTCCCCATCATAGTCCTCCATCCTTCATTGCTTGGTCCCTCTCGTCATGTCGCACATTATGGCCTTCATCCCCCACCGTCCCCTATCCCTCATGATATCATATCGGTCGCTGCCAAGTCATCCATGCCCTTTATGCTCTAACAAGGGAATTCATCCATTCACTACTCGCATCCCCCACTTCGTCATCATCATTAGTGTTCGTCCGTCTCGTCGCTCTACTATTTTCTCTCATGCCTTAGTTGAGGATCCCTTATTGCCTCACCTATGATGGACCTCCTTCTATTGACATCAACTTATTCATTCCGGAAGACGTGCCTAGAGGGTCGTGTACCTTGGTTCCAGATCTTCCACACTTATTTGGTGCCTCGAATAAGGAAAAAGGGATTTCTCCTTACCCTTTTACTTGATTTTTTCTCGCCTTGAGCTCCTTTTAGCATGATCGAGATCCGTATACTTGATGGTATAGTGATGCACAGCAGAGATATTGGTGATTCTTAGGTGTGTGTGAGATGTCTCAACCTTCATGAGAGGGTGGCCCCGCGGTAGCCCCCCCACATGCTCGGATGACCTCTTCCTCACGACCTTCGATGCAGCTCCATACATTTGATGATTTCGGCCTTAGCCGCTTGTAGCACCTCTTTGATTTGCATGTATCGACTCGGATTTTATGAGCCCTTCCCCGTTGATAGGGGGGCATTTGGGTTGTATTTGTATCTCATGTACTCATATATTATTGTATAAGTCTTGGATGTTATCTCAGGGCACAACATGTATGTGGGATTCATCCTTATATATTTTATCTAGCTCTGCTTATGCCAAACGATGTACTTTATAGTTAGGTCCCTTGTTTATCGGATGCACTATTCTTTTGTACTTTGTCTCGTAGGTGTTTGGTCAATTTAGTGTGTCCTAAATTGCCGCATTTAATTTTCAATCCGGGAATCGTAAGTCGATGAAGTGCGGTGCACTATATGTGCAAGATAACCTCTTTCTTAACTTTTTGTCGTTTATGGTCTTTCTAAGGTGAAATGGAAATTCTAAAGTGAAAAACAAGTTTGGTTATAATTGTTCAAGGAAGTGATATCCCCTATAATGATTTACCAATCTCGAAACTTTAAAAAGCAAATTGAAATTACAAATGACAAAAGAAAGTAAACTGCTGAAATGGAAAGTGTTGTTAATCTAATGAATCAAAACAAGAAACTAGTGAATATGAAAACTAAACTATTCTTGTCAGCTAACCGAACACAAAAGAAAATACGCTTATGGAAATTCAAAATTGCACTGAAAGAAATCTAAATCAGATTACATCAATTCATTTTCTCGACCCTTCATCATTAGACCACTCATGACTTGCGGAAGTAATCATAAACAACTTGTGTAACTCGATATTTAATTTGCGGAAAGTAAACTAATACTAAACCATACATACATGATTCAATCCCTCGCCATCAGTCCCACTTTGTGGCTTTCGGAGGCAATTGAAGATGTCATACATGATTCAATATATCTAAGTTTGCGGAAAAGAAACTAATACTAAACTACACACTTCATCATGCAGACCCCCTCACCATCATCCCAAATTGTGGCTTTCGGGAGGAAAACTCAAGACGCTATGAGCGACTTAATATATCTAATTTTGCGTAAAAGGAAACTAATACTAAACTACACATCTCATCATGCGACCCCTCACCATCGGTCCCAAACTTTGTGGCTTTCGGAGGTAGTCGAAGACACTATGAGTAGCTTAATATGTCTAATTTTAACTACTCGAATCGGATAAACAAAACTCGAAGTGCACAAGACAAAATCAAGTTAAACAAAGACCGTGAAAGAAAACTAGCAGTTAGGAATAATATCGCTTTCATATCATTAGCAAAAATACTATGAAAATGCCCCCGATCATCTACCTAAAACCCGCACAAGAAAACTGATCGATGATTTAACAATCATAAAAACATAAAAGACAGAATGCAATGGAAATTACGAAATGTATGAACAAAGGAAATAAAACAACTATGAAATATGAACATGTAATGAGTTATGATACAATGACTCGCTTAAAGAAATGAAATGAAAAATATATACATTAATACACGTAACCTCGGTACGAGCGGAGGCCCTCTACGCAGCTACGGTATGATCTTCAAACACGAATTAAGTCGTGAAACGGAGTTTTTCACATTAAAAAGAAAGTCATTACGGGTCGGGTGGTATTACGGCTCAAGGCGGCAGTAATCACCACATAACAGAGTACGCACATCAACTTAACGGATATATCAACTAACAACTATCAACTCACATTCACCAACTCTACGTGCGTATGCAAACGCTCTTTATAAAGCAATAAAATGTAACTGGTATCTCGAAGTTTATGATAGCAGCCCGAAGACGCAGACCACTAAGGCCACAGATTTAGGAGTATGGCCATGTTGGAAAACGGATCTATGGAAGGTGGGCGCTTAAATTCAACTCCGGAACTTTGCACGAGATGTCAATTAACCTCCGTAAGCTTGGAAACGGCCGTATGGATGTTTTTATGCCACCTAAAACGAGTCCAGCCCGACATAGAACTCCACAGCTTGGACTTCCACGTGGATGGCTTTGACGACGGCTTTCCTCGACGAATTTACTTGAACCAATAGGACACGAACCATGTCCTTGTCATTCCTAGCCTCGCCCATGTGGCTCGTTTCCTTCGTTGACACCGTAACATTGATTTCCCACAAAATAGCCGCGGAAAGTTACGGCCGACGCGGAAAGTGACAAGTTTCCGCGTATTGTATGAACAAAATCTAAATCAAATAGAAAACACACAAACATAATTAAAAACCATGTTAGATACCCTTTTGCACATGATATTTGACAATTTTGGAGGTTTAGGTGAGTGAAAGAGATATGGAAAAGTGTATGGAAGAGAGACAAATTTGGGACTCAACATACCCCCACCGTGAAGGTGTTGCATGTCCTCATGCAACCAAAATTTTGACACTCTTTTATTCAATTCATGTGCCTTGATACTTCACCCAACACATCTAACCCCCCTTCTCTTCTTCTTTGGTACCGCCATCATTCCGGGTTTCTTCATGAGGCACTCGAATTTGATATTCACAAGTGCTCGCCTCAATTTTTTGGCATTTCCTTTTTAGCTTCTTATTTTTTCTTTTTGCCAAATACCCAAATGTAACATAGTATTGTCATGGATAATCTTGTACGCTTTGCCTTGCTCTTTGAGTGTTTCATTTTCATTTTTGATATGCCGATTCAAAAGCTCAAGCTCAAAAATCTCTCCCGTTTTAATGATCGAACCAAGTTATCCCGCCAATGTAGGAGGTCGAATAGAAGAGGTGCTTGGACTCGTAGGCCGCCTTCTCCAGGGGATTCTATATAGTCATAGACCTCCCTACTGTTTGGGGTCTACTTCGGTGTCTTTTTTCATTGATCTGTCCCTCAAAATGCCGCAAGGGAGAATTATGTTCAAAATTTGGCTGAGGAGAACTTTTATCAATATTTTCGCGAGAATAAGATGGAGTACGCTCATTGTCCGATTGGGAGTGAAAGGAGTCGGGTTCACTAACCGATCGAAATGGACTATGGTCGCTGGAGATCGGATCGATGTCTCTTCACCCAAATCAATGAAATGAGGACCTTTAATTTGTGTTTTTCCTCGCTTTTCCTTAAGCCTCACATTTGTTTCTCCTCACTTCGCCGTGGTACATTACCCTTTTGTTCTTGTTTTCCGTTTTTTGCCTTTTTAGATAGAGATGACTCGTTTTTGAAGAAAAAATTAATCTCTCGTGATAGAATTTGGTGATCTTCTTCTTCGGAAGAAGAAGTTTTTATGGACGAGCCTCAACAATTTCTTTCCCTTTTGATATTATTGGCTTCTTAATTTTGATTTCCTTCTTCTTCCTTTTTTACCAATCTCTCTTCTCTATCATTTTTCTTCATAGTAATAGTAGAAGTATCTTGGATTTCATCTACTCGTTCTTTTCCTTCTACTTCTTTTGCTGTGCTAGCTGCGGAACTTCCCGTGTAGGAGCAACTTGGGTTTCAACATCCATTTTCTTTCTTCTACTCCTTCTAATTGGATTACCTTCAGAATTTCCCGAGGTTCTTCAAAGAAGTTTCTTACTAAGAATTGTTCCCATGTATCTTTTCTTTCTTTTAGCTCCTTTTCAATCAAAATTTTTTATAAGCCCATGATGATATAAATGAGGCTCTACATCTCCTAGGTGTTTTTGCACAGCCACAACCATTTTCTTCAAGCTATTGAATAGGAAATAAGGAAGATTGAGAGTTTGGTTTTCAAGGAAATTCATCAATATCCCAGTATGATACATGTACATAGAGCCAAATCGGCCTTCACATGTGATAAATTTCTGAACAATGAGTAATAAAGTGGCCCATTCATCTTTTATTGCATGCACTCGGGATTCCTCTTTTGAAAACAAGGATATCCATACCTTGATTTCGTGAGGATTGTTCTCCATGCCTCATCACCGATACTTTTGTTTTTGAACCATCGTTCTCCTTCACGAAGAAGTTCTGTGGTCGCCGCTATTGATGCTTCATTAACCAAAAACTTGAGGTCTCCCACTTCCCGCACTCCGAGCCATCAAATGATCTTGCAAACGCTTTGGTAACTTCTCCGTGGTAACCGGAATTTCTGAATAAAACGCAGCCCATTTAGCTTTTCTCAACATCTCTTTTGCTTTGTGGAAATCCTCTATGAACTTCGGTCCTTCCGGCTGCGCCCTTAATAATTTTCCCCATTTTACTTCTCTCGTGCTTCGACGAGCTTGCCTCTGAGTGGGTTTTAAGCGGAAGTGGAACGATGGAATACACGGAGTCGAGCACAATGCTGTGGGGATGTTATCACAAACGGAAATGAGCACCATACACGGAAATGGAATAAGGCTGTGGGTGAATATACGAGAATGAGAGTGAGTAAAAGGAACGGAATGGAGTGAAACAGGGAATGAGAATGAGTAGAGTGAGGTTTTGTAAACACGACGGAGAAACGACAAAGAAGTTAACAAAGCATAATGCATTCGGCAGTATTTTGAATTTTTGGTGGTCGTGTCATAAATATGAACACGTTTCAATCAATGATTATGGAGTTATGCGGCTTGTAAGAGTCCTTTGTCAACTCAAATACGTATCATTATCTTGGGGTGGGCTATTTGAACATGAGTAAGAATCGGAATTTCAATAATGAAGCCGTTTGTGAATAAATGCAAGAGGATAACATAGAGATCGTGGAAGGTTACTGATCGTCAATATAATCATTGCGCGTTATGGTAGAGCTCATAGTTTAGAATTACATAAAAATGTGTCTTTTATACTATTTGAAATAAACTTTATTCATACCTTTGGAATCCTTGCTTTTGCCCTTGGTCTTCAACTCGATTGATCTTCATTAGTGTCTTGAATGTCCCATTGATCCTCTCCTCGCATTTTATTTCATGATTTTATGAAAACAACAACTAACTCATACATTCTTTTTTGAAAAAGCGAGTAGTAGTGCAAATTTCACGGAATGCAGCTACGGTCAGCGGGCAGTCGAGTACAACAAGCGGAAATGCATGTCGGGCCGCGGAAACCGTAACACGGCTATTACTTGGTCTGAAATAGAAATGAACAAATGACAAATGACCAGTGGAAATGGTCATAAAAAGATTTTTATTGATGGAATGGATGAGATGAAGTGGAATGAAGTGAAATGAAATGAAATGAAATGAAATGAAATGAAATGAAGTGAAATGAAATGGAGTGGGTGGTGAGATAAAATGAAATAAAAGACAGATTTTTTTTGGAAAAATATAGAGTGTCGGTGTCTCGATTTTCACCCCATATTTTTCGTATAAGACTGCCAATCGATGATTGGTTTTCGAGTGCTTATACCATCTTCTCTTTTTTTTTCTCTCTAACTTGAAAAACAAAAAACTAGCTTGGTAGAGAAGAAGGATTCTTACAGTACCGACCGATTGCTAGAACTTTCTTGAAACAACTTGACAAAATCCTCTTTAGAGAGTGGCTTATGATAAACTTTCAATCTACTGCCATTCACTAAAGAGGAGTTTGAAAACTCATCGATGGTCTTGATTCTTACTGACTCCATTGTTAAAGACCTCGTCGATCTCATATGGCCCAAGCCAATGAGTCTGAAATTTCCCTTGAAAGTCTTTAAACTTGGAGTCAAATAACAATGCCCAATCTCCTTCTTGAAACTTCTTCTCTTTGATATATTTGTCATGCCACTTAGTTCTTTGATATTGAACTAGATCGGTTCTTAGAATTGCTTCTTGTCCCGATCTCATCTAGTGAAAGGGTAGGTTTCTACTCTCTGGCAGCTATCACACCTTTTGACATATTGTTTTGCATCTTTGAAGAGAGAAGGCCAATAATATCCCAAGGAAAGGATTTTATAGGTCGTCCTTTTGTCCGCAAAGTGTCCACCGCATGGTTCATCATGACATGCCTTAAGAATGTCGAGCATTTCATCTTCCCCGACACATCTTCCGATCACAAGATCTGGCCCCGTTTTTAAACAATTCGTTAGAAATCCATGAATATATTGAACTCTCCCCGAATAATTTTTCATTTTTCTCTTGGAAATAAATGTGAAGGTAGTTTCCTGTAACCAAATAGTTAGCAATATCTCAGACACTAAGGGGTCTTAATAGTTACCGCAAACAAATATTCATCGGGAAACTTATCTTCTACGGGAGAATCTTCTTTAGTATTTTGAATTCTAGACAAGAAATCAGCTATCTGTATTCTATTTTCCTGGTCTATCTACCACAAAGTAATATTGAATTCTTGCAAAAGTAAAAGCCATCTTGTCACTCGCCATTAGTAACGGGTTTGTTCATTAAATATCTAATTGCGTGAATGTGTCGGTATGAATAAAAGTTTCATAGCCTCTATGTAATGTCTAAACTTATTAATTGCATGAACAACGGCTAAGAATTCTTTTTCTACCACAGTATAATTCAACTACTGTGGGAGTCAAATTTTCATCGGTGTAATAAATGGCATAAGGAATTAAATCTTTTTGACCCAACACGGCTCCAAGAGTCAGTATCCGAAAGCATCCGTAGAAATATGGAAAGGAAGTTTCCAATTTGGTCCTCTCAAGATAGGTGCTTCGGATATTCTTGCTTTTTAAAGTTTCAAAAAGCGGATTGACAATCGGGATCCCATTTAAATTCACAAGCCTTTTGTAAGCAACTTGAAGAGTGGAGATGCTATTTTAGTGAAGTTTTCTATAAATCTTCTATAGTAACCGATGAAATCCTAGAAAACTTCTAACATCTCTTTGACAATTTGGAATAGGCAACTTGGAGATGACTTCAACTTTTGATCTATCAACTTTAATTCCATCTCCCCGAAATATGATGTCCTAAAACAATCCCTTCGATAAACATCATAAAGCATTTTTCATGGCTTAATGAAAGGTTTGTTTCTTTACATCTTATGAGAACTTTTTCCAAATTTTCTAATGCCTCTTCAAATGAATTACCATAAACTCGTGAAAATCATCCATATAAACCTCTACACAATCATGGATTAGATCAGAAAAAAATTCCTAGTACCGTTCTTTGGAATGTTGTTGGGTGCATTACATAACCCAAAAGGAAGCACTCTGGTAGGAAAAAAGTTCCCCATGGACAAGTAAATGTGGTCTTATCTTGATCTTCGAGTGCTACCCGAATTTGATTATAGCCACTAAAAACCATCCAAAAAATGAAAAGTACTTTTTACCTGCTAATGTATCTAATACCCGATCAATAAAAAGGCAAAGGAAAGTGATCCTTCAAAGTTGCTTTGTTCAACTCCTCGTAATCAATGCATACTCTCCATTTACCATTCTTTTTAGGTACTATAACCAAAGGAGAAACCCATCGGCTATCCGAAATTGGATAAACGAAGCTTTACATTGAGAAGTTTTTTGGAGCTCTTCTTTCACTATCTCCCTAAGATTTGGATTCATCCTTCTTTGAGGTTGTCCGATTGGTCTACTATTTTCCTCAATATAGATATGATGGATGCAAGTCTTGGGATCAATACCCTTCATGTCAAAGTATACTCCCATGCAAATGCAAGAGAATGTTTTTGCAAGATTCTCGGTTAGTTCTTCTTGCTTGTGACTTCTCCGGATGTTTGTTGATATTTAATGTCTTTTCTCGGGAAAAATCTCAAAAACGAACTACCAAATTCTTCCATAGAGTAAAGAGACATTTGTCTTGATGATAAATATTCTATGTCGTATTCCAAGCCGAAATTGTGTGGGGTCATATTCGAAGTTATCTCAAAATTTTCTAATGTGTTCGTAATTTGACTATCCTCACTAATCTCGTAAATGGTAAAGACAAAGTTGTATAGTGTTCTCATCATCGACCCATTCATTGTCTCTCATTTCGTAATTGCTCATGCGGAGGATACAAATTGAAATTCTTTGTCGAATTACCATTAGAAATGTACATGTCTCCGGCATCTACAACTAATAAAAGCATCAGTCCGTGGCTGCCAAGGTCTTCCTAAGATAATTGGATGTCCTCCTAGATTACTTTTGGGAGTCAAAATCATAAAGTCTACTCGGATATTCCCAAGAATCTAAGGAGACCGAAATATCTTCTAATACACCATCCGGTTTAATAACCGATCGATCCGTAAGTTGCAATAAAGTAGGTGTAAAAAAGAAGGTTAGGAAGTTTTAAATCTGTTCCATAGTCATGCTCCACTCATAATGTTGATAGCGGCCCCTAAGTCAATCAATGTGTTTGGAATTTCTATCCCATTTATATGTGTCTTTGACAATTGGACTTCCAGGGATCTACATACTTCTGCATGGCAATTTTTCCCATCATAATGTCGCAATCTTTCCTACCAGGGTGGATTCTTCTTGTGTCCTTTAGCTTTCTTCCTGGTCTTTTGAAACTCAACTCCTTTATGGTTTTTGCTAGAATAGGAATTTCTCGAATGGCTTGTAGCAATGGAATCTCTGATACAAACATTCTTCAATTCATCTAGAAAGTCATGGTAGGCAACAAAATTTGTTTTTCCACCCCCTTATCAATTTGTAATCTTTCCGGAAAAGGAGGTGTAGATGAAGATACAAAGGTTGCTCAACTATAGGAGTTGTGGATGCTAGCTTTTTCTTTTTCTCTTTTTGAATTTTTGAATTTTGAAGAGATTCTTCCTCGGAACCCTTATTGACTTGAAGAGAGTCCTCCTCGGAGGTATCTTGCTCTTGAATGTCTATAGAAGGTTTTTCTAAAACTCTACCGGATCCGAGTTGTACATCGTTGAGAGGAACAATCATATAGGTAGGAAATTGTTGTCCTTCTACCATATAAGTAGTTTGAGGATTCTTATTGTTAGGATTTGGCAATGGCCGAGTCGGAAGTTGATTTGTCTTCTGTTGGTATGGGAGCATGAGTTGAGGATTTGTATTTTGTTGAGAAGGTTGATGTTGTGGAAATGGCAATGAAAGTTGTTGTGGATTTTGGCTTGGAAATTGTGGAGCTTGTTGGTTTTGAAAAAGATGGAGGATATTGATAAAATTGAGCAAATCTCCCATAAGGATTTTGCATCCCTTGTACCCATAGGTCGATATGAGTTTTGATGTTGGGAGCCAAGGTTGTTGCCAAGGAGTCCAATTTGGTGGGGTTTGAATATTCATAGGGTTATTAAACCCTTGAGATTGTTGTCCACCGTCAAGGTCTCCTTGCGACAAACATGAGAGAGATTCTATTGAATTTGGATCTTCTTGAAAAATGACTTTTGAGTCCCAGAGATTGAAGGACAATCCTTGATTTCATGATTTTCCGAGAAAATCATACATGTTTCTACAACTTTTGCATCCAAGGGACATTCCCTTAAAGCATGTTTCTTTCTACATTTCGGACAAAAGATGGCTAAAGCATCTGCTTTCTGATTTCTGCTTGTTTTGGATTTTTAAGGGTGTCTAGTTGTTCACTAAGACCCCCTAAGATATCAGCTTTTAAAATCATCAAGCATATTACCAATATCCTCCCTACTTACTCGATCCAGCTTGCAGATTTGTTAGCCCTAATAAGAGAAGATATCCCTAGGCCCTTTTCTAGTTTTAGATCTTCCCCTTGAGAATTGGATACATAGTTCCGTTATATCATGAAATGGGAGTTGAGAAATGTCTCCTTTACCCATCATGTTTAAAATGTCTATCCATTCATCTCTAATGGCTTTTAATAGGAGGGCTTTCAAGGTTTCATTATCTAAGTTGCTCATCTTTGCTCTTTTCAAGTTGTATTGAAATCTTTCAATTAAGTCTTCCAAATTTTCATCTTCTTTTTGCATCATTTTGAATACCTCATCCTTATGATTGGTGGGCATACAATAGTCCAAGTATCTATCCAAAAATGTTTGTTTCATATCATTCCAAGTCCCGATAGATTGAGTGGCTAATCCCATGAACCATTTCAAAGAAGATCCCTTCAAAGTTGAAGGGAAACAGTTTGAGTTTTTGAGAATCTTCCATATAGTCATAAGTTCAGAACACTACTTCAAACTCAAACGGAAATGTTTCGTGATCTTCACTTCGTGAATCCATAAAAGTTAGGGAGAACGAGATGGTGAAATATTTTTCATTGTTGCATGAGTTTCCCTCATCAACTATAGGGAATCCAAGAAAATCGTCCCTATTTCTACCATTATTTCCTTCACCATTGTTATCTTCATTATCTCCTCCTCCTCTACCCTCCACCTCTATTTATTACTTCCTCTCGCCATGATAGTTTCTTTAGAGTCCTTATAGTCCTCTAGTTCTTCTATCAAGGAAGGATGAGAGAAAGTTTCTTTGTTTTCTAAGTAGGCTTTAGTAGGTGGTGTAGGAGAATCCTCTAATTCAGCGTTCTTTGGCTTCCAAAAAATCTTAAGGCTAGGGGTAGATGATGGTGAATCGGTCTATGCCTTAAGAAGATGGAGTTGTGAAAATCGAACTCTTGGCTTTAGCTATAAACCTTCCCCTAGAATCTCTTGCTCTATGCATGTCATTTTTTTATTTTTTAAATAAAAGTTGGGCTAATAATTCTCTTTCCGATCTTCCAGATCACACTAGGTGCAAGAAGAGAGCATACTTAAGAAATTACTAAACCAATAACTCTCTTTTCCGATCCTCCGCATCACACTAGGTGCAAGAGGAGAGCATACTTCAAGAAGTTATCAAGTTTTCCCTTCTTTTATGATTTTATGTGTAAGAAATTGGCTACCTAGTTACACTTCCCCGACAACGGCGCCAAAATGTTTTTCGGTCAATTTAGTGTGTCCTAAATTGCCGCATTTAATTTGTCAATCCAGGAATCGTAAGGCGATGAAGTGTGGCGCACTATATGTGCAAGATAACCTCTTTCTTAACTTTTTTGTCGTTTATGGTCTTTCTAAGGTGAAATGGAAATTCTAAAGTGAAAAACAAGTTTGGTTATAATTGTTCAAGGAAAGTGATATCCCCTATAATGATTTACCAATCTCGAAAATTTAAAAAGAAACTTTGAAATTACAAATGACAAAAAGAAAGTAAAGCTGCCTGAAATGGAAAGATGTTGGTAATCTAATGAATCAAAAACAAGAAACTAGTGAATATGAAAACTAAACTATTCTTGTCATAGTCGAACACAAAAGAAACTACGCTTATGGAAATTCAAAATTGCACTGAAAAGAAATCTAACCGATTACATCAATTCATTTTCTCGACCCTTCATCATTAGACCAGCATGACTTTCTGGAAGTAATCATAAACAACTTGTGTAACTCGATATTTAATTTGCGAGGAAAGTAAACTAATACTAAACCATACATACATAGATTCAATCCCTCGCCATCGCACAGCCGTGGCTTTCTGGAGTGCAATTGAAGATGTCATACATGATTCAATATATCTAAGTTTGCGGAAAAGGAAACTAATACTAAACTACACACTTCATCATGCAGCCCCTCACCATCACTCCGCGTGGCTTTGAGGAAAAGCGAAGACGCTATGAGCTTGACTTAATATATATAATTTTGCGAAGAAGGAAACTAATACTGTAACCACACATCTCATCATGCGGCCCTCACCATCGCTCCAGTTGTGGCTTTCGGAGGTAGATCTGAAGACACTATGAGTAGCTTAATATGTCTAATTTTGCCTACTTTGAATCAGATAAACAAAAGCGGAAAGTGCACACAGCAAAAGTCGGGAGTTAAACAGAGATCGTGAAAGAAAACTAGCAGACGGAATAATATCGCTCTCATATCATTAGCTTATACTATGAAAATTCCTGGGTCAGTACATCTACCTAAAAGCGCACGCACAAGAAAACCGATCAAAGTGATTTAACAACAATCATAAAAACATAAAAGACGAGAATGCAATGGAAATTACGGAAATGTATGAACGAGAAATAAAACAAATATGAAATATATGAACATGTAATGAGTTATGATACAATGACCGCTGGCAAGAAATGAAATGAAAAAATATATACATTACTGCTACGTAACCTCGCGAGCGCCCTCTATAGCAGTTTCTGCATGATCTTCAAACATGAATTAAGTTGTGAAACGTAGTTTTCACATTAAAAAGAAAGTCATTACGGCCGGTGGTATTACGGCTCAAGGCGGCGTAATCACCACATACCGCAGTACGCACATCAACTTAGCAGATATATCAACTAACAACTATCGACTCACATTCACCAACTCCTTACGTGCGTATGCAAACGCTCTTTATAAAGCAACAAATGTAACCTTTGCTCTCCACCGAAGTTTATGATAAGCGACCAGCACGTAGACCACTAAGTCCACGGATTTAGGAGTATGGCCATGTTGGAAAACGGATCTGTGGAAGGTGGGCGCTTAAATTCAACTCCAGAACTTTGCACGAGATGTCAATTAACCTCCGTAAGCTTGGAACGGCCGTATGGATGTTTCTATGCCACGCAAAACAGAGTCTAGCCCGTAGCATAGAACTCCACGCTTGACTTCCACGTGGATGTGCTTTTGACCGCGGCTTTCCTTGACGAATTTACTTGAACCAATAAGGACACGAACCATGTCCTTGTCATTCTGGCCTCGCCCATGTGGCTCGTTTCCTTCGTTGACACCCGCAACATTGATTTCCACAAAATAGGCACGGAAAGTTGCGGCGGGCACGTTTGAAAGTGACAAGTTTCCGACACTGTGCTGAACAAAAATCTAAATCAAATAAGAAAACACACAAACATAATTAAAAACCATGTTAGATGCCACTTGCACATGATATTTGACAATTTTGGAGGTTTAGGTGGGTAGAGAGAGATATGGAAAAGTGTATGGAAGAGACGACACTCGGATCGCCAAACGGTAGGCATAGGTATGCCTCCCCCGCCGCCTCTAGCACAGGTACCCTTTGATAAAATGAGGCTTTTTGCACCTGTAAGTCCCGTCTTATCAGGGTCTAGTTCTCCAGCACATTAGGCTACTTTACATTTCTCTCTTTGACTTCCCTTTTGATGTCTGGTGATTGAGTTCTTACAACGTAATTCGTTCATACGATTTTCTCCTAACGCTCGCACGTTGGGGGCCAATCTGTTACACCATTTTTTGGTCATCTAACCTATTATCATTAGATGGACCAAAGTACACCATGTAAGACCAATTTTACCCTAAGTAAAATTGCTTTCACTATGTGAAATAACTTAATAAAACATATTTATTAAGTTGTTTATCATCTAAAAAGAAACCCCAAAGGGAAATATTAAAAAAATCTATATTTGTTTGATTTTCCTCATGGAATAATTAATTAAACAATAATTTAATTATTATTCCTGGTCATATTTAACCCAAAACAAGGAAATCAATTAGATAAATCCTTATTTATCTTATTATTTTCTAGGAATAATTATTTAGATCTTATTTAAATAATATTCCTTGTTAAATATGACTAAATCATTTATAAATAATTAAATAAATCATTATTTATTTAATTATCATTCAACCACTTCCTTAAAATAATAAATAAATCATTTATTTATTTATTATTTACAAATAAAGGGATTTGACCCAGTTCAAATATCTTTTCCCTCCAACAAATATAATAAAATATTCCATAAAAGGTGGATCTAGATTTGGTTAATATTATTTTAATCATGCACCAAGATCTAGAATGACCCAATATTTTGTTATAAATAGAATGGTTTTCCCATTCATTTGTCACCTTTTGTTTCCTATTAGATCACTCTAGATCTATGCTCTTGGTCTGACTTTGAGCCATTATCATTGTCAAATTTTCCATTATTTCAGTTTGTGAGCTCCCTTTGAGTTCTATATTTGTCTAGGTTTTCTACACCAACAAGGGAGAGAAATTCTAGATATGAAGTGTTGAGGATTTTCACGAACCCATCCCATTGAGGAGAATTGGAAACACCTTTCTCATTTTCCTCCCAGGTGCCCTTAATATAAAAATTCTTTCAAAAATATTGTTCTTGTCTTGTCTATTGGATGCATGGAGAAAAATCTTATTTTTACTGCTTAATGTCTTTTTATGCATAGATCTGGATTTGTGTAGCATTTATCTTGATCAAATAACTATAGATTTGAAGATATTGGCAGCCATATTTGATGTTAGGGCTATATTTTATGCGTAGATAAAGTGGTATTTTTTCGTACACTTCGACAAAATATTCATACGAACACTCCTCTTACATTGGGTTCGCCCTTTTTAGCTACTGTTATTCCTCCTAGTCCTCGCCGTCTTTTAGAAGATCTAGCAGTAAGGTCAAATATGGGCTCATCCAATCCTTCTCCTAGTGAGGAAATCCCCACATCTTATGAAGATTACTATTTGTTCCCAGAAGACAACCCCGAGTTATCTGTCATGTCTTCGCCTAGTCCATCACTTCCAGCGGGATATAGATCCTTAAGTTAGATTATGACTGACGTCGCCTCCATGGGAGTATCAACTTTGTCTATGAGGCTGGTTATTCCTTTGTTAGGGATGTCCCCAAGGACACCTCTCACGTCATCTCCTCAGGTCACATCACTACCTATTAGGCCTACCATCTGTGTAGCTACATCTACACCCGCTTTTACTACTCAGCCCATAAGGACCGTGTCACTTCTCGAAGATGTCTACATAGCATCTGCTATTTCGAAGAATATCTCTCTTGAGGAGTATCAGTTGTCTCTACAACAGTCAAACTCCAAGGTTGGTCAATCCTCTCAAGATCCCAACTGTCCTTATTTTTCCCGTTATGCCCAGGATGATACACCTGTTTACATTTTTCCATAGTAGCACGATGAGCAAGGAAACCCTCTACATTTTCCTACTCCAGAGGCTTATCAGTATGTTCAAGGTTTTTTGTCTGCCCAGGTTGGGAAACCTTCCAACCTGCAAGGACAACCCTTCCAGAGACAACCTTAGGGCCAGCCTAGTTATCTATATGAACCACAAGGACAACCCTTACAGGGCCAACCTTCGGGCCAGTAGGGGTTGTTATACGGTCTGTAAGGACAATCTTACAACCCTCAAGGTCAACCTGTACAGCCTCACCCTGTGGTCCAACCAGGGAAACCGCAAGGACCAACAGGTCAATCGGGGTACCAATTGGGGTTGTTTTATGGTCCTGGGGCGCAAATCCAACCCTCTTAACCTATGGTGCAACCTCTGCAACCTCAGTTTCCTATCAGTTCGAATGTTACAAAACCACGGCCCTCTTATAGTCCTGTTACAGGTCAAACTAGTTATCAGGCACAGCCTAGCCCTATCCATCCACCAAGCCAACCGGCCCATCCGGGGAAGCCTGGTGTCCCTCTTCATCCAGGTCAACCTGTTCACCCAGGTCAACCTGTTCAACCAGGGCAGCTCGCTCAGCTAGGTCAACCTGTCCAACCAGGCCATCCTACCCATCCTGTCAACCCTGCTCAACAATCGATTTTCTCTATGCCACAGCCGAATCTGACTATGCGCGCAAGTTATCAGGCTCAACAAGGCCCTACTTACCAACATCCCACTCAACCCCAAGGCGGTTATTATCTCCAAGGTTAATCTCGACCGGTTTACAACCCGCCCCAAGGTTCTAATTATTATCTTCAACAACCATGCTATACCTATACTCAGTTTTCAAATCCATATACTACTCAAATGGGGCCGACATATAATCAGGGTCCATACCCCGGTTATCAACCCCCGTACACTGGTTATCAGCAACTGTATCAGACTAATTATATGGCTTATACCCCCTTTGGTTGGAATCCTCCGGGATAGAACCAATGGGGGAAAGGTTATGACCAACCGGGGTGGAGTATAGGTACAGGTCCTTATCGAGGGCCTGGTATGCCTTTCAATCCTCAGTTACCTTTCCTTGCTAGGTTGGAATTTCTGGATGTTTCTAAATTTACCAATGATCTGATTCTTCACAATCCTTATTGGCCTCCGGTTCTAACCAAAGTGCCCGGTGACTATCTTAAGTTTCAAGGTAAAGCTAGAGAGGACCCCCAAGCTCATGTAAGACATACCATCTGTCGTGTTCATCCAAATCTTGGGTGGATGATTCAATTCTTCTACGTCTCTTCCAGTGCACTCTTACCAGTGCTGCCACTAAGTGGTATATAGAATTACCCCATGGTATCTTTCAAGACTTAAATATGTTAGCTATGGATTTTCTGACACATTTCCAGTTACCAGTTCGTTACGAAGCCGGGACGCATCTCATGACTTCTCTCAAGCAGGATAAAGCCACCCACATATCTGATCATATTCATGAGTGGATACGTCATGTTAGATTGATCAATTTTGATATACCTGATCAGCTGCTAATGCATTGGTTCACTACCTCCTTCTTTAACAAGATCACTCAAGATATTTCTATGGGGGCATGTGTGACTGAAGAACAAGCCATTGTGCATGCCCAGTACCTTGATCTGGTGTACTCTCAGTCCGACACGCTTTATGATATTTTGACTGATGCTCCGTGGCTGGGGACCTCTAAAGCACCAACTACCCCATTGGTGGACGGTGTTATTGGTTCCGTTTCTAGAAATTCTCAGAAATCCTCTAATGGGAAGCAGAAGTCTAATTCTTCCAATAATTCTGCTCTTCCTGCCCCTCCGGATTCTAGTAAAACTGCGGAGGTAAACGCCATTCAGGCTAATCCTACAGAAAAAGCTTCCAAAGGAAAGAAGAAGGGCAAAGGAAAATCCAAACCCGATGCCCCGAAACCAAAGTCTTCTAAACCTCGTGCTGACGATGATTCCCAACGTAAACCGAGGTACCCTACCTTATTTGTGAAGGAGACCATTATACCAAAGATTGTCCTCGATGATCTGAAGTTAGTCAACTTCTAAAAGGCTCGAAAGGGACTCTCACAGTTCTCAAAGAACCATTCCCATCTCAGTAGACCCAGATGGTTGAGAAACCTTCACCATATGTACCATTTGGGTCCCAAGCCTTTATGATGAATGGTGCTACACCTGTCTCAATTGCTACGCATTCGAAGGATTATGCTGGATCATGCCAAGCAGCTGGGAAGGAAGTTGTGGATGGCCCACCTCCCCCACCTGTCTCTGGTCCTTTAGAAATTGAGAAGCCTAGTGCTGAACCTGTTGTGAGGTCACCTTCTAAAGGTGTTATGCAAATATTTTCCTATAACCCAAATGCCCGTGGAACTCAGTAGTACAATATTGTTGAGGATTTGGCACAGGTGCCTTCTATAATGTCTGCGTTGGAATTTCTTCAAAGTTTCCCATCACAACGGAAAGCTCTATTGTTCGCAATTGGTGGAATCGATCCCACCGATTCTAATCTTCTCATCTTCGACCTAGAAAATTTTGTCCCCCATCTTCCACATCAAATCGCTCTTGTTATACAAGCCAGTATCAACGGCCTTAACATCCATAGAGCCATTGTGGATGAAGGAGCTTCCACCTGTGTTATGTCATCTGCCTTCTGGAAGGCCATTGGCTCTCCAGCTCTCACATGGTCTCCCAATGCCCTAGAAGCATTTTATGGTTAGGAATCTAAACCCCTGGGTGTTCTCGAGATTTTTCCGATCACGTTACCGGGGAAGAAAGTCAACGTAGAAGTAGAATTGGTTGACACCAAGCTCAACTACAATCTCCTTCTTGGTCATATTTGGACTCATGCCATGCTATGCATTCCATCCACCCTATTTTGGCTTTTGAAGTTCCCTCATGAGGGCAAAATCATCACTGTGGATCAGTTTTCTTTCTTCACCTCATCCTCCAAGAACAACATTCCTTACGTGGATCGGATCCCCAATCCCCCTGACAATGTAGGACCCATTATTTTAAAGGACCCCGTCCTCATGGGTATCTTTCCTGCACCACCATTGTACACTGTTCAAGCTAACATGATCTCTAGGTCAGACAACCCTTGGATCATCCCTTCGCCTGAACAGGTGACCTCTTTCAGAGAATCAATGCCTTTAACTCCAGTTGAGATTAATTATTGCGAAATCGTCACTGCATTTGATCCTCCTCCTCCTCAACATGCTCCTTCAAGCATGGCTCTGGATATATTTTCTCAATCCCCTTGGCTAGGCGATGCAGATTTTCCTGACCCTTTAAGAGAAGTCTTCCCTTCTGATGAAGCTATTTTTGAAACAATGTCTCTTGAATATCTGCCATGGAGCGATGGACATCATCGCTCCTCGTTCATTCCTGGCCTGGGGGCAATGTTTGATTGTCTAGAGTGCTTTGCATCTAAGGTTCCCAATCCACCTCTTCAAACTCTGATTTTGACTCATTAGGTCCTTTCAGAGGGAAACCTGAGTAATATCACTCAAACCATGCCAATCGAAATCTCCGTCAAACCGAGGGTAGTCGAGAATATTCATGTGGGAGTGACTTGTTCTCTCGAAGAGATACAAGTTTATACGAACCTTTTTCGTGAATTCAGAGATGTTTTTGCATGGTCCTATGAGGAGATGCTTGGGATTGATCCCAGCATAGTCATGCATGAGATTTCTACCTATCCAGGAGCGAAACTCGTGTGTCAATTTCTACGCCCAATGCATCCCCGAAAAGCTGCAGCTATAAAGGCAAAAGTTGAAAAACTTCTTAATGTGGGCTTTATCTATCCAATTCCCCTCACAGAATGGGTTTCAAATATTGTGCTTGTAGATAAGAAGCAGGGCACTATGTGAGTCTATGTTGATTACCGAGACATTAATCGGGCCTGTTCTAAGGAAAATTACCCCACTCCTTTTATAGATCAAATCATTGATGAATGTGTGGGGAGTGAGATTTATTCCCTTATGGACGGCTTCTATGGGTACAATCAAATTAATATTTTACCCGCTGATCAACATAAGACTGCCTTTATCTGTCCGTGGGGTACTTTCACTTACAAAAATCTCTCGTTCGGTTTAAAAAACACTAGTGCCACCTTCCAACGTGCTATGTCCTATGCTTTCCACGACATATGTCATATTGTTCAATCGTATCTGGACAATTTTCCAGCCCATTCAGCTTGGCGTGAGGACCATCCTGAACACCTTCGCCAGATTTTCCTCCACTGCAGACGTTACAATATTACGCTCAATCCTCATAAGTGCATCTTCTACGTGGATTCTGGCCATCTTTTGGGATTCATCATCTCCAAAGACGGAATTTTCCTTGACCCCCTCAAGGTCGAGGCCATTTTTAACCTCCCATCCCCTTCCTCATTACATCAACTGCAGAGTCTGCAGGGGAAAGCCAAATTCTTACGATGTTTTATTTCGAATTATGCGGAAGTGGCCAAGGGGTTTATGCGAATTTTGAAACAGGACGTTCCCTTCCATTGGGATGAGATTGCCCAGCGATATTTTGATAAGCTTAAAACGTTGATTGTTAATGCTCTGTTGATACATCCTCCCAACTATCATCGCGATTTTACCCTTTATTTGGCCGTTGTGTTTAGCACGATAGTTATGGTTCTAGTACAAGATGACGACGATGGAAATGAACATGTAGTTTACTATCTATCTCAGAATCTTCTCGACACAGAAACACACTATGCCCATGTCGAGAATTTGGCACTCGCCGCGGTTCAAGCTGTTCAATGATTCCGCCATTACATCCTATTGCGTACCGTAACCGTGGTTTCTGATTGCAACCCCATGACATATATCTTGTCTTGACAATTGTTGGGGGAAAAGTACTCCAAATGGATTGTAATCCTTCAGGATTTTGATTTAGAGTTCACCATTGCTAAGTCAACGAAATCATTGGTTTTTGCTGATCTTATTTTCTCTCTCCCGACAGACTCCGTTCCATCCCAATCCGAGGATCATATCCCAGATGAAACACTCTTTCTTATCAGCACTCGTGATCCATGGTACGGTGACATTATCGTGTATATTCAAACATCCACATTCCGGTCTAAATTGACAAAATATGCTCGACGACGGATTTGGCATCAATCTCAACCATACCGTAATGTAGGAGATACCTTGTACCCTATCAGAGTTGATTTTGTGCTCCGCCGGTGCTTGACCCTGGAAGATGCTGAGAGAGTCCTAAATGACTGTCATAGTGGCACCTGTGACAGTCACATGTCCAGATATGCCACCGTCCAAAAAGTTCTGCGAGCAGGTTACTTCTTGCCGTCTATATTCAAAGATTGTATTGTTGCAGTCCGAAAATGTCATGCGTTCCAGGTCTTTCAGCTCAAGATGCGCGTGCCACCCCCACCCTTGTATATTGTCATTACCATAGGCCCTTTTTCTAAATGGGGCATATATTTTATGAAATGAAACCCTCACTTGGCCAGGGGGCATGCTTATATAATAGTTGTCGTGGACTACTTCACTAAGTGGGCCGAAGCGATGCCTACGTTAGCTGCCGATGGTAAGACAACAACCCAATTCCTTTTCAACCATGTTATTATGCGTTTCAAAGTCCCTCAAGCCATTATCACCGATCATGGCACTCATTTTCAGGATTACATGATGGCTGAGCTGACATCAAAGTTGGGCTTACGCCATGACAGCTCAATGCCATACTACCCCTAGGCGAATGCCCAGGTTGATGCCGTGAACAAGGTTTTGGTCACGATGCTTCAACGAATGATTGGTATCCATAAATCCAATTGGCATCTCCATTTTTTCTCATCTCTATGGGCTTATCGAACGTCTGTAAAGGGCGCAACTGAATTCACAGCTTTCCAATTGGTGTATGGTCTGGAAGCGACTCTCTCGGTTGAATGCGAAATTCCTTCCCTGAAGTTGGTTGTGGAACTATTTCCTGACACTTCTCCAGAGTAAGAATGTCTCTTGTATTTGGAATGACTAGATGAAACCCGCTGCTTAGATGCCTTGGTCATTGAGGCACATAAAAAGTGGGTCAAAGCCCACTTCGATCAATTAGTTTCTCCACGTTCTTTCATTGAAGGTGACCTCGTCCTCCTATATGACCAAGAACACGATAAACTTGGAGTAGGTAAATTCTAGCCCATGTGGCATGGGCCCTATATAGTTAAATGAGTGTTAAAATATGGGGCCTATGAGCTTATCGACTACGAAGGTGTTCCTCTAGCGTAGCCCAGGAATGGGCCATACCTCAAAAAGTACTACGCCTGATATATTCTTGTGTGGTGTGTATGTACATAAGTGAGTGATTTCATTTTTTGTGCATGTGTGGTGTGGTGTGGTGTGCTTTGTAAGCATCTTTCTACTGATTTGGTCTTCCTGATTGTGAAGATGTCTATTACTACTTTTGTCGGTTTCGTGGATGGTGCCTCCCGCAGTACCAGGAATCTGTCCTCGGCATCCTGGGTAATATACGATCCTGCTGGTTAGTTGGTCAATTTGCAAGGTGTTTGTCTAGGGCCTACCACAAATAATGTCGCGGAGTATAGTGCCATTTTGAAATTATTGAATGAGGCCGTGATCCTTAGTATTCGTGCATTACTTGTGTATCTGGACTCACAGCTTGTAGTGTTACAACTTCATGGTCATTATTCAGTTAGAAACCCATCCATTTTACGATTGTATATACGTATTCGTTTACTGGAAAGAAATTTTGATTACATTGCATATCAACACATACCCAGATACATGAATGTGTTAACATATGCAGTAGCTAATATGGTTTTAGATAGACATTTATGCAAATTGTAAAAACATCATCATATGTAAAAAGATCCATCCAGAAATATATATATATATATATATATATATATATATATATATATATATGTCGAATATATTGGATTTTGTGTACATCACATAAAATAAAAAATATACATGTCTGTTTTAATAATAGCTAGAGAGAACATGTCTCTCAAAAATATCCATATAAAATCCCTAGATGACTAATCAGCGTGGTGCTCATGGTAGCATGTCACCGCATGCACCAACTGCCTCAGTAATCATTAGAGGCGACTAGGCACCCCCACAGTGTGTCTCTGGTAAGCCATCGGGATGTCTGCTAGCCATGCATAATTCGGGATCCTCCGGGTGATACCCTCTAGGTTCTAGACTAGCTCACTCCCTTCACCACCCTCAGCTTAAGGATCATGTGCGAGAGGGATCTTCCACGCAATGGGCAACATTCTGGCGGGCCTCTATAGGCCAACATCTACATAGATATAGAACTGTTTGTTAGAATAGGCATGTATCACAAAAAATCATAAATACACAAAAATAAAAAAGAATCTTACCCAGCTCCTCGTCCCAGTCATCACCCTCCATGAGTGGAATATCTAGGTCTCCCATGAAGTCGGTACTGACATAGGGCCAGTCCTCAATGATGATCAGTTGTCACCATAGCTATACAAAAAACTCGGGCCTCCAGGACATCTGCTAGTCCCCTCTTGATCTGGGCATGAGTGCTGCCCATCAAGCCATCCTCAGCTATCTCAATGATGGCTCAGCAACTATCGCCCCCTGGCCCTAGAAAATTGGTATTCATTCAAGAATGAATGATACCAGAATGGAACATACTCAAACTATTTCATTTTGGCCTTCTTGCACTTTTTCAACTACCGTTTCATGTTCGTTGTTACGGCAGTGGCCCAATAAAAAAGTGTGGGGTTCATGCATTCAGATGCTAGTAGGAGCTATTCTTTGGTTGCCTCATGCGGTGCCTGCGACCCCACAGCTCACGTAATGGTGTGAAGCACTACTCAGAGTGCTAGATTGAGGACCGTGTGGATATCAACCTTCCCACTGCCTAATCCTGTCCATGCCCCTGGGCATACTCTTGCCATCACCATATCCATTTTCTCACAAGAAGGTCTACTTCCTGTCATGATTGGCACTGGGCATCTGCGGGACAATCCGGTTATGAAATAAACGTCAGAGACCTCAAGTTCCAACACTTGGTCTCAGAGCTTGAACACTTCTTTGTTCTCGTCCCAAATTCTAATCAAATACTGCAATAGCTCAGGTTGTGCTCTCAAACATGGTGTGAGGAAGAACTTTTTGAGACCAGAGTTTCAGATAGCATTCATGCATGCTTCATTCTACATGGCCATTTCATCCTCTTCACCATGCTCCCTTTCCTTCCACTCAATCACCATTATGGCTGGGTATCTGCACCAACATGGTCATAAACACCTCATTAGATCTCTGCAACATTCATAAATTCATCTTATTGGCTCACGCTTTGATAAATTGAGGTGGAAATTTGAGTTGCGCCATTGGCGTGACTATTTTTCTAATAGTCGCACCAACTGGAATGACCCCTTTGCAAAAAGGAGCCAATTGGCACGGGTTCGTGCCCGATACCCGCGCCAATTGGACGAGCCCTAATTTTGCAAAGGGTCACCCCAGGGATAAAAAACACAATGGAAATCTACAAAAAATGAATCAAAACAAAGCTAAGGAGAATGCCTCTTACTTGGAATGAACGAGAACATGAATGACATATTGGATTGACCACAATCACTGCCACAAGTTTGTACAGAAAAAGCTCACTGTTGCTCTCACAAAAGGTAAAAAGTAAAAGTGAATATGTTTTTACTATTTTTGGCATATTTATAACTTTTCAAAGTAAAAATTAGGTTTTGAAAGTCATTTTTCCCAATATTTTATTATATTTTGTCGAAAAATGGATTTTACACTCGCTTTATGTGCAGCAACAGGTTTTTACGCAGCTTGCACAATGATACGAGTTGAATTTTATACTTTTTCGGACTCGGTAAAAACATGAAAAATTCATTTCTGGAGTCATATTTTAGCTCTTTTCTGACTCTCTAAAGATGAAAATATTGTCGAGTCACTTGTTGTTTTGATCTCGTTAAAATGGCTATGAAACGAAATCTACCCAGTATACATTTAACCCTTTTTTAGGCTGGGATAGATTATTTACGAAAAAGGAATACCCTAGCCTATCGCAACTAGGAGGTTTTCTCAGACACAGTTTTCTACCTTTCTGGATTTGAGGAACTATTTATGAAAAGGGACTGTTGGATTTTACTTTTTCGCTGTCTTTTAAAACTCTCTAAACATGAAAATACACCGATTTATCCCTTTTTCAGACTCGTTAAAACATGATGACATAGGATTCAATCATAATGACGATATTCGAGTTTCTCCTTCCTAGGGCTTGTTAAATGTACTAGGATGGATTCATCCGAAGGATGAAATTATATCACAAGCATATGCTATCCCCTTCAAGCTTGTTTTAAAAAAATAATTGGGCTACTCGCCAGAAATGGTGGGGAAAAAATGGAACTAGTATCATCGTCATGTCAGTAGTATGTCGCTCTTGAACATGGCACTTGTCTGCATTCGTGTTGGGTTGGGGACATCTCATCTCATTCTCTGCTTGCCTCCATGGGTTTGGGTAATCCCTTTTGACCTCTCATCTGCTCTTTGCCTCATCATCATGACCTCTAATCTTTTGATGTCAAATACTTCCAAATCCACTGTCGTGTCGCCGATATGTTCAAGAGAAGTTGACCTTTGTAGTTTCAACCCTTCTCTGATTCTCATCTGATCCTAATTCACAAACATTATATTCCTCTGTCTCACATCGATGATGTGGGAAACACTATGGCCCACCTTTGATCAAGGTTAGTTCCTGTCGACTTCAGCTCATTATCCAGGAGGCTAATCTAGAGACTCCCTTTCGGTACCTTGGAGCCTGCATGCCTCAATTGCAGGTTCTTCGCATTCGATGCAAGGCTTTCATCATTGGCCTTTGATTGGATGATTCTGCGAGTTTTCAATGCCAGCTCACTGTTCACATTCCGTGGATTGTACCTATAGTACCTTGAGGGCCATTGTCATTATTGGTGGTTCCTCTTGCATCTGTTAACAGCTTTCATCATTGGTTGGTAATCAAACGATGTTCTTGCATGTTCGACTTCAGCTCACTTATTCACATGCTAGAACTTGTACTCTGTTCGGGTCGAGATGGAGTGCAAGACCTTGGATTTTCTCTGTTGGAATCCAGACTGCGATTTTGTGGATTATCATGATTGGTTACATGACTCATTGATTGGATGGTTTTGACCATACCTGAGTCTATTTATTGATCCTCACTGGATGGCTATGTCCATACCTTGGATCTTGATTATTTTATACTCTATTATGGATGGTTGCACCCATACCACTCATCATGTGTTTGAGATATCAGTTGTACTTGTCTACGCAGGTTTTCCGACGACAGTGTTTTCAGTTGGGCATGTTCTCGTAAAGCATTTCACCCCTCTCTCTCTCTCAGTCCTCATGCTTTAAGGGGTATCTATTACACAGTAATTTGTCACTGTCCCTACAATCCCTCGTCCCACACATTGGAGGGCCTATTCTGTGACCTGTGAGAAGTGACTTGACCTGAAACCACTTTCATGGCATCCCCCTTGACAAGGAAAATCATTCCTTTGAAGACATTTTCCTGTGAAAATCTCTAAAATTAGACCTTTTGGCCTTGGCGTGACTAGCCAGTTCAGCCCTCGCGCCAATGGGGGAAATCCACCAAAGAAGGTGCGCCAATTGGCACTTTGTCCCAGTGTATTACTCATGCCAAGCTTAATAAGGATTTTTATTTTTAAATAAATGGCAGAAGTTTGATTCCAACCAACTCCTAAACGAGTCTCTAAAATGAGTTGGGAGGTTTGGCTCCGGATCTCCATGTAGGGGAAGTGGTTTTCCACCTATCATGGAAGCTTCCTTGAGGATAGGGCCAATCCCACCATTGTGGGGATCCCAACTCCCCTTCCACCATCTATATAAGCTTGTCATTTTTCCCTTTGCAAGCTAGCCTAAATAGAGCTAAATCAGTAGTAAGGAGACTATCGTCAGAGAGTCGAAGAGAGAGAGACTTGTCCCATTCCCGACAAGCTTTATCGAGACGTACTTCGCTGTCGACCCGCCGAAGGAAGATCCAGCGTCAGAGCTCAGGTTGTATCCTTATTTTGTTGTTGATTAATAATAAATGACTTTGATTATGGTTCCATTCATATGTTCATGTCTTATGTTATGAATTGTATCTTCTCTGACTAATACATAGTTGCATGTATTAGGTTTACACTTGTGTGTTGTTGTTTCTTCATGTACGTGCAGGTGTTCGAACGTGCCTACCGGGAGAATTTTGATCTGCCAAAGTGAAGGACAGAAGCACCATCTTCTCTGCAAGAAACAACAACATAGGACTTAAGGTAGGCCTCTTGTCGCATCTTGGTCTTTTGTAACTAGGAACATGTGTCTTAGCATGACTCGGTTGTTGCTAGACTCGATCTGGGCTAGTAGGGATCACCTCTATCCACAGAGGGGATTTACCTCTCCAACAATAGCATGATCATGATCATGAATAGGTGGGAGTCCTTTGTGAGTTTCAAAAACCTTGGAATGATTGTCCAAGATTTTTTGGAGATCTGCAGAAATAGATGATTTTAATGTTGGAACTTCTAGTGAGCATAATTGTGCAATTATGCCTCGTTCTTTCTTTAGAAGATTTTTCATGACATTAGAGCTTATTATATTTCATGGATTCCCTACAATACCCCATAATTCGAATTTCTTTCCTTCTGAAAAAAATTCAAGAAAATTTCTTGAAAATTAAAAGCTATTGTCCCGAAAGATTGTAACCATTATACTCCTAGTACAACATCAGCACCTCCCATAGGAATGGAAAGAATTTCACTATTCAATACATATTCCCCCATGGTTAGCTTGATCTATGAAATTTCCAGAGTAATTTATAGTTCCTCCATTTGCAACCATTACTTGACATTCTGGTGCTAGGTATAGGAAACAATTCAATTCCTTGGCTACCTTACAATTAATAAAATTATGGGTACTACCTGAATCAATCAACACTATTACCTTTTTCTTGATGATATGTTCTTCTATCTTGAGAGTTTCAGGAGTGGTAATTCTTTCCAATTCATTACATGATATGGTCAGACTCATTTCTTCCTCTTCTAGGGTTGGTTCCTGATGTATATCCTCTTCTTGTTCATTTTCTTCTTCCTCTTCACAATCTATGTAAAATAATTGATTCTCAGCACACTTATGACTTTTAGTGTATTTTCTATCACAACTGTAGCAAAGCCCTTTTGCTATTTTTTCTTCCAATTTTTTTGGTTTCAACCTTGTAGGTTGTGGTGTAACACTTCCCTCTTTATAGAAGTAATTGGTAGGCTTCCTTGCTGCCATAATTTTACATTCAATTTTTCTTGCCAACCTAAATGCCTTCTCTAATGAATCAGGTTCCAAAACGTGAACTTCATGTTCGATGTTATCATTTAAAGTACCTATGAAGAGATGAATCTTGTGTTCCTCTGGAATATCAACTACCCTTATATTCAATTTTTGGAAGTCCTCAATGTGCTCCCCCACTAAAACCTTTTGTTTGAGATTTATCAATTGGCTAAAGGTGTTGCTCTTTGTATCCTCATAATGTGCTATCATTTCCTCCGTAAAAATTGACCAAGAGACAATTTTTTTATGGGAGAAAAGCCATCAATACCATACAAATGTATTTTTTTCTAAATGTGAATTTGAAATACGTACCTTTTGTGTGTTTTTCATATTATTGAGATCAAAATATTGCTCCATCTGTAGTATCCATGTTACAGGATCCTTTCCATCAAACTTCCTCATATCCATTTTTGGAATATGGTGGTTCTTCCCTCCAACATTAGAGTTTATGAAATCACGATTAACATTTATTTTGTTCTCATCATGAGTTTCCTCTACTATATTTTCACCCTTTGGAAACATTTCTTGTATCAACATTATCAAACCTTCCATGTCTTCTTTTAGATCATTCTTCATGTTTTCCATTTTTTCATCGATCTTAGCTTTCATGTCATCCATCTTAGATTCCATGCCAGCTTCCATGCCATCTATCTTAGCTTCCATGCCATTCTTCAAACCATACATCTTAGATTCCACGCCTTTCTTCAAAACTTCCATGTCATTTTTTGTTGCTCTTTGTGACAGCGAAATTTGTTGCACTTGATCTTGTAATTTTGATATGTCATGTTGCCATTCTTCGTCTTCATGAGTCATAGTAGAGACTTCTAAAGGCTTAATGGGCATTGAATTATTTTTAGGGGCCATTTTGGAATCCAATAATGATATATGTTCTACAATATGCCCTTGGAATCAATTCAACTAGATTCTTCAAACAAGACTTATGCAAATCGGGAAAAAAAAATACACGCCTTTTACTTGCTTTTGAGGAGCTTGATATTGAAACTAAATTAACTCTGTGATTTCGTATCTTCAATATCTGAAATTTTGCACTGAGAGATCCCTCTGAATTCTCTTTAGAATGCCATAGGTCAGACCCTATTTGGATTCTTGAAGACAAATTTGTTCCCAATATCCTACGATGACCTAATTATGGACTAGTTCGGTAGAGTGAAATTGTACAACTTTCCATGTGTCACTATTTGCTCCTTTGGCTCTGAAATTTATACACGGAAAAATACAGTCCATTTACTTGTGGCAACGTTTTACAACATTCCAATCCGATGCTTAGAGAGGGAGTTATGAAGGTTTTCCCACGATAACCTCTTTGAGATGAAATTCGGGAGCCTGAAAAAGACCTAACGTCTACAAATCATATCTCCGATTGCAAACCAAGATGTAAAATTTTTCAAGGATGTTCCTTAGGATTTTAGCTTCACTCTCTAAAAATTTCAGCTTCCAAATATTTTTAGAAAAAATTTTATAGCAAAAATTCCATGACGACATGTTTAGGTTAAATTCGGGAGCTTGCAAAAAGCCCTAACTTCCACAGATCATATCTCCAAAAATGTTGCAAACCAAGATTTGAAATTTTTTGAAAATGTTCCTCAGGATTTTGGCTTCGCACTCTAAACATTTCAGCTTATGAATCTTTGCAGAAAAAAATTTATAGCAAAAATGCCACGATGACCGGTTTGGAGCAGCGAAAACCCTAGAATCCAAAGCTCTGATACTAAATGTAGTGAAACCAACTCCAAAAATAGAAGAAAAGAGATATCAACGCCTTATAAATAAGCCACTTTAAGGGGGAAACCTCCAATACATTACATGAATGAACAATTCTTGGATGATATGAATTACAAAACCTCCTTTCTATATATAGGAGTCCATGGGGCCACAATGTAATCCTAGTCGACCTAACAATAATAATTTAAGGGCACAATAATAATAAAATGGGGGTCACAAGGGTACAATAACAACAATAAGGGGGTTGCACTAACAAAAATAAGGGACTAACTAGTAATATAGGGACCTAACATTAAGGTTAGGGTAAGGTTAAGGTTAAGGTTAAGGTTAAGGTTAAGGTTAGGTTATAGTGAAGGTTAAGGTTAAGATAAGGTTAAGGGTAAGGTTATGGTTAGGGTTAGGTTATAGTTAAGGTTATGGTTAGGTTATAGTTAAGGTTAAGGTTTACCTTTACCTTAACTTTAACTTTACCCTAACCTTAAGGGTTTAGTCAGGTTAAGGTTAGTCAGGTTAAGGTTAAGGTTAAGGTTAGGCTAAGAATAAAGTCAAAGTTAAGGTAAATTTAAGGTTAAGGTTAGGTTAAGGTTATGATTAGGTTAAGGGTAAATTCAAGGTTAAGGTTAAGGTTATGGTTACGGTTAGATTAAGGGTAAACATAAGGTTATCGTTAAAGTTAAGGTTAGGTTAAGGTTAAGGTTAGATTAAGGGTAAGATAAGGTTACGGTTAAGGTTAAGGTTATGTTAAGGTCAAGGTCAAGGATAAGGTTAAGGTTAAGGTTAAGGTCAAGGTTAAGGGTAAATTTAAGGTCAAGGTTACGGTTAGGTGATAGTTAAGGTTAAGGTTAGTTTAAGGGTAAAGTCAAGGTTAAGGTTAAGGTGAAGGTTAAGGGTAAGGTTAAGGTTTAGGGTTATGGGTTTAGTTAGGTTAAGGTGAAGGTTAAGGTGAAGGTTAAGGGTAAGGTTAAAGTTAATGTTAAGGTCAAGGTCAATGTTAAGGTTAAGTTACATTAAGGGTGAGGTTATAGTTAGGTTAAGGTTAAGGTTAAGGTTAGGTTAAGGTTACGGGTTTAGTCATGTTAAGGTTAAGGTTAAGGTTATGGGTTTAGTCAGGTTAAGGTTAAAGTTAAGGATTTGGTCAAGGTTAGGGTTAGGGTTAAAGTTAGGTTAAGGTTAGGGTTATGGATTTAGTCATGTTAAGGTTAAGGTTAAAGTTAGGTTAAGGTAAGGTTAAGGTTACGAGTTTAGTAAGGTTAAGGTTAAGGTAAGGTTAAGGTTAAGGTTAAGGTTAGGTTATAGTGAAGGTTAAGATAAGGATAAGGGTAAGGTTAAGGTTAGGGTTAGGTTATATTCTAGGTTATCGTTAGGGTAAGGTTAGGGTTAGGTTATGGTTAAGGTTAAGGTTAAGGTTAAGGTCAAGGTTAAGGTTACGGTTAAGGTGAGGTTAAGATATGGTTAAGGGTAAGGTTAATGTTAAGGTTAGGTTAAGGTTATGGTTAAGGTAAGGTTAGGTTAGGGGTTAAGGTTAATATTAGGTTAAGTTAAGGTTAAGATAGGGTTAAGGGTAAGGTTAACTTAACTTTACCCTTAAGGTTAAGGTTGTGTTAAGGGTAAATTCAAGGTTAAGGTTAAGGTTAAGTTTAAGGTTAAGGTTAAGGTTAGGTTAAGGGTAAAGTTAAGGTTAAGGGTAAGATTATGGTTATGGGAAGTTTAAGGTTAAGGTTAAGGTTACGTTAAGGTTAAATTCAAGGTTAAGGTTAAGTTATGGTTAAGGTTAAGGTTACGGGAAGGTTAAGGTTAGCTTAAGCTATGTTTAAGGTTTGGTTAAGGGCTTGGTCTTAAAATTAGGTTAAGGGTAAGGTAAAGGTTATGGGTAAAATTAATGTTAAGGTTAGGGTAAGGTTAAGGTTAAGGTTCAGTTAAGGTTAAGGTTAAGGTTAAGGTTAGGTTAAGGTTAAGGTTAAGGTTAAAGTTAGGTTAAGGTAAAGGTTATGTAAAGGTTAGGTTAAGGTTAACCAAACCTTCACCCTTAACCTTAACATAAATTTAACCTTAACCTTAAACTTACTAAACCCATAACCTTAACCTTAACCTTAACCTTTCCTTTACCCTTAACCTAACCTTAACCTTAACTATAACTTAACCCTAACCTTAACCTTAACTTTACCCTTAACCTTAACCTTAACCTTAAATATAACCTAACCATAACCTTACCCTAACAAAAACCATAACCTTAACCTTACCTTAACCTAACTTAACCTTGACCTTGACCTTTACCTTTACCTTAACCTTAACCTTAACCTTACCCATAACCTTACCTGTAACCTTAACTTTACCCTTAACCTTAACTTTACCCTTAACCTAACCTTAACCTTAACCTTATCTTAACCTTAACCTTACCCTTAACCTTCAATTTAACCTTAAATTTACCCTTAATCTTGACTTTACCCTTAACTTTACCCTTAACCTGGACTTTACCCTTAACATAAACTTAACCTTAACCTCACTAAACATGTAATCTTAACGTTACCCTAACCTTAACCTTGACCTTAACTATAACCTAACCCTATCCTTGACCAAACCTTAACCTTAACCTTAACTTAACCTTAACCTTAACATTAACCTTCCCATAACCTTAACTATAATCTAACACTCACCTTGACCAAACCCTTAACATTAAACTTAACATTGACCTTAACCTTAACCTTAAACTTAACCTTGACCCTAACTATAACCTAACCCTAACCTTAACCTAACCTTAACCTTGACCAAACCCTTAACATAACCTTAACCTTGACTTTACCCTTAACGTAACCTTAACCTTGACCTTAAACTTACCCTTAACATTAACCTTAACCTTAACCTTAACCTAACTAAAATCATAACCTTAACCTTAACCTTAGCCTTACACTTAACCTGAAAATTAACTTTGGCCTTAACTATAACCTAACCCTAACCTTAACCAAACATTAACCTTAATCTTACCCTTAACGTAACCTTAACCTTACCCATAACCTAATCTTAACCTTACCGTAACCTTAACCTTAATGTTAAAATTATGGGTAAGGTTATGTTAAGGTTAGGGTTAGGTTTTAGTTAAGGTCAAGTTTAAGGATTGGTTAAGGTTAAGGTTAAGGTTAAGTTAAGGTTAATGTTAAGGGTTCGGTTAAGGTTAAGGTTAGGGTTAAGGTTAAGGTTAAGATTAGTTTAGTTTAAGGTTAAGATAAGGTTAAGGGTAAGGATAAGGTTAAGGTTAAAGTTACATTAAGGGTAAAGTCAAGGTTAAGGTTAGGTTAAGGTTAAGATAAGGTTAAGGTTAAGGTTAAGGTTAGGTTAAGGTTAAGGTTAAGGGTTTGGTCAAGGTTAGGGTTAGGATATAGTTAAGGTTATGGGAAGGTTAGAATTAAGGTTAAGGTGAAGTAAAGGTTAAGTTTAAGGTTAAGGTTAGGTTAAGGGTAAATTCAAGGTTAAGGTTAGGGTAAGGTTAAGGTTAAGGTTAGGGTAAAGAGATTAAATTAAATTAAATTAAAAAATTTAGTCAAAATTAGGTTAGTTATAATTAAGTCAAAAATTATTCTTAAATTAGAATTAAAAATGAAAATCAAGTTAAGTTAAACTAAAATTAGCTAAGGTAAAGTTCGGAATTCGAAATTAAATTAAATTAGGGTAGAGATTAAATTAAGTAAGAATTAAGAATTAAATTATAAGTTTAGTCAGGTTAAGGTTAAGGTTAAGGGTTTGATTAAGGTTAGGTTATAGTTAAGGTTAAGGTTAGGGTTAAGGTTAGGGGAAGGTTAAGGTGAAGGTTAAGCTTAAGGGTAAAGCTAGGGTTAAGGTTAAGGTTATAGTTAAGGTCAAGTTTAGGTTAAGGTTAAGGTTAAGGTTAGGTTAAGGTTAAGTAAATGTTATGGTTAGGGTAAGGTTAGGGTTAGGTTATAGTTAAGGTTAAGTTTAGGTTAAGGTTAAGGTTAAGGGTTTGGTCAAGGTTAGGGTTAGGTTATGGTTAAGGTCAAGGTTAAGGTTAGGTTATAGTGAAGGTCAAGGTTAAGATAAGGTTAAGGTTAAAGCTAAGGTTAGGATTAGGTTATAGTTAAGATTAATGTTATGGTTATGGGAAGGTTAAGAGTAAGTTAAGGTTAAGGTTACGTTAACGGTAAATTCAAGGTTAAGGTTAGGTTAAGGTTATAATTGAGGTTAAGGTTATGGTTATGGGAAGGTTAAGGGTAAGGTTAAGGTTAAGGTTAAGGTTACCTTAAGAGTAAAGTCAAGGTTAAGGTTAGGTTAAGGGTAAGGTTAATGTTAAGGTCAAGGTTACATTAAAGATAAATTCAAGGTTAAGTTTAGGTTAAGAGTAAGATAAGGTTAAGGGTAAGGGTAAGTTTAAGGTTAAGGTTAAGGGTAAGGTCAAGGTTAAGGTTAAGGTTAGGTTATAGTGAAGGTTAAGGTTAAGGTTAAGGGTAATGTTAGGTTAAGGTTAAGGTTAAGAGTTTGGTCAAGTTTAGGGTTAGGTTATAGTTAAGGTCAAGGTTAAGGTTAAGTTATAGTTAAGGTTAAGGTTAAGGTTAGGGTAAGGTTAGGGTTAAGTTTAGGGGAAGTTTAAGGTTAAAATTAGGTTAAGGTAAGGATAAGGTTAAGGTACCCTTAACCTAACCTTAACCTTAACCTTGACCTTGACCTTGACCTTGAACTTAACCTAACCTTGACCTTAACCTTAACCTTACCCTTAACCTTATCTTAACCTTAACCTAACCTAATCTTAACCTTCAATCTAACCTTAACCCTAACCTTAACCTTAACCTTAACATTACCCTTAACCTAACCTTAACCTGACTTTAACCTTAACCGTAACCTTAACCTTAACCTGACTTTAACCTTAACTGTAACCTTAACCTTAACCTGACTAAACTCGTAACCTTAACCTTAACCTTAACCTTAACCTTAACCTAACCTTAACTATAACCTAACCCTAACCTTAACCTTGACTTTACCCTTAACGTAACCTAAACCTTGACTATACCCTTAACCTTAACCTTAGCCTTAACCTAATATTAACCTTACCCTAACCTTAAACCTACCATTACCCTTAACCTAACCTAACCTTAACCTTGACTTTACCTAACATTGACCTTAAGTATAACCTAACCCTAACCTTGAACAAACCCTTAACATTAAGCTTACCCTTAACCATAACCTTAACTTAACCTTAACCTTAACCTTAACCTTAACCTTAACCATAACCTTAACCTTAACCTTCTTATAACCATAGCCTTATCGTTAACCTTGACCTTACCCTTAACTTTAACTGTAACCTAACCCTAACCTTGAACAAACCTTAACATTAACCTTATCTTAACCTTAACCTTGACCTTAACCTAACCTTCACCTTAAGCTTGACTTTACCCTTAACCTTATACTTAACCTTAACCTTAACCTTAACCAAACTTAACCTTAACCTTAACCTTCCCCTAACCTTAACCGTAACCTTAACCTAACCTTAACCTTAACCTTAACCTTCCCATAACCTTAACCTTTACCTAAATGTAACCTTAACCTTACCTTAACCTAAATTAACCTTAACCTTGACCTTGACCCTAACCTCAAGGTCAAGGTTAGGATAAAGTTAAAGTCAAGGTTAGTGTTAAGTTAAGGTCAAGGTTAGGGTAAAGTCAAGGTTAAGGTTAGGTTATGGTTAAGGTTAGGTTATCATTAAGGTTAGGTTAAGGTTAAGGTTAATGTTAGGTTAAGGGAAAGGGTAAGGTTAGGGTTAAGGTTAAGGTTAGGGTAAGGTTAAGATTGGGTTAAGGGTAAGGTTAAGGGTAAGGTTAAGGTTAAGGGTAAAGTCAAGGTTAAGGTTATATTAAGGGTGAAGTCAAGGATCAGGTTAGGGTTAGATTATAGTTAAGGTCAAGGTTAAGGTTACGTTAAGGTTAAGGTTAAGGTTAAAGTCAAGGTCAAGGGTTTGGTTCTTAACCTTAACCTTGACCTTAACCCAACCTTCACCTTAAGCTTTACTTTACCCTTAACCTTATACTTAACCTTAACCTTAATCTTAACCAAACTTAAACTTAACCTTAACCTTAACCTTAACTTTACCCTTAACCTAACCTTAACTTTAACTTTAACCTTAACTTAACCTAACCTTTACCTCAACCTTAACCTAATGTTACACAACAATTTTTCACTGTCCCTGCAATTCCTCATCCCGCACATTGGAGGGCTTATTCCATGACCTGTGAGCAGTGACATGACCTGAAACAACTTTCATGGCATTCCCCTGAACAAAGACATTCATTCCCCTGAAGACAATTCCTTGTGAAAAACCCTAAAAATAGCCTTTTTTCTCTTGGCACAACTAAACAGTTCAGCTCTCGCGCCAATGGGGGAAATCCTCCAAAGAGGGCACGCTAGCTGGCACACTGTCTCAGTGTTGTATGCACGCCAGGCTTATTAAGGAGTGTTTTTTAAAAACAAATGGTGAAATATTGACTCCAACCAATTCCTAAACTGGTCTCTAATTTGAGTTGGGAGGTTTGGCTCCGGATCTCCATGTAGAGGGAGTGGTTTTCCACCTCTCATGGAATCTTCCTTAAGGATAGGGCCAATCCCATGATTGTAGGGATCGCAACTCCCCTTCCACCATCTATATAAGCTTGCCATTTTCCTTTGCAAGCTAGTCTCCAAGAGCCTTCATAGCCTAAAGAATGCTGCAAGAGCCTTGATAGTCCTCATAGAGCCAAATAAGTAGCAAGGAGAATATTGTCAAGACAACTGAAGAGAGAGAGGCTTGTCCCATTCCCGAAGAGCTTTACCGAGATGTATTCCGCTGTCAACCTGCAGAAGGAGGATTCAGCGTCAGAGCCAGGTTGTATATTTCTTTGTATTAATTAATGATAAGCAAATTTGGTTATGGTTCCACTCGTATTGTTCATTGTGATTATGAGTTTTATCTTCTCTGACTGATACGTAATTGCATATATTGGTTTTACGCTTGTGTGTTTGTTGTGTTTCTTGTGTGTGCAGGTGTTCGATCGCGACATGTGGGAGAATTGTGATCTGCTGGAGCAAGGAAACGAGAGTGCTATCTTCTCTATGAAAAACAGCATTGGACTTAAGGTAGGCCTTATTTGCAATTTGGTCTATTGCAATTAGTGTTGTGTAACCAGCTCCAAAAAGAGAAGAAAAGAGATATCAACTTCTTAGAAATGAGCCTCTTCGAGGGGGAAACCTCCAATACATTACATAAATGAACAATTCTTGGATGATACAATTTACAAAACCTCCTTTCTATATATAGGAGTCCATGGGGCCATAATGTAATCCTAGTGGGCCACAATGTAATCCTAGCCGACCTAACAATAATAATTTAAGGGCACAATAATAACAATATGGGGGTTAAAGGGGTACAATAATAACAATAAGGGGGTTACACTAACAACAATAAGGGACTATACTAGTAATATAGGGACCTAACATGCCCCTCTCCTTCAAAAAAGTGTTGTCCTCAACACTTGAGTAGCTCTGGGTGCTTCTGCATAAAATTCTCATCCTCCCATGTAGAATCTTCAGTGGGTAAGTTCTTCCACTTGATGAGATACTCTGAAATTGATCGATTCCGTAGCTTTCGAGTTCTTGTTTCCATGACCGCTTCAGGTTCCAATATGATTTTTCCTTCCTCATCAAGTTCTGGCAATATTGTTTGAACTGGAAGATTTTCACCTATAACCTTTTTTAAGCATGAAACATGGAAAGCTGGATGTACTCGCGAAGAAGCAGGAAGCTCCAATTTGTATGCCATAGAACCAATCTTTTGCAACACCTTGTAAGGACCATAGTACTTTGGTGATAATTTATTATCCTTCTTAGCTTGCTTCAGGGACATTTGTTTGTATGGTTGTAGCCGTAAAAATACCCAATCTCCTACATCAAAACTTCTCTCGCTGCGATGTTGATCTGCCTGTTGTTTCATTCGATTTTGTGCCAAATTCGGGTTATCCTTTAAGAGTTGGAGAACTTCTTGCTGATGCTCGATGTGATCTTCCACTGCTTGAACCTTCGAATTTTCCCTTAAAGATGATGTGATGGATGGTGGATGATATCCATAAAGTGCCATAAATGGGCTCATTTTTGCTGCAGTATGGAAGGAAGTGTTATACCACCATTCGGCAAGAGGTAACCACTTGACCCATTGTGTTTGTTTATCAGATACAAAACAACGAAGATATCCTTCCAAACATTTATTTACTATCTCGGTTTGACCATCGGATTGAGGATGATAAGATGAGCTATGAGCTAATTGAGTACCCAAACAAGAAAATAACTCCGTCCAAAAATTTCCAGTAAAAATGGGATCTCTATCGCTCATAATAACCCTTGGGCTTCCATGTAGCTTTTGAATTCTGTCCATAAATGTAGTAGCAACTGTACTTACTTTAAATGGATGAGATAAAGCACAAAAGTGTGCATAATTGGTAAGTCTATCAACTACCACCATGATGACACTCTTTCCTTCGGACTTAGGTAAACCTGTGATAAAATCCATTGAAATCTCCTCCCAACGTTGACTTGGAATGGATAAAGGTTGTAGAAGTCCCGGGGTGTTAATTGTTTCCACTTTATTCTACTGGCAACCCAAACATTCTACCACAAACTTTTGAGTATTAGATTTAAGGCCATCCCAAAAAAATTCTTTCTTCACCCTGTGGTAAGTTTTTAAAAATCCCGAGTGTCCTCCTAAAGCAGAAGTGTGCAATTCCAGAAGAATATTTTGTTTTAGATGGGAATTCTTACAAAGATATAAGCGATCTTTGTACCATAAGGAATCATTTTTCCAACTAAATGTATCAGATGTACTAGGATCTTGCTGCAAATTTTGGATGAGTGTCCATACATCTTTTTCCTTCTTCCATTCATCTCTTGCTTCAGTTATCCAATCTGGTTGGATAATAGAAATGGCACAAAGCAATGTTTCCACCTCTTCATCCTTTCTTGAGAGTGCATCTGCAACAACATTAAGCTTTCCTTTTTTGTAGATTATTTCAAAGTCATAACCCAACATCTTTGTGACCCATTTTTCGCTGCTCTTCTGAAGATAGTCTTTGTTCCAAAAAGTGTTTAAGACTATCATGATCAGTTTTTACCTTGAAGTGTCTTCCCATTAGGTAAGTTCGCCATTTCTTTAGTGCATGCGGTATTGCTAACATTTCCTTCTCATAAATAGGTTTTTGTAAATACTTTCCTTTGATTGGACGACTTTCAAAAGCAATGGGTCTTCCTTCCTGCATTAAAACAGCACCAATTCCATTTCCTGAGGCATCACATTCCACGATAAAGGTTTTTGTGAAGTCTGGCGTAGCTAAGACCGGTGCTAGGCACATTGCCTCTTTAAGATGTTCAAAGGCCTTAGTTGCTTCAGGAGTCCATGAAAATGCATCTTTCTTCAATAATGTTGTTAGAGGTGCTGCTATTCTCCCATAATTCTTGACAAACTTGCGATAATACCCTGTTAACCCGAGAAATCCTCGCAACTTCATTATGGTTGTGGGGACTTTCCATTCCTTAATGGCTTTAATTTTGTTAGGGTCTACTTTAACACCCTCGTGAGATACAATATGACCCAGATATTCCACCTCTTGTACTCCAAAGAAACATTTGGATTTTTTGGCATATAATTGTTTCTCCTACAATAGTTTGAGCACCCTGTCAACATGTTCAACATGATCCTTCCAAGACCTTCTATAGATTAGTATATCATCAAAAAATACTAGCACAAATTTTCTAAGGAAGGGTTTGAAAATGGAATTCATCAACCCTTGAAATGTAGAAGGTGCATTGGTAAGGCCAAAAGGCATGACCAAAAATTCATAATGACCCTCATGAGTTCGAAATGCTGTTTTTTGGAATATCTTCAGTCTTCATTCTAATTTGATGATATCCTGAACGAAGATCCAACTTGGTAAAATAAATTGCTCCATGTAATTCATCCAATAATTCATCAATCACAGGAATGGGAAATTTCTCTTTAATGGTGAGCTTATTGAGCTCCCTATAATCCGGACACATTCGCCATGATCCATCCTTCTTGTGTACCAATACTACAGGAGCAGAGAAAGAACTTTGACTAGGTTGAATTATACCGCCTCTAACATTTCTGCAATCATACGTTCAATTTCGCTCTTTTGGAAGTAAGGATATCTATAAGGCCTGATGTTTGGAGGAACACTTCCTGGAATCAAATGAATAACATGATCATGATCACGAATAGGTGGGAGTCCTTTGGGAGTTTCAAATACCTTGGAATGATTGTCCAAGACTTGTTGGAGATCTGCAGAAATAGATGATTTTGATGTTGGAACTTCCATAGAGCATAATTGTGCAATCACACCTCGTTGTTCTTTCTTTAGAAGCTTTGTCATGACATTAGAGCTTATTATCCTTCCTGGCTTCCCTTCAATACCCCGTAATTTGACTTCCTTTCCTTCTGAAAAAATTTTCAAGAAAAGTTCTTGAAAATTAAAAGCTACAGTCCCCAAAGATTGTAACCATTGTACTCCTAGTACAACATCAGCACCTCCCATAGGAATGGAAAGCATTGGACTAGTCAATACATATTCCCCCATGGTTAGCTTGATATTATGGAATTTCCCAAAGCAATTTATAGTTCCTCCATTTGCAACCATCACTTGGCATTCTGGTGCTGGGTATAGGAAACAATTTAATTCCTTGGCTACCTTACAATGAATAAAATTATGGGTGCTACCTGAATCAATCAATACTATTACCTTTTTCTTCTTGATATGTCCTTCTATCTTGAGAGTTTGAGGAGTGGTAATTCCTGCCAGTGCATTACACGATATGGTCGGATTCATTTCTTCCTCTTCTAGGGCTGGTTCTTGGTGTATATCCTCTTCTTGTTCATTTTCTTCTTCTTCTTCATAATCTATGTAAAATAATTTCTTCTCAGCACACTTATGACCTTTAGTGTATTTGCTATCACAACTGTAGCAAAGCCCTTTTGCTCTTTTTTCTTCCAATTGTTGTGGTGTCAACCTTGTGGGTTGTGGAAATCTAGGCGTAGCAACACTTCCTTCTTTATAGAATTGAGTGGTAGGCTTCCTTGTCGCCATAATTTTACATTCAACTTTTCTTGCCAACCTGAATGCCTTCTCCAATGAATCAGGTTCCAAAACACGAACTTCATTTTCAATGTTATCCTTTAGAGTACCTAAGAAGAGATCAATCATGTTTTCCTCTGGAATATTAGTTACCCTTATATTCAATTTTTGGAAGTCCTCAATGTGCTGCCCCACTAAACCCTTTTGTTTGAGATTTATCAATTGGCTAAAGAAGGTGTTGCTATTTGTATCCTCATAATGTGCTATCATTTCCTCCGTAAAAATTGACCAAGTGACAATTTTTTTACGGGAGCAAAGCCATCGATACCACACAAATGTATTTTGTTCTAAATGTAAAGTTGCAATGCGTACCTTTTGTGTGTTTTGCACATTATGGAGATCAAAATATTGCTCCATCTGTAGTATCCATGTTACAGGATCCTTTCCATCAAACTTCCTCATATCCATTTTTGGAATATGGTGGTTCTTCCCGCCAACATTAGAGTTTATCAAATCACAATTAACATTGATTTTGTTCTCATCATGAGGTTCTTCTACTATATTTTCACCATTAGGAAACCGTTCTTGTATCAACTTTGTCAAACCTTCGATGTCTATTTTTAGATCATTCTTCATTTTTTCCATATTAGCTTCCATGCCATCCATCTTCTCTTCCACACCTTTCTTCAAAACTTCCATTTCATATTTTGTTGCTCTTTGCGAGAGTGAAATTTGTTGCACTTGCTCTTGTAATTTTGATAGATCATGTTGCAATTCTTCATATTCATGAGTCATAGTAGACCCTTATGAAGGCTTAATGGGTGTTGAATTATTTTTACGAGGCATATTTTAGAACCCAATACTGATATGCCCTTGGAATCAATTCAAATTGATTCTTCAAACAAGACTTATGCAATTCGGAAAAAACATACACACCTTTTTCTTGCTTTTGAGGAGCTCGATATTGAAATTGGATTATATCTGTAATTGAAGATATTCAATATCTAAAATTCAACCCTGTAGTAGCCCTTTGAAGCTTCTTTCAAATGCCACAGTTCTGACCTAATTTGGATTCTCCAAGGAAAAGTTGTGTCCAATCTCCCACAATGACCTAATTCTGGACTGGTTCAGGAGAGCGAACTTGTATGACTTGCCACGTGTCACTGCTTTTTCATTTGTCTCTGAAATTGATAGCCAAGAAACTAAAGTCCGTGTACTTGCGACCAATTTTTACGGTACTCAAATATACTTCCCAGAGAGATAGTTATTGAACTTTTCCCACGATCACCTCTTTGAGATGCAATTCTGGAGCCTGAAAAATCACTACCTTCCACAGATCATATCTCTGAAAATGTTGCGAACCAAGCTCTGAAATTTTTTGACGAATTGCCTCAGGATTTCAGCTTCGCACCATACGAATTTCAGATTCTGAACCTTCGTCGAAATTTTTTTATAGAGAAAATGCCACAATGACCTGTTTAGGAGCTTGAACAAATACCTAACTTCCACAGATGATATCTCCGAAAATATTGCGAACCAAGCTCTGAAATTTTTAGAAACGCTTCCTCAGGAGTTCGGCTTCACACCCTAAAAATTTCAGCTTCTGAAACTTCGTAGAAAAAAAGTTATAGTGAAAATTCCACGATGACCTGTTTGGAGCAGCGAAACCCTAGAATCCAAAGCTCTGATACCAAATGTTGTGTAACCGGCTCCAAAAATAGAAGAAAAGAGATATCAACGCCTTAGAAATAAGCCACTTCGAGGGGGCAACCTCCAATACATTACATAAATGAACAATTCTTGGATGATACAATTTACAAAACCTCCTTTCTATATATAGGAGTCCATGGGGCCATAATGTAATCCTAGTGGGCCACAATGAAATCCTAGCCGACCTAACAATAATAATTTAAGGGCACAATAATAACAAAATGGGGGTTACAAGGGTACAATAATAAAAATAAGGGGGTTACACTAACAATAATAAGGGACTATACTAGTGATATAGGGACCTAACAATTAGGAATTTACGCCTTAGCGTGATACGATTGTTGCTAGACCCGATCTGGGATAGTAGGGATCGCTTCTGTCCGCAGAGGGGATTTACCTCTACAACAAATTGGTGACTCCGCTGGGGAGAAATTGATTTGGAGTATTGTCTTGTATTTTCAGTCGAGTCTTGACTTTGCTTGTTTGATCAGCTCTTTTGGCTGGCTCTTTTCATGCGTTTGGCTTTTGTTTAGCTTCACCATCACTAGTCTATTGCTTGGATTTCTCTTTTTTATTTTTTCTTAGTAAACTCGACTGGCGCGATTATTAGCCTGACAGTCGCACCAATTGGTGCATGTTGCAAATGTATTACCCACGCCAATCCTGTTCTGGCGCTAGATTCAGCCTGACAGTTGCGCCAATTCTGTAAGGTGCTAGGGTTTTCTCTGTTTTGAGCTTTCTGAGCTTGATCTGTGATTTTGGTTTCATTTTTACGACTGTGTGCGTTAGGTCCCTATATTACTAGTATAGTCCCTTATTGTTATTAGTGTAACCCCCTTATTGTTATTATTGTACTCTTGTAACCGCCATTTTGTTATTATTGTGCCCCTAAATTATTATTGTTAGGTCAGATAGGATTACATTGTGGCCCACTACGATTACATTATGGCCACATGGACTCCTATATATAGAAAGGAGGTTTTGTAAATTGTATCATCCAAGAATTGCTCATTTATGTAATGTATTGAAGGTTTCCCCCTCGAAGTGGCTTATTTCTAAGGCGTTGATATCTCTTTTCTTCTATTTTTGGAGCTGGTTACTCAACATTTGGTATCAGAGCTTTGGATTCTAGGGTTTCGCTGCTCCAAACAGGTCATCGTGGAATTTTCGCTGTAACTTTTTTTTTACGATGTTTCAGAAGCTGAAATTCGTCAAAAAATTTCAGAGCTTGGTTCGCAATAATTTTGGAGATATGATCTATGGAAGGTAGTGCTTTTTCAGGCTCCTGAATTTCATTTCAAAGAGGTGATCATGGGAAAAGTTCAATAACTCTCTCTCTGGGAATCAGATTGGAGTGCCGTAAAAAGTGGTCACAAGTACACATAATTTGGTTTCTTGGCTATGAATTTTAGAGACAAAGGACAAAACAGTGACACGTGGCAAGTCGTACAAGTTCTCTCTACTGAACCAGTCCAGAATTAGGTCATTGTGGGAGATTGCACACAACTTTGTCTTGGAGAATCCAAATCAGGTCAGACCTGTGGAATTCGAAAGATAATTTAGAGGGCTACATTGATACTAAAATTCAAATATAAAAGTTCTACAATCATAGAGATTATCCAATTTCAATATCGAGCTCCTCAAAAGTAGGAAAAAGGTGTGTATATTTCTTTTTCTTTCGAAATTGCATAAGTCTTCTTTGAAGAATCAATTTCAATTGATTCCAAGGGCATATTGTAGAATATATAGCAGTATTGGGTTCTAAAATATGCCCCATAAAAATAATTCAACACCCATTAAGCCTTCATAAGGCTCTACTATTACTCATGAAGATGAAGAATTGCAACATGATCTATCAAAATTACAAGAGCAAGTGCAACAAATTTCACTCTCGCAAAGAGCAACAAAAAATGAAATGGAATTTTTGAAGAAAGGCATGGAAGCGAAGATGGATGGTTTGAAGAAAGGCATGGAAGCTAAGATGGATGGCGTAGAAGCTAAGATGGATGGCATGGAAGCTGGCATAGAAGCTAAGATGGATGACATGAAAGACAACATGGAAAACATGAAGAATGATCTCAAAGTAGACATCGAAGGTTTGACAAAGTTGATACAAGAAATTTTTCCTAATGGTGAAAAGATAGTAGAAGAACCTTATGATGAGAACAAAATAAATGTTAATCGTGATTTCATAAACTCTAATGTTGGCAGGAAGAACCACCATATTCCAAAAATGGATATGAGGATGTTTGATGGAAAGGATCCTGTAACATGGATACTACAAATGGAGCAATATTTTGATCTCCATAACATGAAAAAAACACAAAAGGTACGCATTGCAACTTTACATTTAGAAAAAAATACATTTGTATCATATTGATGGCTTTGCTCCTATAAAAATATTGTCACTTGGTCAATTTTTACGGAAGAAATGATAGCACATTATGAGGATACAAAGAGCAACACCTTCTTTAGCCAATTGATAAATGTCAAACAAAAGGGTTTAGTGGGGCAGCACATTGAGGACTTCCAAAAATTGAATATAAGGGTAACTGATATTCCAGAGGAACACAGGATTGATCTCTTCATAGGAACTTTAAAGGATAACATCCAACATGAAGTTCATGTTTTCGAACCAGATTCATTGGAGAAGGCATTCAGGTTGGCAAGAAAAGTTGAATGTAAAATAATGGCAACAAGGAAGCCTACTACTCAATTCTATAAAGAAGTGTTGCTACGCCTAGATTTCCACAAACTACCAGGTTGACACCATAACAGTTGGAAGAAAAAAGAGAAAAATGGCTTTCCTATAGTTGTGATAGCAAATACACTAAAGGTGATAAGTGTGCCGAGAAGAAATTATTTTACATATATTGTGAAGAGGAAGAAGAAAATTAACAAGAAGAGGATATACACCAAGAACCAGCCCTATAAGAGGAAGAAATGAATCCGACCATATCGTGTAATGCACTGGTACCACTCCTCAAACTCTCAAGATAGAAGGAAAAATCAAGAAGAAAAAGGTAATAGTTTTGATTGATTCAGGTAGCACCCATAATTTTATTCATTGTAAGGTAGCCAAGGAATTAAATTGTTTCCTATACCCAACACCAGAATGCCATGTGATGGTTGCAAATGGAGGAACTATAAATTACTCTGGAAAATGCCATAATATCAAGCTAACCATGGGGGAATATGTGTTGACTAGTCCAATGCTTTCCATTCCTATGGGAGGTGTTGATGTTGTACTAGGAGTACAATGGTTACAATCTTTGGGGACAGTAGCTTTTAATTTCAAGAAATTTTCTTGAAATTTTTTTCAGAAGGAAATGAATTTGAATTACGGGGTATTGCAGGGAAGTTGGGAAATATAATAAGCTCTAATGTCATGACAAAGCTTCTAAAGAAAGAACAATGAGGCATAATTTCAAAATTATGCTCACTAGAAGTTCCAACATCAAAATCATCTATTTCTGCAGATCTCCAAAAAGTCTTGGACAATCATTCCAAGGTTTTTGAAAATCCAAAAATACTCCCACCTATTCGTGATCATGATCATGTTATTCATTTGATTCTAGGAAGTGTTCCTCCAAACATCAGGCCTTATAGATATCCTTATGTCCAAAAGAGCGAAATTGAACGTATGATTGCAGAAATGTTAGAGGCGGGTATAATTCAACCTAGTCAAAGTTCTTTCTCTGCTCCTGTAGTATTGGTACACAAGAAGGATGGATCATGGTGAATGTGTCTAGATTATAGGGAGCTCAATAAGCTCACCATTAAAGATAAATTTCCCATTCCTGTGATTGATGAATTATTGGATGAATTACATGGAGCAATTTATTTTACGAAGTTGGATCTTCATTCAGGATATCATCAAATTAGAATGAAGACTGAAGATATTCCAAAAATAGCATTTCGAACTCATGAGGGTCATTATGAATTTTTGGTCATGCCTTTTCGCCTTACCAATGCACCTTCTACATTTCAAGGGTTGATGAATTCCATTTTCAAACCCTTCCTTAGAAAATTTTTGCTCGTATTTTTTGATGATATACTAATCTATAGTACGTCTTGGAAGGATCATGTTGAACATGTTGACAAGGTGCTCAAACTATTGCAGGAGAAACAATTATATGCAAAAAAATCCAAATGTTTCTTTGGAGTACAAGAGGTGGAATATCTGGGTCATATTGTATCTCACGAGGGTGTTAAAGTAGACCTAACAAAATTAAAGCCATTAAGGAATGGAAAGTCCCCACAACCATAAAGAAGTTGCGAGGATTTCTCGGGTTAACAGGGTATTATCGCAAGTTTGTTAAGAATTATGGGAGAATAACGGCACCTCTAACAACATTATTGAAGAAAGATGCATTTTCATGGACTCCTGAAGCAACTAAGGCCTTTGAACATCTTAAAGAGGCAATGTGCCTAGCACCGGTCTTAGCTACGCCAGACTTCACAAAAACCTTTATTGTGGAATGTGATGCCTCAGGAAATGGAACTGGTGCAGTTTTAATGCAGGAAGGAAGACCCATTGCTTTTGAAAGTCGTCCGATCAAAGGAAAGTATTTACAGAAACCTATTTATGAGAAGGAAATGTTAGCAATATTGCATGCACTAAAGAAATGGAAAACTTACCTAATGGGAAGACACTTCAAGGTAAAAACTGATCATGATAGTCTTAAGCACTTTTTGGAACAAAGACTATCTTCAAAAGAGTAGCAAAAATGGGTCACAAAGATGTTGGGTTATGACTTTGAAATAATCTACAAAAAGGGAAAGCTTAATGTTGTTGCAAATGCACTCTCAAGAAAGAATGAAGAGGTGGAAGCATTGCTTTGTGCCATTTCTATTATTCAACCAGATTGGATAACTGAAGCAAGAGATGAATGGAAGAAGGACAAAGATGTATGGATACTCATTCAAAAGTTGCAGCAAGATCCTAGTACATCTGATACATTTAGTTGGAAAAATGATTCCTTATGGTACAAAGATCGCTTATATCTTTGTAAGAATTCCCAACTAAAACAAAAGATTCTTCTGGAATTGCACACTTCTCCTTTAGGAGGACACTGAGGATTTTTAAAAACTTACCACAGGGTGAAGAAAGAATTTTTTTGGGATGGCCTTAAATCTGATATTCAAAAGTTTGTGGCGGAATGTTTGGTTTGCGAGCAGAATAAAGTGGAAACAATTAAGACCCCGGGACTTCTAGAACCTTTATCCATTCCAAGTCAACGTTGGGAGGAGATTTCAATGGATTTTATCACAGGTTTACCTAAGTCCGAAGGAAAGAGTGTCATCATGGTGGTAGTTGATAGACTTGCCAAGTATGCACACTTTTGTGCATTATCTCATCCATTTAAAGCAAGTACAGTTCCTACTACATTTATGGACAGAATTCAAAAGCTACATGGAAGCCCAAGGGTTATTGTGAGCGACGGAGATCCCATTTTTACTGGAAATTTTTGGACGGAGTTATTTTCTTGTTTGGGTACTCAATTAGCTCATAGCTCATCTTATCATCCTCAATCTGATGGTCAAACCGAGATAGTAAATAAATGTTTGGAAGGATATCTTCGTTGTTTTGTATCTGATAAACAAACACAATGGGTAAAGTGGTTACCTCTCGCTGAATGGTGGTATAACACTTCCTTCCATACTGCAGCAAAAATGACCCCATTTATGGCACTTTATGGATATCATCCACCATCCATCACATCATATTTAAGGAAAAATTCGAAGGTTCAAGCAGTGGAAGATCACATCGAGCATCAACAAGAAGTTCTCCAACTCTTAAAGGATAACCTGAATTTGGCACAAAATCGAATGAAACAACAGGCAGATCAACATCGCAGCGAGAGAAGTTTTGATATAGGAGATTGGGTATTTTTAAGGCTACAACCATATAAACAAATGTCCCTCAAACAAGCTAAGAAGGATAATAAATTATCGCCAAAGTACTATGGTCCTTACAAGGTGTTGCAAAAGATTGGTACTATGGCATACAAATTGGAGCTTCCTGCTTCTTCACGAGTGCATCCAGTTTTCCATGTTTCATGCTTAAATAAGGTTATAGGTGAAAATATTCCAGTTCAAACAATATTTCCAAAACTTTATGAGGAAGGAAAAATCATATTGGAACCTGAAGTGGTCACAGAAACAAGAACTCGACAGCTATGGAATCGATCAATTTCAGAGTATCTCGTCAAGTGGAAGAACTTACCCACTGAAGATTCTACATGGGAGGATGAGAAGTTTATACAGAAGCACCCAGAGCTACTCAAGAATTTAGGAAAACACTTTTTTGAAGGAGAGGGGCATGTTAGGTCCCTATATTACTAGTATAGTCCCTTATTGTTATTAGTGTAACCCCCTTATTGTTATTATTGTACCATTGTAACCCAAATTTTGTTATTATTGTGCCCCTAAATTATTATTGTTAGTTTGGCTAGGATTACATTGTGGCCCACTAGGATTACATTATGGCCACATGGACTCCTATATATATAAAGGAGGTTTTTAAAATTGTATCATCCAAGAATTGTTCATTTATGAAATGTATTGGAGGTTTCCCCCTCGAAGTGGCTTATTTCTAAGGTGTTGATATCTCTTTTCTTCTATTTTTGGAGCTGGTTACTCAACGAGTGTTCTGGAGTCTTGTTTGACTGACTATGGCCTTCATCCCAGGGATAATTTTAAGGATGGAAAATTATCTTGAAGTTTAAAATGTTGGCGAATTTCACTAGTCCCTAATATGTGAACTATAAAATTTTATTGATATGTTTGTAAAATTATACAAATTTATAATGATTGTATATATAGTCTCTATATAATGCTGCCTATTTTTAAGTTAAAGTAATTTTATATTGTAAAATTTTGGCGAATCGTTTTTACAAAAAAATGGAAATTCACGATTTTGTTTTTTGGAAAATCATGGAAAATTAGCCCACTTGTGAATATTAGCCCCTAAAATTTTCCATGCTTCATCCTTTGGTTGTTTGCCCTATTCTATATATTTTACATTCTAGCCCTAGGGCATCTAGGTGCTATAGTGTGTCGAGGCTCCCATAGGAGTTTTTGATTTCTATCTGTTCAGTCAACTTTGTGACTTCTTCTCTACATTCATTTGGTGGTTGTCTATCACTTTCCTGTGTTGTTTGAGTGATTGGTTTCTTCCTCATTGAATTCCGCCTTGTCTCGTTTTGGGCCTAGATTACATGGTTCATTTGAGTCTTTGGGATTATCTTGGTTTTGAGGGATTGTTTTGTCGATTTGAGCTCTGATTGTGTGTTCGCATTGAGTGAAATTTGTTTGCTTTTACTCTTTTGCCACCGCTTCTCAAATTGTTCATTTCATTAATTTTCATTTTTTTTGTACACTTCGCTCTCAAACACTGAAAAAAAATATCTTTTGATTTTGATTAGTTAGTGTGAATTAAATCTTTTATGTGTTATTAGTGATTAGTAACTCTGAAAGAAAATCTTTTTAGTTTCAATTAGCTGCATTAGAGACATCACTAGTTGTTGTCTAGTCATTTTGTTATTGTGTGAAAAGCTCTTAACTCTCTCGTAATTAGATTTCATCGAATGACATGATATACTGTGACATGTAGTGTGACTTTAGGAGATTTTGAGACATTACACTCGCTAGGGCCTAAAAATTGAAACATAATTGAAGATTAACATTAAAATTCATTCAATTTACACTAAGGCAGCATTGAAACATTAACAAAATATTTAGAGGTCTAGGCTAGATATGTGTTCCGGCGTCGTTAAACCTAGTAGCTATCGTTCACCTCTTGGATTTAGACAGCACTAGCATGGACTTGTGCTCCCCATACCATCAAGTATATAAAGGGATACCCCACTAGGTTTCTATCCTTTATCCATAGGAAGCCGAGTCTACCGCCCTATACCCGTGATACACCAGACACAACATTCGGGTAGATTACCTGCACGTACGTTAAGTCCTTGGTTGATTTCTCCTTCATTTTGAAACCAAGGTGTATATTGCAGTTCACAGTTATTTGGTACACCCTTTGCCTAGAATTCCTGAGCAGTCATTTTGATCTTATCTGACTCCTTAAATTTGAAAAGATCACCAAGTGCTTGTCCTTTCACGCTTGCTTCAAAATTGAAAGAGATAGAGTCATCTTTCATCCATTTCTCGACTCTTAAAACATAAAATGGTGAATTTTCTAAGTTACAATGTGGTAAAATAAATCACCTGCGATCACATGCCCTATTAGAATTTCCTTGTTGGCCGCTTGATTGTGTGCCTTGATTTTTTTGCCCGTTGTGTTTTGTTTGTGTTAGCCACTAATAAAATTTTGTCATACCAAATGGTGGCTAAATGTTTTTGGAGCCTTCAAGAAACAAATTTTATTGCAAAAAGTGTTACCTCTTGAAGTCTCATGAAGACATCTGGTCATTAATCTTAAACTTTACTATTGTTTCCATTTCATACTCTGAAAATTCTGCTATTTTCATAAGTCAAAAACACTGCCGCAAAGACCCTTTTCCTCCTTCCACCACAAAACTATCCTTCACTTTTTACCTCTTTCTTCCATAAAATTCCTCTATTTTTTCATGAGTTTCCTTCTTCCATTCATGAAAATCCACTTTTTAAGGTTTAAAACCCACTTTTTAGCCTTACCGAAACCCTCGAATCCCTTTAAAAACATTGAAAAATCATAAAAAATTCATGTTCTTTATTACAGGCTTTAGCCCCTTTGGCTAAACCCCCTAACCACTTCCCCACATATGCCCTTGCCATAGAAACCAAGCACTAACCCCTTTCAGTGCTAATCGCATCGCAAAATCCAAGCGCACAAGTTTGTTTGACATCTTTAAAATGTTCCAATGCGATTAGCACTCTGTTTCATGACCCCGATCGTATTATTATATTATTTTTTAATATAAACTATGGGCCCACCTTCTGTGCTTAAAACCTTGTAAATAAATCCTTTCCCAATCAACTTTTTCTTTGTAAAACCCAAAAACCCATTTTTCCAAAGTTTTGATCTAAAAATCCAAATCACGTGTTAAATAAAAAATGGTTAGATTAAAAATACTGATCGTGCAATCGCATTGGAAAAATTTCAAATGGGTTGATTGAAAAGGCCGCATCAAAACTTCCGATGCGATTAAAGTCCCATATCGATAGTCCCCAGTCCTTTGCTTTCTTTGAAAAAACCAAGTGCAAAGGCCAAAACTCTTATCGCATTGGAAAAGTTGTAATGGGTTGATTGAAAAGCCCAGGCCCAAAGGCCCGACCCCAATTAGCCCCTATATACATGAGCTCGGGGCCTATCATAGGTCTTTACAAAACCAAGCCTGAAACCGATTGCCGAATCGCATCGAAACTTTTCCTTGGTGCAGTTTAAACATTTACCACCACTGATTGTGATGGCCCGATCGCCCAATCGCATCAGAACTTTCTCCGATCACGCAATCGCATCACCTCACTCCCGACTGACGATTGCATTTTCCCCCAATGTTTCACCTGCCGTCGATCTGATCTACAGATCGACGGTCTGCAATTAATCACATCGCAACTTTAGATCGGTGCGGTCACTCGCCACCCCCAATTGCGATTCCCCGATTAGATCTGGGCCATCTATCTGCATTCATCCGACGATCCAGATTATTTCTGAAACCCATTCACCTTTTTTTCATTTTTCTCCGCCTAATTTTTTTCAACCTGTTTTCTTTATATTTCCATCATTTTTTCACTATACGACCAGGATCACTCCCAACC